>SGQK01000035.1:0-126805 GCA_004216415.1 Aeminium ludgeri | reverse complement strand
CCCCCCCCCCCCCCACGGGGAACACCTGCTAAGTTCTTACGAACCTTTGTGTGTGTGTGTTGTCGAATGCCGGAGGCGCTTGAGTTGTCGAATGCCGGAGGCGCTTGAGTTGTCGAATGCCCGAAGGCGAGATGAAGGCTGGCGGCGGCAAATATATTGTTTCGCGGCGGATCTCCGGCTTGCGGCCTTGGTGGTGGCCGGCGAGGTTGTGGTAGCGGCGACGATGGTATTCACGCTCTGGCGACACTTGGATGGTGTTGTGTTGATCTGCCATATGCTCCCACGGCATGCTTAAACCCTTACTGGAGACATGTTGAGCTCGTGATGGGTTTTGGGGGCTGGAGCCGTGTCTCTCGTCCTTGATGAAGGAGCACCCCTGAGTCCATGCTTCTGCTCCGGCATCACGCTTCCCCCAACGCTGGACAACAGGCTGCGCATGACCGGGAGTTGACCTCCCAGTCATGGCTTCCAAAACTCCTCTACGCTCGAGCCACAGGTATGGATGCATCGGGTGCTTACGCCTGGGCCGCCAGAATGACGCCGTCGTCGGTGCAAGACATCGCGTCTCGGGACAGACCAAGCCCCTTCCTCACGCTCTCATCGCACTAGGCAGCAGCCCATCTGCTCAAGACATCAATTGAAGCGACGATGCCTTTGAAACGACATCCAGGCCTCCAAGGTGTGACAGACGAGCTCGAGATCTCGCCATACATCGAAGTGGCCGCGCCTTCAGGCTTGCCGTGAACACCGCAGCATCAGCACCGACGGCGACACCGGCGACGGCGACTCGGTGTCGAGAAGCGCTGACAAAGAGTCCACGCGTGATTCCGACGCAGACACGATCAAGACCGACCGGTTTCCAGGCTACAAGTCCAATTTGCTTGAACAAGGCCGCGACCTCAGCGCACCTGCAACGCCTGCGCTCTTGAGGGAATCGACTACTCGACCTCGGCCTCACTCGCAGAGAAACATGCTCGATCCAACTGGCGATACAACAGGGATCCGTCGGGTGAGGGAACGAGCAAGAGTAAAACCGGGCGAGAATAGCCCATGCGATGACAACCCGAGCGGTTAGAAGGCGACTCCTCGAGAAGCCCAGCAATTTCAACGACCGCCACGCCGACAGTAGGTGTATCCTCCAATGGCGACTTTGAGCCGGTAAAACGTCTCGCAGCGGAGACAGCTTTGACAGAAAAGAGGAGGACGAGGAGCCAGGAGGCGGAAGACCACGATGAGCGGCAGATCGGTCTACAAGAAAGAGCGGTACATGCGGGTTCAGGCGGCGAATGAACACGCTCTGAACCGATAAAGTGGTGCCTTACTCGCCCACTCGCTCATGGCACCGTTGGCGAAGCTTCGCCTGGCTGGGCGCTTCTCGAGTGCATGCAAAACAGTATGGCGGTGGTACAACATCCCGAGACAAAGCCAGTCCACTGGATTTCATGCCCGAACAGGATCAGAGAGTGGCCGCCAGAGCAAGCCACTCAGACGCGGCAGCTAGTGGAGACCGCCTGGAACCTTGGGACTTTCCTGGACCGCGGCTGGGCGTCAGGATACAGGGGCGAGGTGATCGCGTACACCAGCCAAGAATCCCTGGGCGAGCAGGCTGTCTGGCCATGGTGCCAAGGCTTCAGAGTTGTCTCGATTTGGTACCGCGCTGCGAGACAATAAGGCTTTGATGCTTCCAGTCTGGTCGCCCTTCAAGTCCTCGGGCCTCTCAGACGTCCGGGCAGCTGACGAGATGACAGCACGCAGCTTCACAGCAACCATTGTTTATCCGTCCACGTAGCTACCAGGCTCGGAACAGCGTTGTCGTTTAGCAACGGCTTACTCGAGGCCCTCAACGCCTGGTAAAATTACAACAAGTCCCACAGTACTCGAAAGCTCGAGTCCTCTTTGATTTCCAGGGTCTAGCCAGGGAAAGATAGCTTGAAGCAAACTTTGGAGCCGCGGGATCGGATCGAGCCCAATTGATGGCTTTCGGGGGCCAGGTCTCATGATCCACTCTTCCTCTGGTGTAGTCTGGACTGAGCCATGCGACTGAAGCATTGGGCCGCAAGCGCGCCACCGGACTCATTATGAAGGGCCTTGCAATCAAGTTGTGGAAAGATCTCCAACGGCCAAGTCTCGGCCACTCGATTGGATTTGCTTCAGACCGCTGTTCACGCAAGTTGTCCGTCTCAGGTCGCTTTTGCCGGGGAAACATCTTTGGCGGCCTAAAGGTCCCGGTGTCATCCCTGGGGATCCTAGCTTTGTTCGATATCGATTGGTCGATCGAGAGTGTGCGGCTGGGTCCTATTCGAGCTTTGTCTCCCATGGGACAGAAGCCCTGCCTATTTGTTCGCCCTTCTTTGGTGCTTGCGAGCCAGCGCAAGAATGGCTCGCTTGCGTAGCATCCATTCGTTTTCAGGTCGATCAAAGACCGGCTTCCCGCCTCAGTCATTCCAGGCTCCAGGTCCAGTCCGAGAAGTCCACCGTTGGCATCAGTGTGCTCCGCAGATTCGTTCAGGTTGCACACCAGCCGTATAAAGTAGCTCAGGGGGATTCCGCGACCGCCGCGCTCGTCGAACACCGCTTTGACAATGCCGTCGTTTGAGAGGAGCGTTTACTGCGGTGGAGACCCGCGGCTTCCAGTTCCCATGGCCTCCCATTGCCCATCCAGCCGCGGCGATGAGCTTGGTACCAGCCGCTCTGGATATTTTAGCCTCCTCTCTGTCCCAGTTATTCCCGGCAAGGGGCCCGCATGTCATATGTGGTTGTTATGCTTCGCTCATTTACCGACGACGCCCGGTGTCAGCCCTGCTCTTTCATAGGCCCTCGCCCTTGTCCCATGCTGTCGTGCTGGCTCAGTGGGGCTGATGAGGCGAGTCGTATGGGAGACTTGATTCGAAACTTGTCTCCAGGGAGGATGAGTCGCGTTCGATGGAGCGCCCTCATCAGGCTGTCGGTGCCGTGCTCCCACGCGGCGTCAGGAGTCGATCTTCCGCGCTGGCGATGAGCGTCCGGGCTTGCGCTTGTGCTCTCTGTTTGGCGCTTGCTGTATCAATTGGCCAGAGGGACAGTCGTGCTAGCGGTACTTGCTGCCAGCGGTTGGTCGCGGAGTATGCGCCCCGAGGAATAGCAATGGGGAGCCTCATGGAGACGCCGGAGTCGTTCCTGCGGAGTGTGCGGCAATGAGCTCCCGTGCCCTTGGCCACGACAGAGAGAGCTCGATGAGCCTAACACTCACTCAGTATCTGCTCATTCGAGGCACGTGAAGCAGAATAGACTCATCGCAAGGGCTTGAAGCTCGAGACGTGCCTATAGACTACGTTCAAGCTTGGTGCTCTCTCACAGAGCAACCCACGCCAGCCTGTGCGATCACGGCTCGTACGCGTGTGAGCCTCACCACGACCTGCGCTTCTTCACGATCCTCATACCACATGAATCAGAGCATCTCTTTGACAACATGCTACGATGTGAACCTAGAGAACATGCCGTGGGACAACAGCGCAAGGATCACGACCATCACCAAAAACGCTCTACCCTCACGCTCTGCCTTGCCACCTGCGAACAACAGCACTTCCTCGCCCATACCTCTCACCCACGCCCGCGGAGATTCTTCTCCAGCTCCTCACCTAGCCAGCAAAGCTGACAGACAAGACACTGATGAAAAAAAAGTTGAACATGTGTTCGTTGTCTGACCGAGAACGGGCGACAAGATGCCATCAAAAAGTACGTCGCTGGGCAGCGGCAGCAGAACCATACACCCAACCATCAAAGCCATATCCAATAGGGGCCAGAGGCTGTGTGCAACACGCAGGCATTCGTGAGCGCCCGCGCACGCGACTAAAGGTATAAGAATAAGTATGAAGAAGAAGAGGGAGGGAGGGAGGCCGGCTTGGAGGGAGACGGGGTTTTATAGGCCACGGGGGGCGCTAGCGGGAGGCTACGTAATGTTTTGCATCGATGCCCCAGGCCAGCTGCCCCCTAGCAACCCGGAACCCGGTCCAGGAGCAGGCACAGCGGCTCTAGAGGAGCTGTCAGAAGGACCAGGAGAGAATTGAGACAGCGAAAACACCGCGTCGATTACAGTCTTTTACAGAGATCGATTGACTTCGATGGCCCAGGCCAATTGTCTTAGCAAGCCCGTCCAGGAGCTGCACAGCGGCTCTATTGGGGAGCTGCTAGAACAACCAGGAGACAATTAAGACAGTCAGAACACCACGTGGACCAGAGACTCTCACAAAGGTCGATTGAAAGCTGACCATCTCACTAGCTATCTTGCTAAATTGCATACTCAGACCAGGCTCTGCTCCTTCGGTAGATGTTCAGTTCGCCGGCCACCGAACAAGAGCGCAATCATTGCGGGCAGTGTGTGTGAACACGATTTCGACTGAACAAGAGCGCTACGCCAAGGTCGGTGAAGAGCTCATAAATCAGGCGTTGGATCTCAAACAGTCAAGGGGTTTGCAAGCAATCAAACAACGCAACCCTACAAGCGAAGACAGCACCGTGCAAGGGGCCGCCGGTATTTACATGAGAATAACAGCATCAACAGGCTGCTTTGATCAGCGGGGAACCGAGACGGATTAAACAGCCCAGCCATCACAGCGCCAGGAGAACGACAATTTTGCGTGCTCAGCCTCTCGCACAATCATTCTGCACAAGGCCTGGTGACAACACTTCGACTATCAGATGGTAGACGCCAGGTTTGTGGGTCGTTTGGAAAGAGGCTCAAGTTTAAGCGATGTTCGCGGAGTAGAACGCGTCTCATAGCAAGAATAGTGACGGTAAGTAGATGTTAAACATCCCAGCGACTTTCTGCTCCGTGACCGTCGTCGTAATAAAGATGAAGTGTCGCTGCCGCGAATCTGGCCAGTAGCAACAGTCAAAGACGAGAGGGACAGTAGCGTGGCACCCGAATATCCCGTCCGTCTAATCTGTCAGCTACGAGAAGTCTCTAGGAGGCAGGACGAGGGTTTTACGCTTCTTGAACGGAAGCTTGGTGATGCATGGTTGCAGAACAACGATCGAATATTGTGGCGCGGAAATGCGCTGCCTTCCGTTCCAATCTGGCTTCTACTGCGGCAGTGATCCATCCTCTCGTATATCGTGCCACTAGCCAAGCTCAGTACCTGCCTTATGCGTCGAAAGCCATCAACTTCGATCCCCGTCAATCACGTGAGTTTTCCACGAGCGAGCGCCGAGATGGATCCGGGCGCCGGCGGAACAGCGTCCGGCGGAGAAATGGGTACATACACAGACGACACCCCTCCCTCAACCATGCAGGGAGAGCTTGTCAGCTTCATTGCGCGCGCATCCGTCGACACTCTCAACCCCGTGTGTTTCCCATTCGCTTGACCAAATAATAATGAGAGCATCGCTCTGGCCAGCATGATTCCGTGGTGATGCTAGAGGACTCTCCATAAATTACCCGCTGGTAGTCTGACCGAATTCACACCGAGAAAGTAGTGGGCCCTCCAAAAGAAACCTGAGCTCTGAGATCGCCGCCCCCGGCGCCCTCCACCTGCTCTCTCTCTTGACACCAAAAACCCAATCGCTGTCAGAGACCTCTCTGCAGCACCCAGAACAACCATGGCTGCCCGGACCTCCTCGCGCCTTGTCAAGGCGCTGGGCTACGGTTCCCTCGCCAGTGTCGCAGGCGCTGGCACCCTCTACTTCGTCTATCGCCCCCGAGATGTCCCAGGCCTCGAAGCCGCCGCTGTACCGCCGCCATCGTACGGCGAGGGCGGCGTCTTTGCGCCCCCGCAGTTTCCCCGAATCAAGAGCAGAGAAGACCAGATCGCGGACCTCAAGGCGAGCGCTGGCAATGCGTTCGCGCAGGCAAAGAGCAAGGTAGCCGATGCTTTGACATCGGATGGGAAGAACGACACATCATCTGGCACAACGGACCCCTACGACTTGTTGGTCGTGGGCGGTGGCGCTACGGGAACTGGTATCGCTCTGGACGCAGCCTCGAGAGGTCTCAAGGTTGCGCTTGTTGAAAGGGACGACTTCGCGGCCGGTACGAGCAGCAAGAGCACCAAGCTCGTGCACGGCGGTGTTCGCTATCTGGAAAAGGCTGTTTTCGAACTCGATTACAACCAGTACAAATTGGTCAAGGAAGCGCTGCGCGAGCGTCGCTACTTCTTGGACATCGCCCCTCACCTGTCAGAATGGCTCCCGATCATGATTCCGGTGCAGAAGTGGTGGCAAGCGCCCTACTTTTGGGCCGGCACCAAGTTCTACGACTTCCTCGCTGGCTCCGAGAACATTGAAACCTCTTACTTCCTGACCAAGAGCAAGGCGCTCGACTCCTTCCCCATGCTCCGGAAGGACAACTTGTGGGGAGCTCTGGTCTACTACGACGGTGCCCACAACGACTCCCGGATGAACGTTTCGATTGCCATGACCGCTGCCCTCTACGGTGCGACTCTTGTTAACCACATGGAGGTGACTGGGCTGGAGAAGGACTCCAACGGACGCCTCTGCGGCGCCAAGGTCAAGGATCTCGTCACCGAAAGGGACGGGAAGACCGCCGACGAGTTCAGCATCAAAGCCAAAGGTATCGTTAACGCGACCGGCCCCTTCACCGACTCACTCCGCAAGATGGACGACCAGTCTGTCCCCGAAATTGTCGCGCCCAGCTCTGGTACTCACGTCATCCTGCCCGGTTACTACTCGCCCTCCAAGATGGGCCTGATCGACCCGCACACCTCCGACGGCCGTGTTATCTTCTTTCTGCCGTGGCAGGGCAACACCATTGCCGGTACGACTGACTCGCCTTGCCCGGTGACGCCCAACCCGGTCGCCACCGAGCACGAAATCGAATGGATCCTCAACGAAGTCTCCAACTACCTGCAGCCCGACATCAACGTGCGCCGTGGCGACGTCTTGGCCGCGTGGACCGGTATCCGCCCTCTGGTGCGCGACCCCAAGAAGTCCAGCTCCGCCGGTCTCGTGCGCAACCATCTCCTGACCACCTCCGACTCCGGCCTCCTCACCATCTCCGGCGGCAAATGGACCACCTACCGCCAAATGGCCGAGGAAGCTGTCGACGATGCCATCACCGAATTCGGCCTGAAGCCCCGCGGCGTCGCCAAACCCCCTGCCGTCTCTGGCGTCGAAGGGTACCCCGAGCACTCCGGCCTCGACGGCAGCTGCAAGACGCACGAAGTGCGCCTGATCGGCGCTCACGGCTTCAGCAAGACGCTCTTCATCAACCTGATCCAGCACTACGGCATCGAGACCGAAGTCGCCAAGCACCTGACCACCTCGTACGGCGACCGCGCCTGGACCGTCGCCGCCCTGTGCGCGCCGACTGAGAAGCGCTTCCCCGTGCGTGGCCAGCGCATCGCGCCCCTTTACCCTTACGTCGACGGCGAGATCCGCTACGCCGTTCACCACGAGTACGCGCAGACGGCCATCGACGTGGTCGCGCGTCGCACGCGTCTGGCTTTCCTCAACGCGCACGCTGCCCTCGAGGCTCTGCCGCAGATCATCGATGTCATGGGCGAGGAGCTCAAGTGGAACAAGACGCGTCGCAACACGGAATGGGAGGATGCTGTCAAGTTCCTCGACTCGATGGGGCTGCCCAAGAGTAAGCAGGGGTTGACCCGTGCCGATGTCGAGAAGGGCAAGATGGGTAAGTTTGAGGATGAGAAGTTTGGGCTGTATGCCAGGCATGGTGAGTTCTGAAGTTCCACGGCAATGAGGCAAAGGGACGACGACTGACGAATATGAACCCCAGACCAACCCGGCGACAAGTTGGAGAGCGACGCCAAGATCATCGCCGGGCATAACCCCCAGATCGCTCCCGACTCGGCCGCCAACAATTAGGCTTGAGTGTCTTGACTGTAGCAAGAGTGGAGAGAGGTGAAGCTAATAGACGGTGTTGAGCGGATTTTGGTGGTGTTCACTTGTAAATACCTTTTGTCTGTAAAACTGTTCTTGTACATCTATTCCCTGGCATGTCCATCTTACATACAGTAGTTTATATGCGGCGGCGCACGCCGGTAGATTCCACGCCCTCTGATCGGCTGATGCGTAAAGCCTTGAGCCCTTAAACCATTGTCACCGCGCTTGCCTTGTTTCCACATGACGCCAAAGACGGAAGGACAGAACTCTGCGCAACGGCAACATCACCCCATGCTCCCATCTGGTGACAGGGACTCCGTTCTGGGCTCTTCGCCTCCTACCATCCATCATCCTGCGTGCATAGCAAACCGACTAACAGGAGCGTGACACACAAACCCTTGTCCATTGACTCTTGTCTGTGAACAAGACGGAGACTCCCGTGCCCAGTACGACGAGGTGGCTAGCGAACCTCGTCCGTAGATGAAGAGGCGGAGGGCCTCCTGTTGGCTGTTGCAAGGCACCGTTGGATAGCATGAGAAGCAAGGAGGTTTGCGGCGAGCACCGAGGTATGCTGTCCAAGTGGATTCTTGTGTGCGCGGTCGCCTTGATCGCGGTCGCTCCCACACGTAGCCCTAACCCACAAATCGTCAACGAACGGCAGAATTCTCAATTGTCCTTCCACTCGGCCTTCTCTTTCATCCTCACCGGGAGGCGACATCTCGTGATTTTCGGCGGCATGGGAAATTTGTAGTTTAACCAGCGCCGCCCCATCCACCCCGAACACCAGCTCGAAATAATATACAGCAGCACTGCGGCGGGAAACTTGGTCGAGATGAGGACAAAGAGCGTGCCACCCGCGCCTCTCAAGCGCTGGCTGAAGCTGAGCTGTGGCAGCTTGCCCGTCGAGTACCATTTCTGCACGAAGTCGCGCTCGAGCAGAATCATGGCCCACAGGGCACACATAAAGATAACGGAGAGAGTTCCGGTGGGATCCGGGAGCGTGAGATCTGAGCACCAGGGCAGTCCTTCTACTTGCGTGGTGGGGTCGAAGAGCTGGGATACTGCCGGTTCGGTTGGTGGGGTGGTGTCTGCGGGGCTCGACGCGACGCTGTCCGGGATGCTCACTGCCTGCGTACCGGTTTCCGACTGTCCTAGAGCCTGCTCTGCATGTAGCTCCTGCAGCGCGCTCTGATTGTTCAGGCCAACGCTGTTCGAGGGGCTCGCTGTCTGCGCGGCGGCGTCCGATTTGTCTAGGCCCTGCTCTACAAGGGGCTTCTGTACCGCACTCTGATTGTTCAAGGGTCCCTGCGAGGCGTCAGGAATCACCCCTTTCCGCGCCAGAAGTGCCTTTTCATGTTCAGCGCGCGCCTTGCTATATTCCTCCATCGCTTCGGCGAGAAGCTCGTCCGGAGGTTTAGGAGCGGGCGCCTGCTGACCCCATGTCATGACCTGTCGCCAGCCATTGTCGATCGGCGCGAGAATCATGGAAAGAATCCCTTGCCGCGCGCCGCAGCGCACGCGGATGATCTCGGTGAAGAATATGAGTACGTAGAAGCTCGCAAAGGTGCGGTTATCGATTAATTTAAGGCCGAACGCCTCGCCAACGTCCCTTGTCGCCATCCACCTATATCTTAAGGTATTCCAGTATGCTTTGACATCCCAGGTCTGCGAAGGTCGCATCCGCCTCAGCCCTCCCTCGTATCCGAAATGGGTCGAATCGATGATGGGCTGGAGTAAGTTGAACTTCCTCGATTTCATGTGACTCGGACGGTCGGCGAGGGCGTACAGCACAACGCCGCGGACAACCACGGCGCAGATGGGAATGACGGCGCACCAGGGGAGGCCAGTGATGCTGTGGAGCTCGGTGAGGGCGTAATTGGGACCGCTGAGGAGGAAATCGTAGATGGGCCCCTTTCGTGGGGTCGAAGCAGAGAAGGGCCGGCGAGATGGAAGGGAGGGAGGACGTAGAAGAGAAGAGCGTGCGCGAAAGGCGCGTGGCGCGCGCGAGGACAACAGCGTGGCCATGGCCGAGAATGTACCAATAGCAGGAGTACAGAGGGGACATTGTAGGTTTTGGAGCATCAAGCTGTACCGACGTCTGTACTAGATTAGCCGGACGGCCCTTCCCGCAGACGGAACGGACGGGGACGGACGTGCCGGCAGACCCTGCGTCAATCGAGCAGCTCGGGAGGACGGACCGCAAGGGACGGGTAGTGCCGCGAAAGACGCGAGGAAGGTGGCATGATGACGCAGGCAGGTCCACGTGTTGATCGTCAGCTGCGCGAGAATGTGTTGCTCGTGAGGTACCTGCCTCTGCTGCTCTGCTGCTGTGCCCCGCCTGACTACTGTTTCCTTAGATCAATAACACTCTTCCTCCGCACGCCATGCTATAATCGCCCAACCACCATACGGCTCCTCCTCATTCTTCCATGCGACCGCTCCAACGCCTCATGGCCCTCTTCTTCAACATCCTCGCCGTCCTGCTCGGCTCCCTCTTCACCGTCGGCGTCTTCCCGTATGCCTTCCGTCTGCTCGGACGCGTGATTGGCGCGCATGTCCGGAGCAAGACGCAACAGAGGCGAGACGTACTGTTGGGCCGAGCAGTGGCGGAGGACAAGACGAACAACGGGACGACGGCTCAAAAGTCCACATCCTCAACATCGCTAGATGAAGACTGGGAGAAGGTGGGCAAGGAGGAATCCCTGTCTGGAGTCGCTGCTTCAAGAGATACCCCTGCCTTCGCCGGCGTTGTAGGCTTCTTCCACCCCTTCTGCAATGCTGGCGGGGGCGGGGAACGCGTCCTTTTCGCGGCCGTCCAGGCCACCCAGCAGCGGTACCCCCACGCCCTCTGCGTGGTCTACACTGGGGACCACGAAGCCTCCAAAGACCAAATCCTCACCAACGTCCACAACCGCTTCAACATTGACCTCAACCGCGCCCGCATCACCTTTATATATCTCAGCACCCGGGAGTGGGTCCATGCCAGCAAGTGGCCGCATTTCACCCTCCTGGGCCAAAGTCTGGGCTCTCTTCTCTTGGGATGGGACGCGTTCAATCTGCTCGCGCCAGACATCTTTATTGACACCATGGGCTACGCCTTTACACTCGCCCTTTGCAAATGGCTGTTCCCCTCTGCCCCGACTGCCGCCTACGTCCACTACCCCACCATCTCCACCGACATGCTCAGCAGCCTCCACGACGAAATGTCCGGCCGCGGCGTTAACGCTGGCCTAGGCAAGGGCGCACGGGGTAAAGCCAAGCAAGTGTACTGGGAGCTCTTCGCCAAACTCTACAGCTGGGTCGGCGGGCACGTCGACGTAGTCATGACCAACAGCACCTGGACTCAGCGCCACGTCTCGAGCCTCTGGGGAGACGCACGCACCTCGCGCCACAAGCGCCACCCCATCGCTGTCGTCTACCCGCCCTGCGCCGTCTCGGAACTTCGCCACAGCATCCCCATCGACGACGCAGCCGAAAAAGCGCGCACGCCCAACATCCTCTACATCGCGCAGTTCCGCCCTGAAAAGCAACATCAAACTATCATCGACGCCTTTACCACTTTCCTCAAGGCCCTGCCCGAAACCACCCAGCCCCGCCCAAAGCTTATCCTCGTCGGTTCCGTGCGCGACGACCACGACGAGAAGCGCGTGTACAAGCTCCGCCTGCAGGCGCAGGACGCCAAGGACGCGATCGAGTTCGTCGTCAACGCCAAGTGGCCGCAGATTATGGAGATGCTGCGTACGAGTTCCGTGGGCGTGAATGGCATGTGGAACGAGCACTTTGGGATTGGGGTGGTGGAGTATCAGGCTGCGGGGCTGATCAGTGTCGTCAATGATTCGGGAGGTCCGAAGGAGGACATTGTAGTGCCGGTTGATGGGGAGCCGACGGGTGGGTTTATGTTTTCGAGTTGCGGGACAATTGAATGGCTGTCGCTGACCACGAAAAACGTGCAGGTTTCCACGCGTCAACTACTCAAGAGTTCACAGATGGTTTCGCCAAAGCCCTGGCGCTGTCACCGAAGGAGGCGCTCGCCATGCGGCAGCGGGCACGGGAGAGCTCGAAGCGCTTCTCGGAGGACGTCTTCGTCGGCGCGTGGAATACGCACATGGACCGTTTGGTGGAACTGGCGGGGCGATGAACGAGCGTTTCGGATAGTCCGCGTTATTTTTATGCACCATGAGCTTACGCTCTCACTTTCTCTTCCTCTACCTCTAGTCAACCCGTTAGCCCCGGTCTCTTGGGTGTCTTCTTCATGCTCCCTTGCCCCTTATCTTCTTCCACTCCAACGTGCCCACTCGAACGTCAATCCCGACCTCACAACCCCGCACATGCCCACTCCCCCTCATCCAAAGCCTCAACCCAATCCTCCGAGTTCCCAACATGCTCTCGACAACTCTCAAAGTACTCCCACCCGTCCTCGCGCGTGAAATTCGCCCGCAGCGTCCGATGATTCCCCTGCACACACCACTTGAGCTCTTGTGATACCGAGCCCAAATCGCCCAGCATAGGTCTGATGCAGTATAGGCAGAGATACTCGGTGACCCACATTTCGCGCGAGCGCGGCTGGATGCACGTGGGGCATGTGAAGAATGGTTCGTGGGGGGCGGGGCGCGGGACTGGCGGCAGGGCGGCGCGAGCGGCGCGGGGAGGATTGGGGCGAGGAGCCTGCTCCTGCGGGTCTTGATGCTGCTGGTCGTGGTGCTGCGGGTGTTGCTGCGGCGGGTGTCGCTGCGGAGAGAGTTGGTGTCGAGGGAGTTGGTGCCGGGGGGTTTGCCGCGGAGCATTTTGCTGTGGAGAGAGTTGTTGTGGAGAAAGTCGCTGCGGAGCGAGTTGCTGCGGAATGTCTTGCTGCGAAGGGTCTTGCTGCGGAAAGCCTTGCTGCAAAAGAAGTTGCTGCGGAGAGAGTTGCTGCGAGGGAAGTTGCTGCGAAGGGATTTGCTGCGGAGGTGATTGCTGCAAAGGGAGTTGCTGAGAAGGGGACTGAGAGCCTTGCTGCGGAGGATATTGCAGCGGAGGGAATGGCGTGAATTGCAGCGGATCGAGTTGCTGCGGATCGAGTTGCTGCGGATCGAGTTGCTGCGGATCAAGTTGCTGCGGATCAAGTTGCTGCAGAGGTGATTCAGATCCTTCCTGCGAAGGGTCTTGTTGTGGAGGAATAGGAGAGAGATGCTGCCGGTCAAATTGCTGCGGAGGTAATGCAGAGCTTTGCTGCGGAGGATCTTGCTGTGGAGGGAATGGAGAGAATTGCCCCGGATCGAGTTGCTGTGGAGGGGATTGAGACGCTGGCTGTGGAGGATCTTGCTGTGGAGGGAATGGAGAGAAGTGCTGCAGATGCTGCGGATCAAATTGCGGCGGAAGACCTTGCTACGGAGGACCTTGCTGCAGGGAACCTTGCTGCAGAGCAATTTGCTGCAGAGGAACTTGCTGCAGAGGAACTTGGGCCTGCGCACCTTGGGGGTGCGAATTTTGAGGATGAAGACCTTGCTGGGGCGGACCTTGGGAGGAGAGGCGTTGCTAATGCGGGAGTTGCTGGTCCGCGACTGGTTGGTGCGAGAGTTGTTGGTCCGCAGATTGCTGTTGAGGGATAGGCTGATGCAGACTGTGGGGTTGGAAGCCTTGCTGGTACAGCCCATGCGGAACAAGCTGGCTTGGATCTATTGTGTCGAAGTTGGGTGCCGGGGGTGCGATTTGGGTCGAGGTCGACGCAATGGATTGGGAAAGACGCTGATCTGGTCTACAGGGGTAAGGAGAAACGTAGGACTGAGAGCCTAACGGGCCTGGTAGAGCTAGATCTTGAAGCGTGCCTGGGTTTCGCTGCGGCGTGCACTGCGTCGCAGGGTCATACGTGGGAATGGAGCCGTAGCTCGCGCCCCCAGGATGCCTGGCGAGGGAGTCAAACCTGGGATCGTATTGGAGACCGGGAATCTGCTGGTTTCCGGTCGAAATGGGAGGCCAGCTTGCAGGCTCTTGACCACGCTGCGGGCCGTCATTTTCTTCCCCCGCGGTGTGGGAGGATTCATGACGCGGCTGGACGAAGTCGGGCTGGGCCGCCATGCCTATATCATTTGGCCGCGCTGGATACTGATTTCCTCGAGCGGCTGCGGCAGCGTGGCCTTGTTCTTGAGTGGCGAGAGGCTCGACTCGCTCAGGATTCTTGGTGTTGTCTTGCTCAGATTGCTGCTTTTCCTCCCGACGCCGAGCCACGGCCCTCAAGTGGCTTCGCGGGGGGCGCTGTACAAAAGCTGGCTTCCCGCCTCCTGGTGGTGGTGGGTGATGAACATCGATGTACTCACCAGGACTCATCAGACGTCCATACAAGGGGGGAGTTGACATCGCCCTCTGGTCGTCTGGACTCTCTTGGTCCCGGGATTCATTTATCCTCGTCTGATCGTCCGTCACACCTGTTTCTGGCTGTGACATTGAACCCTGATCTTGGTGACTTTGAGGCGTCGGCCCCAAGTAGCCTGGCAGATCTTGCACTGATGGGGCTGGCATCTGTTGATGTGCAGGTTGCGTTGTGAGTCTGCTGCGGGGCTGCTCCATCGTGCCTGAATTGCCCTGACGCTCTTGCGCCGCTGTCTCCGTGTGCTCAGGAACGGCCGCCCGGCGCCCGCGCTTGGTATACTGTGTCTGGTCTGGCATCATGCCCGGATCGTTTCGACGCCTGCGCTTGGTACGCTGTGTCTGGTCTGGCATCATGCCTGGATTGTTTCGAGGCGTTTCATTCTGATGTGTGGACAAGTGAACTGCTTCGCGCTGCCCTCCTTCTGCCGTCCTGTGCGGGTTGTCTTGTGACGATGGAGGTTGATTCTCACTTACCCCTGTCTGACTGTCAGAGCTAGTTTGGGCTGACTGATACGGCACTGCATCTGTATTTTGTTGCGGCGCGGTGTAATCCCAAGCGGCCAGCCATACTGTCATGTCGAACTCTTGCGGCACAACTAAACCTCGCTCGTAGGGGACACATAGCCATTTTGTCCAATCCGGGGTCTCCCCGTTGCTGGACGAGGCATGTAAGGTGGGAGGTTTTTCCTCGTCCAGCTCGCCTTCTGTCATTTCAGGCTGGTTTTGAGGCATGACCGCCTCGTAGCCGGGCCGATCGTGACCGGTCCGATCCGCCACCGTACTGGGCCCTTGCGGTGGCGAAGAAAGCTGGCTCTGATGCACTTGACTTTGGTGTGGTTTTGCGTCCTGTCTGGGTGTGTCGACAGGCTCGTCCGCGGCTTTTGCGTGCGCCTCATGCTTGGGGTAGAATCCACCTTCGGCCAGACCGTGCCCCATCCGATCTGCCGCCGTACTCGGGCCTGGCTGTGGCGAAGGAAGCTGCCTCTGAGGCACTTGTTTTCTGGGTGTTTTCGTCTCCTGGTTGGATGTGGTGACAGGCTTGTCCACGGGTTCTGCGTGCGCTTGCCTCCTGTGATAAAGTCCACTTTCGGGGCAAACGGTGTAGCCGCGGCATGATGCACAAGTTGTGACATAAAACATCCGAGGACGACCGCCCTCCCCCGGGACTTTGAGAAAGTGGTGGGCGGATTTCAGCGCCCAGCAACTTATGTTTCCGCATCGTATGGTGCCCGCCCTTTCGTGTGGAGGTTGCCAGGGTCGGATGCCAATCTCGCTGTACGCCCGAGTCACTGGGTCATACCTGTAGCCGCGGCAGGGTGCACAGATCGCGGCGTATCCGAACGTCTTTCTACCTACAGATTCGAATTCAAAGGCTCGTCTAAACTCGCGACATTTCATGCATCGCCTATACCCGGGCGAAGGGGACAAGCCGTCGGGTTGCGAATTAGCTAGCGGGAGCGTCGGCGGAGCGTTGCCGCCGGCTTGGGCCATGAAAATGATTGAATGTGGATTGGCGGGTCGTAATTGATGTTGATGAGTGTGAAGATGCTGGAATGGGCCGTGCTAGCAGACGACGTGGGACCGTCGAAGTTGAAATGATGGAGTCGCTGTGCATTTTGGATCCGTCTGACCAGGTGGAAAGAGCTCCCGTAGCCATTTCATCTATTGCACCGCCCGCGCCAAAGGTCTCTGGCACAGGTAAGGTCAGCGGACTTATCAGGTGTCGCCCGCGGCGAACCGACCTTGCCTTGGGAAATCGCCTTTTCCTCATCGATATCCCCCGAAACAGACTGGCTGAGGGATCTTCGCACCCCTCGGTCTTCTCGTTCCCCACAGCCACGCACAGTCCCATCTGCTGCAGAGAACCCCGCTCCGAACGTTGCGAAACTGTACAGCCATCATCATACCTTACACTTATCCTACAGCATAAAGCCACCCGCACTCACTTCTCCTCCTTCACTTCATTCTCCCCGAACGCATAAGTCAACCCTCCACCCACGAAATTTACCGCGCATAGCCCCAGCGTTGCGCCCCGCACGAGCCCCCTCACGCCAAACTTCTTCGTCAACCCCTGCTTTCTCCGCATCGCCAGGATGCCGTACAGGGCGCTCCAGGCGGATGTGACGCCTGCAGCATCTTTCTGATAGCCGCTGAGGTTGAGGTAGGAGCTGAAGAGGAGGAGGGGCGGGAAGAGCATCGGGAGCGGCTGGAAAGGGCGGGCGTGTTGCGCGGCGATGAGGGTTGCCGTCAGGACCGGGGGGAAGGAGTGGCCTGTGATGAAGAGTTAGATGAGGACAAGGAGGAGCGATTGGGCGCGGAGTTGGCAAGTCGTACCTCCCCATGCGGTCACATATTGGAGTGCGCCCTGTTTGGCCTTCTCTTCCGTGTCTGCTGAGGGCATCGGCATCTTTGCGGTCACTGTGGCCCGCCCTGGTGCCAAATTGTTTTGTGTCTTGAGATGGATGTCCGATGAATTCTCCACGCCGGTTCTCCCTTCTCTTGTTCAATTCGTTACTCCTTTCTGGTTCTGTCTCAGACAATCAACCGGAACGAACGAGTGACACGTGAAGTGCACGCGCAAAGGCCAAGACCTAACCGAACGTCACGTCGTTCGCCCGGGCCGGGATCGGTCGAAGTTCCGAAAGGGCGGGCGCGGACATTGATGCTCCGACTGTGATGAGATCTGGCTACATACCACCGCACCTCGTCTCGTTTCTCACACATCCTGTCTCGCCTGTACATAACACCCCCTGTCGCCAACCCCCGCCGAACCACCGCGTATCACCGACCGCTCCATAGCCCCTCTCCCCACCGTTTCGGCCGCCTGACTCTCCCCCTCCACCCCCCGCGCCCCCGCGCGCATCTATCGCCCTCCTCCACAACCACCGCTTCCCCCAACCATGTCTGCCAAAGCCAGTGGCGCGCAACCTAACGGCACTCCTAATGGCGACACCAAATCGCGCACTCACCACGACGGCAGCAGCAGCCGCGCCTTCACTGTCGAGCAAAAAGCGGCCGTGATCCGCGTGCGAAAATGCAAACCGGACTCCTTCTACGACGTGCTCGGCCTCGAGGAGTCGCGAAGCACGTGCAGCGACGGCGAGATTAAAAAGGCATACCGCAAGCTTAGTCTTCTCACGCATCCGGACAAGAACGGCTATGACGGCGCAGACGAGGCGTTCAAAAGTACTTCCCCCCCATACCACACACAACCCTCGATAACAGCTGCCACTCTCCGACTAACACCCTGCTCCCCCTAAAAGTGGTCTCCCGCGCCTTCCAAATCCTCTCCGACCCCGACAAGAAATCCAAATACGACAAATTCGGCGGCGACCCAGACTCGCGCTTCTCCTCGGCCCCACCACCCAGCTCCCCCTTCTCGGGCTTCGCCTCCCCGCGCCCCGGCGGCGGCGCACGCGGGCCCATGTTCGAAGAAGAAATTTCACCAGAAGAGCTCTTCCGCCAGTTCTTTGGCGGCGGCGGCATGGGCATGGGCGGCGGCGGGCTGTTCGGCGGCGGCATGGGCGGGCCCGGTTTCGCGTTCCAGGGCTTTGGTGGGCCCGGGGTGCGCGTGCATCAATTTGGCGGCGGGAGGCCGCGGCGTCGGCCCCATAACCATGAAAATGCGCCGCCGGCGTCGCCGGCCGAGGCGGTGCGCTCGCTGCTGCCGCTCCTGCTGCTCGTGCTGATACCGCTGCTGAGCAGTCTGTTCAGCGGCGCGGGTGGCCCGTCGGGACCGTCGATGCGCTTCGATGCCGCCGTGCCGCCGCATACGGAGAGTCATACGAGCGGGAAGCTGGGCGTGCCGTATTTTGTCGATCCAACGGAGGTGGTGGATTTTTCGGCGAAGCGCTGGAAAGAGCTGGATCGCACGGCGGAGAGCAAGTATGTATCGCAGGTGTCTGGGGAGTGCGAGTGGGAGCAGGCGCAACGGCAGCGGGTGGCGAACGAGGCACAGGGGCTGTTCTGGACGGATCAGGTGAAGCTGGAGCGCGCGCGGCGGATGGAGATGCCGAGCTGTCAAAAACTCAAGGCGTTGGGGGGTTGGAGGGGGTTTGGTTAGGAAGGGACTTTAGAGAAAGGAGGTATTTTGAGTTGCACGTGTGCATCGTGTGCAGAGCGCTTTGGGGTGATGGGTCGGAGTTTTGCATGCATGAAGCGAGCGTGATTGAGGTGAAAAGAGGAACCACGATCTGGAACAAGATTACTACAGCATGGGCAGAATGCCACGATGCGAAAGTGGCCCCATTATCCTTCGTCGCTTCTCATCTCATCTTGGCAGCCGAGAATTGCTTGCCTCCCAGAGCTGTCGCTGCACGACGCCCTTAGGACAGGACCTCGCTGAGCAGTCTCGAAAATGAGAGAGCATGGAGAGTGAGAGGCTGATCAAGCGTGCACCATATGCACAACATGCTTGAAGGCGCTTCTTCTTCATCCCCTGGACGACGAGCCCTCCTGCTGGCTCCTCGCGATCTGCTTGGCCTCCTCTTGCGTAAGGCACCTCCGCCTTCCCCCAACCTGCACCGCAAACACACGCTCCGCATTCCTCCTCTCCAACCCAAATTGCTCCGGATTAGCCGCCTGCAGCACACGTTAGCAGGATCCCGGATAAGAAACCCGGCATCCCCCCTTGCCTGACTTACGAATTGCTTCGGCACCACCAGCAACTGACGCCTCTGCAACTGCGCCCACATCACCCCCATCTCGACCAATTCCCGTGCCCCCTTCTTTCTAACCATCCTCATCACCCCCAGCGCCCTCTCCATCAACTCCTCTACCTTCTTCACCGCCGCGAGCACCACCACCCCCTGACCCACCTTCATCACCTGCGCCAACACCGCAACCCCCGCTTCCACCAACGCCTGCGCCTCCGGAAACCCCCTCAGCCCCTCAGCCTCCAGCAACCCCGCCAACAAAAAATTCACAACCATCCTCTCCCGTTCGTCCAAGAACCCAGAACGACCAATCACTCCACCACCATCCAGCCGGCCGCCGACCTGCATCTGCGCCGCGCGCCCAATCAGCATCCTGCGCGCATCGCTCAACTCACCCTCCCGACCTTCCAACCGACACGCCACGCAATCGCACTTGAACCCGTACGTGTCCTCCAGCACACGCGCGCGCGCCAGCCTCCCTCCCTCCCCCGCCGCCCCAGAATACGAAATCGTCACCTCCCCCCCCTTCGCGATAGTCTTGGTGGCGAAAACCTTGACATCGCCATCGTTCTCCGTCTCCGCGATCTCGGCGTTCGGCACACAGGAATGGTTAATCCGCGAAATGGTCGTCGAGATCCAGGACGTGCTGTCGTCGCCGAAGGCGTTGGCATGGAAGATGCGCGCGTCGAGCGTGCGGTGCGCGGGGCCTGTTGGGCCGGCGTGGAGGGCGCGGTAGTCGGTGAGGGTGGCGGCCGGGATGGTGGCGAGGGCGGAGGCGATGTGGTGCGGGAGCAGGGCGTGGTGCGGGAGCGCGATGATGAGGTGTTTGGGGGAGCGGAGGAGGAGGGTCCCTGCAGGGGTTGGGGCGGTGGTGAGGGTCGCCAGGCCCTTGTTGGGGAGAGGGGCGAGTGTGATGGCGGCGGGGGCGGACATGATGGTGGTGCTTGGGGGGTGAGGAGCTCGGTCGGTGTTGCTGTTTAGGAGAAATGGGTTGGTTAGCAGGTTGTTCGTTTGTGGCTGGGGTTTAACACGGCGAGTGAAGAAAGGAATCAGTTCTTCTTTCTCGGTCGTGTTGAGGCGGTTCAACCTCGTGGGCATCCAGGTGGAAGGGGCAGCAGCAGTGGCAGTGTTAAGTGTGGTGAAGTCCCGTCCCGTCCAGTCCAGCATGTTCTACAAAGTGAAGGTTGGAGTTTGTCTTCGCATCAAGCAACATATGTCGAATGCGCTAGTCCCTTATAGGTAACGCTCCTGCCCAATGTGGCAAGAGATAGATAAATGCGCACAATCCCTCACATCTGCGCATTCGACTCTGGAAAGACAGGTCAGTGGACTACCAATTGAAGTAATCAGGCGACAAATACGCAAGAGAAACAGGTGTCGCTAAGATCGGAATTCTGATTCATCGCTGCGGCCAGCCTACGGACATCCATCCCCTTCGATATTTGGCACCAAAAACTCTCGCTACCTCTTGATCTCGAGCTAGCAAGTCGTTCCCATCTGGATCTCATTCCCTGAGGTTTCAACGGCTCGCCCGCATGCTGAAGCCAGCCATCACGTCATTGGACGCGAGAGCTTACTTCGCGCGTGGCATCTCGTGGAGAGAAGCTAGGTTGGCCAGCTGCCCCTGCGTCCACCTCCACTACCCCCAAATAGCGGGGCAACGTGCCAGTAGATGCACGTGGCGGTGGCATCTGTCCGAGATACGAGCTCATGCCGCGGACTTATTGGGCGGAACATGGTCGTCGTTACGTCGTACAAGCGTTCAGCTGCAAGACCCCTCATGTTGCAGCCTTGCCTGTGCTCTTCTCGTCCACGACCGGTACACCGGCTTCATCGTCATCAGACGAGTCATCCTCCTCGCCTTCTTCCTCTTCGAACCCTTCGAAGTCGGACTCCCCTTCGCTGTCATCGTCCTCATCGTCATCGTCATCCTCGTCATCAGCTTTCTCAGCAAGGACCACTGCCTCCTCGGCCTCTTGCCTCTTTCTCTTCCCGTGTGTCAGACCAAGCAGCTCATCGCGGCCCTCAATCTTGATCTCTTGCTCGCCCTGCTTGCCAGCTGATGGCGGCTTGACGAACCAGGGCAGGCGACCGCGAAGGAAGTCAGTCAACACCATCTTCGCCACGGCATCGAGATCGGCCTCGCCACCCTTCACCAGTCTGCCGCCCTTCTTCGCCAGCATCTCGAGGAAGCTCGTCGCTTCTTCGATGCGCTGTTTTTGCGTCCTCAGCTCGACACCACCATCGTTCTCCACGGGCGGCTGAGCCCAGCCCTTGATGCCGTATGTGCGTTCGAGGTGATGTCTCTGACAACGCGCCATGACAGCCGGGACGTACTGTGCTGGATATTCGACGTTCTCAACTCGCACGACACCACGCAACAGGATGTCCTCCTCAGTGTCGCCCATACTTGGTGGTACGATACCGGGGCAGTCGATGAGGTAAATACGCTTCATGAGCGTGATATACTGCCAGACCTTAGTTTCGCCGGGGACAGGCGCAGTCTTGCACACCTTCTTCTTGCGAAGAGTGTTGATGATTGCAGACTTCCCAGTGTTGGGGTAGCCGATGAAACCAACCGAGATCTGCTTGCGATTTGCGTGGAGAGAAGAGAATTGGCGGAGTAGAGAAATGAGAGTGCCCTTTCCGAAGGAGTTGGTAAGGCTGGCGTGGAAAGCGAGGGTTGGGTGTTCTTGACTGAGCAGCTTTACCCATCGAGCCTATAGTTCAATCGTCAGCGTCAAATCTAGCAAACAGGTTGTAACATGAGATTGCGGATTGAATTCGTGATGTGCGTCTTATAACTAGGCGATCCTTCACCGTGCCGCACGAAGAAGGTGGGCTCAGGATTGCTACTCAGACAGGACGCTGGGTATCTCCTAGTGATCATACCAAGACGGTAGAGGATCGGTGGAGATGAACTCAATCTACCATTGCCGTAACAGATTCTCGTCCATTGAGAAGCACGACCAAGAAGATCGGGCGGAACCTTGACTAAAGCGATGGCGGTGGGAGGGGGAGGGGATGAAAAGAAATTGGGCGCACATACCGCAACAGTAGTTGGTACCAGGTCACACTTGTTTAAGATGAACAGCAAGTGCTTGTGTGGCGCTTCTTCTCGAATATATTTTTCAACACTGTGGCAGCGCGTTCCAATCGGATCTCGAGCATCGAGTACGTGAATGACCACGTCCGAACTGTCGATGACCTTGTAGAGCTCGTTCCAAATGCGCTTCGATTGTCCTTTGGAGAAGATGGGTTCGCGTGCTGAGGTCAATTCGCCGGTACCTTCGTTCTCGGCGTTTGCTGATTCGTTCAAAGGTTCACCTTCTCCCGTCCACGCCGCACCAGCAAGGTGGCGGGCTTCCTCCTGCTTTTCGACGAAGGTCTGGTGGTCCTGTACGCTGGCATTTGCCATGTCTTCAATCGAGCCGACAGCAAGCCGAGGGCGCTTTCGCTGTGCCTTGGGGCCAAATGTGTCTCCAAACTTCTCCGTCTCGATTCGGATCTTGGCCTGATGCTGCACCAGCCCGTCCTTCCTCTCTTTGTCTTTGTTGTCGTGAATCAAACTCATGGGTAGCTTGTTTTGCTTGAGCAGATAGCTGTATGGGTCTTTGCTCTGTGCCTCCACAGCGCCTCGAAACGTACTGAGCGCATCTTGGCTAATCACTCTCGTGTTGGTGAACCACTTCCTGTGAGGTTCTATCCGCGCGGTCGGCTTTTCTCTCCCCTGGTATGCAGCGGATTTGGTGATGTCTCCTTGTGCGTTCCGTTGCGGCCCTTGGTCCTTGAACGAGTTGAGGGTTTTCACCCGCTTTGCATCGCGGTAGAAATTCTCGCCCTTGGTGCGGACGTTGCCCATTTTGTCATTGTTAGTCTTCCCCTGCCGCTCCCGACGGGAGGCTTCCTTCTTGCCGGAGCCCATCTTGAAAGCGGATCTCAAGAGAAATGAGGGTGTTTGGAAGGGCGATTTTCGCGTTTGGCGCAAAGGAAGGTGGAGGGCTTTGTAGCTCGGAACTCCAAGGTCGAATAAATTCTCCACGACGCACGGACCATTAGTCCCTCACTCCCGAGCCTCCGCAGTTGACCTCCATCTGTCTTTCGACTGACATCGGCCTTGCCACGACATCCACGAAGGGCATCTACCAAGGCAAAATGTCTCCACGGACAGCACTCGCCACCAGTCTGCGCGGCTGGCGCTGCCCGCAGTGCACACACCGTGCCTTCACCACCACCCAACCCGCCTCCCAGGTCAGCCCCGAGCACCCTCGCTACATCGACATTCCCGAGCCCCCTCAACAAACCGTCCCCGACCGCCCCCCGGTCAAAGGCACGCTGCCCGTACCGCGCGACGTCTTCGCTGGCCGCCGCGACGTCAACCCCGCCGACGATGCCGAAATCGACAAAGCCACCCCTCGCCCGGCGAAAGATCCCCAATACCCTGCCGGTAGCCGCAAGGCATGGAAAGCACGCGTGAGCGAGAACAGGCGCCGCAACTTGCGGGAGGGCGTGAAGTCTCTGAAAGCACGGCAGGAGGTCGATCAGGCTCGAATGCAGGCGCGGATGGCGCAGCGGAGCGCAGAGAGAGATGAGCTGGTGCGGAAGCCGGAGAGCGAGTCGGAGCGCCTGACCACGCCGAGTCACGGCTTGGACTTGGAGAAGCTGCTGCATGGGCCGATTGAGGACCCGACTCGCGAAGCGCGACTGGCGGTGAAGCGGGCGAACGTCGCGCAACACGCGAAGGCGAAGCAGGTCGAGCGGCTCGACAGCATGCATACGCTATACATGCGGGCGCGCGAGTTCGTTGTGACGCCGCAGCAGCTAGAGACAGCATTGGACGAGGCGTTTGGGACGCTGGAGCACCCGGTGGTGTTTGGGAACGAAATGGATGGCGCGAGTGTGTGGGCGGAGGGCAAGCCCATGAGCGTGCAGGATATGTTGACCAAGGCGAGCAGAGACTCGATGGACGCGAATGGGGACAGCGAGTTGAATCGCGACAGGATGAAGCGCATCGCGGAGATGCTTACGGGAGGTAAGATGGACGAAAAGGCCCGTCGTATCGAACAGCAGTAGGAGAGTCGGCTTGTATCATATGTTGGATTCAGCTTGTATATCATGAGCGCAGACTCTTGCAGCATGCTGTCGAGCGAGTGTCCCATTCTCATAGCGCATCCTGGACTTAGCGCCGAGAGAATTCTTTGCTCTGGCTTCATGTCCATCCCGCTCCTCTGGGGTATCAGTTCTATTATCCCGCTCCTGGCCTCCGAACATCTCATTCATCAGTCGTCGATTTCGTTCTTCATCAAAATGCGGCAACGGAAAGCCTCGCCACCGCCCTATTTGTCCCACCTATGCGCCTCGTCGCCACCGGCCCAGCTCTTGTCCTGGTATCCGACCAACGCCTTGACCTTCCGCATCAACTCACTATCCCCCATATTTTTTCCCGTATCGTCACTCAGCTTCACCGCTGGCCGGCCTTCAGCCTCACTCAGCTTGATGACGATGTTCATGGGCACACTCTTGTTAGAATCGCTGAGATGCTGGAAGTCGTTGGTGAAGAAAGTCCCAACCCCGAATGAAGGCGTCAGTCCAGCATCATCGGTGGCTTTCTTGTACTGGATGCACTTCTCCACGTTGAGCGAGTCCGAGAAGACCACGACCTTGCGACCTTGCACGCCGTTCCGGGCGTAGAAATCCTGCATCAGCTTCACAAACTCAAGCGGGTCTCCGGAGTCCTGGCGAACACCGGTGAATGTTTGTGCGTACGTTGGATCTTGACCGGCGCCGTCGACAGCATTTATCGTTCCGCTCTTGGGTGCGGGTTTTGCGAAGGCTTTCAAGAACGACGGCGTGCCGAATGTGTCGGTGAGCGCGATGCCCAGTACTCCTCGTCCGAAAGTAGCCACCCAGTACTGCATCGCCTTCTCATTCGCCTCCGCAAAGTCGTCCGTGATGGCCGCAATCCCCATGAACCACTCATGCGCGACCGTACCCACAGGCGCCACACCATACCGCATGGCGAAGTGCACGTTCGACGTCCCCGTGAACTTGCCCTTCCATCCCTTCCCGTTAGTCTGCGCCTCTTGCGATCCCTCCAGCAGCCCTTGCATCACCATCTCGTGCGTTTTATAGTCCCGCCTCCGTCGGCTACCGAACTCGCTGAACGTGCAACCCGCTTCAATGAGCTGAAGCCCTTTTTGCTTCGCCTTCTCGACTTGCCCGTCGTGGTTCCAGTCGCGGTCGACGAATTTGAAGTACGCTTCAGAGAGGAGGGCAAGGAGCGGGATTTCGTAGAGGATAGTCTCAACCCAGAGACCGCGCACGCTTATCGAGACGTCACCTTGAGCTGAATCATTACTTGAGCTGCCAATGGGCGTGAAAGAGACTTTGAGGTGTTCGTCCGGCTTCAGGTGGAAAGTCTTGAGGTAGGCCAGGTAGTCGCTGTTCAGGTATGGGCACGACTTCTCCAACCATTGCAGCTCTTCTTCTGACACCCTGATGTTTCCCAACTTCTTGACCTGTTCTTCCAGCCAATTGTACCCTTCGCGCGTGAACTTCATCTGCGGCGTGCGATTCGTGAAGCTGTAGGCGACTGGGGCTGACGGGAAGTGCTTGTGCACGGCGCATTGCATGGTGAGCTTGTAGAGGTCGGTGTCGAGGAGGGATATGATGCCCTCAGGCGCGTTTGTTCCATTGGCGGTCGCCATGATGATGACGGTATATTGATCGCGGTGCAGGAGGAAGTGCTGTCCAGATGTTGTGTTTGTCGTTGTTGTCCGTCTTCTAGGAAATGGGAGTCGAGCGAACAAAAAAGCACGGCAGTATCAGCACACGCTGACCGATACACTTGCTTCACAACGGACAGGAGCCGCAATTCTCACAAAGTGATGTTTACACAACAGTCAGCCTCGCCTCCAGAAAAGAAAGATTGGTGATCGCATTGATCGATTAGCCTGCCTGCGCCATGACCTCATCCTGCAGCCGAACCCTTCTTCAGCGACAGAGCTCTTCGCAGAGATAGGGACCACCGGCCGGTCCGTGGAAATAGGGTGATAGGGCAAGATCTCCCTCGACATCTTTGGCTCGACGACACTGCTCCTTTTTCTTCTCTTCCCAACTGTGCTCTTTGCCGGCAAAGATATCGACTCCCATAGTAATCCTATGATCCCGCGATCCCCCATTCTGCTCTTCACCGCGCCCAACATTACTTGAACTCGACTTCTCTCGAGAGACCACCCTTTCCGATCCGACGGAACTCGACGCTCCCTCGAAACAACAAGATGTTCCGCTGGTGCGATCTCTCAACGTCAGCAATGACCTGAATCCTCCCTGACCTTGCCTATCTTCCAGGTACCAAGCCAAACTCGCCTCGCGCCCGATCCTCACACAATCCATCACAACCGCCGTCCTCTTCGCGACGGGCGACACGCTCGCGCAGCAAGCAGTCGAAAAGCGCGGATGGAATGACCACCTGTTCGCGCGCACGGGACGCATGGCCGTCTACGGCGGTTGCGTGTTCGGGCCCGCGGCGACGATGTGGTTCGGGTTCCTGCAGCGCAAAGTGGTGATCCCAGGCAAGCCGAACCTGGAGATCCTGGCGCGCGTCATGGTCGACCAGACGGTGTTTGCTAGTACGAACCTGGGCGTGTTCCTGACCAGCATGGCGGTCATGGAGGGGAGCGATCCGCGGGAGAAGCTCAAGAGCGCGTACACGCATGCGCTGCAGAAGAACTGGATGGTGTGGCCTGCGGTGCAGTTTACCAACTTCAAATTTGTGCCGCTGGAGATGAGGGTGCTGGTTGTGAACGTGATTTCACTGGGTGAGTCGAGGAGGGAGGGGCGGATACAATGGTGCAATGGCTGACGTAGGACTTTACAGGCTGGAACTGCTACTTGAGCTATCTCAACAGCGCGCCTTCGGGAGAACATGTTAAGGTATGGAGACCCTCCCCTTTATTGAATTGACGCAGAAGCTGACTTGCGCCTCTGCAGAACCCGACTTTCCCCCCGGACGTTTAAGAGATGGACAAGAGCAAGAGCAGCTTGCTGCTTTCCCTACTCACATATCAGCCAACCTTTTGTCTGGAGTGTCCTCTGCACTCGGCTGCCTTCTTCGCTCCCCATATATGCATAGATACCTTTCCGCATTCTGACAGGCGTGGTGTTCATCGCATAGACAGGAATTCGAGGGACGCACCTGTCTCCCACCAGTATACAACATCCTCAGGCTTCACCTGCGAATTCGTCCTTCATTCCCGTCTCCAGTCCATCGCCGCCTCTCTTGGCGAGAGTATCCGTGATAGTCGCATCTTGCAAAGGCACTTTGCGAAAAGCCTCACGCCTCACCTCTCATCGTCAGAGCTGTCATCACCCCCCTTCTTCCTCTTCTTCGTCCCCCCACCGCCCGCCACCTGCGCCCCTTTCTTCTTGAAAACGTAACTCCTCGCATCCCTCTCCTCCCCCCTCCACCCCCCACCCCCCTCAATATTCCCCAACGTCCGCGCATGCCGATACCCCGGATACGCCGCCGCCACGAACCGAAAACTCCGCTGCACCTCCAACCCGGCATGCCGCGCCAGATCGCGCACATTCCACAACGTGTACGGCTCGCCCTCGAACAGCGTGACGACAATCGTGCCCGCGGGCGCTAGCAGCGGCATCGCGGCGCCGAAAAACTTGACCAGCAGCTCCTGGTTGAAGCGCACCTGACGGTTGACGTCGGTGCTCTTGCCGCCGACGTGCGGGAAGTTGAACAGCACGCGGTCGAAGAGGGGGGCCTTTTTGAGCGGTTTCTGGGAGTCTAGTTTCGTGGCGTCGATGCCGTAGAGGACGGTCTGACCTTCGTCGTGGAGGAAGGTGGCATGCTGTTCGGCTTGGGGGGCGTATTTGGCGAGGACTTCGGTTTCGTTGTCGAAGCAGGTGGCGGTTACGTCGCAGCAGCCGTGTTGGTCGACGATGGAGTGCGCGAAGGAGAGGTCGCCTTCGCCGACGAGGAGGATGCGGTCTTCGGTATCGAAGGGAATGGTCGGTTCTGGAGGTTTGGCCTGTTGTTTGGGCTCTGGTTTTGAAAGGGCTTTGGTCTTCTTCTGCTCGGGTTTCGGTCCCTTTGCTGGCGGCGCGTTCAATTTACGCTTCTTCCCCTTGGCCATGGTTCAAAATTTGCTCTGGTTTGCCTACTGAGCGGCACTCAAGAGAGCATTGTAACGAATCGTGATTTGATTGCAGAGATCAATCAAATGCTGACCGCTCAGCAAATCAACATAGAAGCATCCCGTCCCATTTGTAGAAATTCACATGCGTTTCGGAAGCCGGCTCGTCAGCCTTGTGAGACGCGCAACGTCACTTCCCCAGCCCAAGCGGGCGCCTCATCACGAAAACATCCCTCACCTTGGCAGCGGAGGCAGCGATCTCACGTCAAAAAATCCCATTCTTCACCCTCCCACTTCTTGCTGTACAACCTCTCCTCTGAGTGTCAACAGCGATCACTCAGCAGCCATGGTCGCCGACACTGCATACTACGACGCCCTCGGCGTGCCGCCCACGGCCACCGAGATCGAAATCAAGAAGGCCTACCGCAAGCAGGCCATCAAGCTGCACCCTGGTATGTCCTGTCAATGCCCCGAGTCGGCCCACAAAGCGCACTGGCTAATCCTATCATAGACAAGAACCCCGACGACCCCACGGCGGGCGAGAAGTTCCAGGCCGTCGGCGAAGCGTACCAAGTCCTCTCCGACAACCAACTGCGCGCGCAGTATGACAAGCTGGGCAAAGAGGGCGCGAAGCCGGACTCGGGCTTCGAAGACCCGTCCGAGTTCTTCACCATGATCTTCGGCGGCGAGGCCTTCCAGGACTGGATCGGCGAGATCTCCATGATGAAGGACTTGACCAAGAGCATGGACATCACGGGCGCGATGGAGGAGGAGGAGGCGCAGCAGCAGCAGCAGGCGGCCGCGGAGGAAGAAGGGGAGGCGGGCGAGGGGAAGGCGGGCGAGAGTACCGCTGCTGGGGAGAAGAAGGAAGACCCTATGGCGGCGGCCGCAGCGGCGGCAAGAGATGATCCCCCGCCTGCTTACTCGGCGGCGTCGAATGTCACGGAGGCCGGACAGACGGAGATCCCGGTGCGCGACTCGAAGCCGGCAGGTTCGCCGTACTCGCAGGAGCGGCCCCAGGGCGTGCCTAGCCGCCTGGCCATCACGGACAAAACCGAGGACGAGGCGGCGGCGAACGCGGCGGGCATGACGGAGGACGAGAAGGCGCTGCGCGACAAGGAGAAGAAGAAGGGTGGATTGTCCAAGGAGCAGAAGGAGGAGCTGGCGGCGTTCGAAGAGGAGCGCAAGCGTGTGCGCGACGAGCGCGTTAACACGCTGGCCAAAAAGCTGGTCGACCGCATGTCGGTGTGGACTGAGACGGACAAGGGCGCCGACGTGACCAAGGCTTTCCGCGAGAAGATGCGTCTCGAGGTCGAGAACCTCAAGATGGAGTCGTTCGGCATCGAGATCCTGCACGCCATCGGCCAGACGTACCTGGCCAAGGCTTCCACCTTCCTCAAGAGCCAGAAGCCCATCATCGGCGGCGTGAGCGGCTTCTTCTCGCGCCTGAAGGACAAGGGGAACATGGTCAAGGATACATGGGGGACGGTGTCGACGGCGATTTCGGCGCAGATGGAGATTGAGGAAATGGCACGCATGGAGGAGAAGGGCGGCGAAGACTGGACGGACGAGCGCAAGGCCGAGTTTGAGAAGCGCGTGACGGGCAAGATCCTGGCGGCCGCGTGGCGCGGCAGCCGCTTTGAGATCCAGGGCGTGCTGCGCGACGTGTGCGACAACGTGCTGCACGACAAGAAGGTGAAGCTGGAGAAGCGGGCCGAGCGCGCGCAGGCGCTGGTTATCATTGGGGAGATCTTCGCCAAGGTATGTCCACCACCCACCGCCAATCGACCAATTCATGTTCGAACCCACACTGACAATTGCTACAGGCTGAAAGAGATCCCGAAGAAGAGGGCGACTACATGGCCTTTGAGCAGCTGATGGCGGAAGCGACAGCCAAGCGGGAGAAGAAGGACGACCCCAAGGAGAAGGAGAAGGAAAAAAAGGAGGAGAAGCGCAAGTCGCACCGCCACTTCTTCTCGTCCAGCCATAAGGAGGCCGAGACGGCGGAGAAGGAGAAGCCGGCGCCGGCGGCGGAGAGCTAGAGGGGTCTTTGCTGCAGGGGATGCTTCTAAGGGGACGCCCGGCGGACGCGACGCTCGACATGTCGTCTTCGCATCGATTCTGTTGCGGGCGGGGTGGGGTGAGGGTGACGATGTCGGTGCGCGTGGCTACTACACCCGACTCTCGACGACAGTGACGATGCAGCCGATTTTGATTTTCTCCCCTCGTACCGCGGCCGTCCGTCTGCAAGGGGTTGTCCTGGAACGTCAGCAGCCGCTGGCGTGCGTGGTGCATAGATAGCGTTTGTTGTACATCGGTGGATAGACCAGGACCGACCGGGTTTTTGAACGAAGCGATCACGCTCAGCTACCAAACCACTCCGAAACCCCACGACATCGACCGCACATCCCCGCTCTTCCACAATCAATGCCATCACTGTGTATTCGACATGTCGACCTCCTTGCCCTAGTCCCCTTGCTCGCACACGCCCTTACACCCCTTCAACGCCATCTCCTTCAGCCCGTCCCCCCGCCATCGCCCAGAGTCTACATCTCTTCCGACACGTCTTCACCCTGCTCCTTCTGCACGCTCTTTCAGACCCTTTAGCGCCATCTCCTTCAGCTTCTCTACCCGCTGAGCCTACCGACCCTCCATCGCCGGAACCTCCTCATCACGCTACTCGCTCGCTCTCCCAGCGCAATCCGGGCAGTCTCTCTCCACAGTCGCAACGCAAGGATTCCGCCCGTTGCAAGATTCCACTAGCGGTATCGAGACAACGTCGTCTTCGCTATGCTCTCTTCATGTAGTTGCGCAGGACTGGCGGACGACTGGATCCCTAGGCGTCACGCCTCTTTCCGAGCCGAGGATGCATGCGGCAGAAATGCGAAGTGGGCGTAGAATTCTTTTTTCCTCGTCTTAGGCCAGGCGTTGCGGTAACTAGTTATGGCCGTCGCTGTGTTGGGCTTCTCCAAGACTCTGGATCTGGTGGGGGGAAACTGGATCTTGGGAAAAAGGAGATTTTCACACAAAGTAGAGGATGCAGGAAAGGGGGATCACGATCTTACCGTCGGCGTGGACGTTTGCAGTGCAACGACAGCGTTCTGCTCAGGTGAATAGTCGGCCGTCGCGGCTCCGTGTGGAAAGGATGCTTTTTGGCGGTATTTGGGCGAGCTGCAAGCTCCGTGAACAAGGAAAGGAGAGAGGAAAAGGACTTCTCGCGCGCAAGGAGGCAGAAAGAAAGGGCGTGATGCAGCGTCCGAGGGACTCGCGATCCCCTGTGCTCACGACAGACATTCGCGAGTTGGCAAACCGCGCTCTCCCGTCCGGCGGCGGCTTGCATGATGACCGAGAGAGCCCCGGACCTGAGGGCTCCATTCTCGAGCCTCTGCCTTACCTGCTGGCGTCCCCAGCTCTTGCAGGGCAACCCCCACGGGAGCAGCCGCTTGCGCAGTATCTCAGAGCTGCGATTCCCAGGCCATCGCCAGGACATCCATAGACCCTCAGAGCTTCAAATATGAACCCCCATCGCCGCGTCGCGAGGAAGCAAGACCCATCGCTCGACGCGCCGCTCCCTTCGTTCCAGCAAATCGCGTTTCCCCCAGGCCCAGCGTCAGACCCGAAGCCGACGCGCCACCTGCACAACCACCACCGCGAACGCGTGCACGGCACACGGCCTCGACTGCCGGACCGACGCGGCACCTGAGCGTCCGCCCCTTCGACACCTCCGATGGCGACCGGCGCGTCTCCCAAGGCTCGCCACCGCCTGGCCCAGCACTCGCCAGCGCCCGCCAACGCCCCCATCCTCGCCATCACCGCGCATGCCGTGCGTGCATCTCCGGAATCCCACGGGCGCATGCGAGCGCGCGCACAACGCGGGCGGGATCCGAAGCCTCAGCTATCACCTCTGGACGCGCAAGGGGAGGCGGCTTGCGGATCAAGGCCGTCTCGCCTGTCTCGCTACAGCGCAGCTGGCTGGAAGCAGAGCTCGCGAGCGTCTCGTGATGGATCGACCACGCGGCGGCGCCAGCGCGCGCGGGGTGGCAGCTTGGCGGGGACTCGGCGGACGGGAGGGGGGGGGATGGCGCCGGGTGTTTTGGTGTTTGGGAAAAGGCCCCAGCCTTGCCGCAAGGTGCGAGCTTGTCATCGATGCTCGCGTGGACGTGGAGACGGGGACATCTGGCTGGGGAAGTTTCATCGGGCGCGCGGGGGGAGGGGGGGGCTTGGCCTGGGGTTATTATACCTCGTACATACCTCGAGGCTACCTCTATGCCTCCCGAGCCTCCTCACTGTATCGAGGAGGGACCTCGATCACAGACAACAGTTGTGCATACATCCAACAATGCGTGTAAGCGAGCGCTCGAGAGAGTTGGCATTAGCAATGCCGGGATGGCGCGTGTTCGCAGCGCAACTCCGGCCGTCCGTTCGTCCGAGCGAGCGGGCGCTGTGGGCGCAAGCGCCACGGCCGCCCCGGCGAGAAGGCTTGTGTGCTCTAATCTGGCTTGAGAGGCGAAGGATGCGCATGTGTGCATGCACTGCGCGCACGAACATGTGCGACGGGGGGATGTCGGGGGGGAACCGGTGATATCGCGAGGCAGAGAAGAGGGAAAAGACAAAGCGTGGCAACGTGAGAGCGTTGGTTGAGAGGGGGGACGCGTGCGAAGTAGGTGGCACAGTCGCGGCTGGGGGAGTCCGCGCGCCCGTCGCGAACAGTCCCATGCACACCCCCCCCCCCCCCCCCCTTCTTCCCCCAAACCAGACCGCAAAACGAACCTTTCACTTTGCGCAACCTCACACACTCGCCCGCTCGCCGCTGCGAACAGGAAACGCAGAAAGAGCTGCAGGCACCCACTAGTTACTACGGTTGCGGTGCGCCGTCGTGCCATCGCCGCCCCCATGTGCTGGCCCCCGTTCTGCAGTTTTGTTAGGTTGTCGCGTCAGCCCTGCGCCGCGCTGCGCCGGCGGCGTGTCACGCACACTCCCCCTCGCATGCGACTACAGGTACCGACGAGCAGGCCCGATGGAAGCTATGCGCGGGCTTCCGTTTGGCCGGCGACGGAGAACCGCAGTGGGTGAGCGGGACTTTCGCTGGGCTGGCTGACCGTCCGTTCTTCCGGCGTGGTAAGCATCCGCGCACACCTCGCGCGATGATGAGGCATGGAAGGGTGGCGGGGGCTGCATGGTCGGCATGTGCAGACGGGTGCTGTCATGTGTACACGCGCGCGCCGTGGCAGAATGTCACTACATAGTACTCTCGAGACACTACGACTGTGCATATGGAATCATGATGATTGCGCACGCCGTCGAGGTGGGAAAGAGGGTTGGTTCCAGCAAAAAGCTCCCGGCGATGCCGCTGCGATGGCCATGATTTCGACGCAGCGATCGCGGTTGACAAATGCGGGAACTCTGTTCTCCTCTGATGATCATGCAGCTGACCGAAGCCGATATAGGAGGGCATACAAAGGTGACACGCATCTCGCGCCGGGGGCTCGGAAGGGCTCGAACGAGGGCTCGCGGGTGGTTGCGCGGCGGTACAACGTCGCGCCAACTTACCGCCGGCGCGGAGGAAGGGAGCGGGCGTCGCCAGTGCCGTGGCCGCGAGGAATGTGAGGTGGTCGTGAGAGTGGGGATGATGAGGACGATGAGGATGAGGATGGTGATGCGTGATGCGTGTGACGGGTCAATGGCCGAACGAATGGGGGAAAAGAAAGCTTGGCCACGGTAAGGCATGGCGTGAGCGGAGGCGCGGAGGCGGAGACGGGGGGGTTCCGGCGTGGTTGGGGTGGAGAAGAAGAGAGCAGCTCATCGGCCTCTAGTGCAGCTGCGACCCCCCCCCTCCACCCTCCTCTCCCCCTCCACCAGTCAAGCGAAAACGCCTCGGTTGCGCAGCGGTCAGGCGAGACTCCTTCCGCTTGCTTGTTTTGCCTTTGCAGTGCGTCATCGATGGCCTCTGTCGTCGGCGCCGAGTGGGCGAAAGAAAGCTTCCATCCATTCGCGCGTGTCGGCAAACCCACGACGTAGCCGTGCAGGACGCGTCTCTGGGCGTCAGGCCATGTATGTGCGCGCGACCGTCGCGTTGCTGCCGTCCACGGTATCGATACGATGATGATGCACACATACGGGGAGGACCAGCAAACGGCCACGACGCGCTTCCACGCCTGGGTAGGATGAGACGAACGAAGGGCATGTAGACGATCCGAGCGCGCGTGTCTCATAGTCCGACAGCAAATGACATGACGGATCGCTTGTTCGGTGAGGTGGTGGGCCCATCACGGCCATTTACCGACCGGACCACCATGGACCCCAGCTCCCGCCAGCTCCTCCCGCCCTCCTTTGGTCCGTCTCCACCGCGAACCCGCCCTCTCCCCCACACCCTTCTCCGCTGAGATTACATACGATGGAGATCCCTTTCCGTGACACCTCCTTCCTATATAGCCCTGCGTCGCCCCGACTGCCCTGTTTCGCACCCTTTGTCCTAGCGTGACGTCTGTTCTCCTCCCACGTCCTTTGTCTCGAAATCCCCTCCTCCACCGAGACTACTTCGGCCGCCACGACCTCCTCCGCCCGTCTCGACGCCTCTATCCATCCCCCTCCCAGATCCCTCCCCGGACCATCGCCACCCCACACCGATCCATCATGTCTTCCTCCGACAACAACCATTCCGACATGGAAAAGGCCACCAACGGCACCAGCGGCGTCGACCACGCCGCCGCCGCCAACCAGCGCAAGCCCTACGACTACGGCGGCAACCCGCTCGCCCACATCAACACGGGCGACTCGGCGCGTCTGCCCGCCTTCGGCGGTGACTTCCAACCGGGTCTCTACAAGGTCACGCCCGAGCAGCGCAAGTTTGCCAACCCGGCTCCGCTGGGTCTGTCCGGTTTCGCCCTGACCACCTTTGTGCTGTCGTGCATCAATCTGGGCACCGAGGGGCTTTCCGAGCCCAACATTGTCATCGGCGCTGCGTTCGCGTACGGTGGGCTGTGTCAGCTGCTGGCCGGCATGTGGTATGTATTTTGCACATGGGCACTGCAGAAACGTGTTGTTGCGAGAAGCCGTGGCTGACGTGCGCGCGCGCTCTCGCAGGGAAATGGTCGTGGGCAACACGTTTGGTGCGACGGCGCTCTCCTCGTACGGCGGCTTCTGGATCGGCACCGCCATCATCCTGACCCCGGGCGGTTTTCAAATCATCGAAGAGCTCGAGGCAGGACCGACCAACGCGCCCTTTCTCAATTCCTTCGGCATCTACCTCATGGTGAGTCGCGCGCGTCCCTGATTCCCCGTCCCTGATTCCCAACCCCGTCCACTCCATCCTGACTAACCTCTTTCTCTCTCTCCTCTCGCAGGGCTGGTTCATCTTCACCTTCATCCTGCTCATCTGCACCCTCCGCTCCACCGTCGCCTTCTTCCTGCTCTTTTTCACCCTCGACCTCGCCTTCCTCATGCTCGGCATCGCCTACCTGACCAACGACGGCATGGCCGCCAACACCCCCTGCCTCCGCGCCGGCGGCGCCTTCGGCATCCTCGCCGCCTTCATCGCCTGGTAAGCCTCTTCCATCCCACGCCGCCATCGCATCAAAAGACCCACGTGCTGACCCACCACCCTTTTCCCAGGTACAACGCCCTCGCCGGTATCGCGGACAAATCCAACTCCTTCTTCGTGATCCCCGTGGCGCACTTCCCCTGGTCGGAAAAGGGCCGTGAGCGCCGTTCAAAGGTCGACAACGACGCCGAGCGCGCCGCGCAGGTCTAGCGGGTCGGCGTGTGGACTGCGCTGGCGAAGTGAAGGGTCGATCCATCGTTGGCCTCGTTCCTGTTTTCCCCCGCACCCGCTTTGAAACACAGGCAGCGCCGTGTATGGGGGGATGGGGGAGTGGAGGGGAGGTTGTGCGGGCCGTTTTTTCGTTCCTTGCTTCATGTGATACCAAATGTAATATGGAGATGAGATCTCTTTTTTTTATGCTGTCCGATGTGGTCTTCGTTTTCTTTCGATTGCATTCGCGTGTACGGTGAGTTTGCGACTCGTCATCGCCTTTTGGATGGCCAAACATGCCGGCCAAAGAGAGCGTCATTTCCTCGCTCGCGGTGGACGGAAATGCTTGCATGCTCCGTCCGAACACTCCGCGACAGGGGTCTCCGACCAGACACGGCCGCCTCACCACAAGCGCCCCACGCCCAAAACGACCCGACACCACACCACCGCAACCCAAGGACAGCGGACACTCACCAAACTCGCAGCAACCAACCCCCAAACCAGACGAAACCACACCTTCCTACCGTCCGGAAGGTCCCACTGCACCCCACCCCGTCCGAGGAAAGCAGAAAAAACAAAAACTTTCACCACCTATTTACTGTATCTCTTTCGCGGCCTTCCCACGCTGCCCGCCCCCCGCTGCTTTTCCGCCCCCCCCCCCCCCGTCACCTACGCTGGCCATTTCGCCGGCGCCCCCACCACATTCCGCGAGAACGTCGCGCTCAACTTCCCCTCCTTCTCCATCGCGCGCTTACGCTGTGCAGCCGTGATCCCCGTCCGATCCGTCACCGGCGCCGCGTTCATGATGTGGTCGAATTCGTCGTCGTCGCGCGCGCCCACGTCCGAACCGGATTCCGCGTCCGAGTCCTCGGGGAGGTCCGGGGCCGCGGTCGGACGTGTGATGCGTGAGGGTTGGGGTTTGCTGTCGTCGTTTTCGGCGGCGGTGGTGGTGGTTGGAGTGGGGTTGGCGAAGGGTTTGCTTGCCAGCACGCGGCGCCGGAGCTCGGCCATTTCTTCTTCGTCGTCCGAGGGTGGGAGCGCGAAGGGATCGTGGTCTTCGTCCTCGTCTTCGTCTGGGTTGGCAGGCGTGGGTTGCGAGCCTGGCTTGGGGCCGCCAAGTTGGATGCCGCCCATGCTGCTCGCGTCGGAGCCTGCGTCAGAGCCGTCTTCGTCGTCAAATCCCTCCCCAGACCCTGAGTCGTCCTCATCGTCCATAGGCCGCCGATTCATATTCCCGCCCGCCCACGCATCATCCCGATTGACTTCCCTCTGCTCACGATCCTCCTGCCACTCACTCTCAATCTTCGCCAGCCACACCTCCTCCGCCTTCTTCACCCCCTCCTCATCCTCACACGCCGCGTATCTCTTCAGCACCGCCTCATTAATCTGCAAGAACGCCTTCCCATACGAAAACGTCCCCAACACATCCTCCGCCCACTCCCTCCGCCCACAGATACAAAAGCACGCCCCCAGCGCCTCAACGCAATTCAACCGCCACGGCCGCCCATAATTCGTCGGATTCGCAGCTATCAGATAAGGCAGCAACCGCGCATGCGGGCCCCCGATCCGTGCAAACGGCACTTCATCGATGCGCTTCCAGCTCGCCTCCACGACCGCCGCGCCGTACTGCTCCAGCAGCGGCGCGTCGGCCGGCGACACCAGCGTTTTCGCTTTCGGGCTGACGACGATGCCCTGGTGTTTTTGTCCTACGTGCAGCTCGCGCATCAGGCCGAGTCGCATCAGACGCTTTCCCGAACAGCGTTTCGCGTCGCAGTGGTTGAGGTCCCAGGCGGCGGCTTTGTAGGGCGGGCGCTTGTTGCCACCGAGGCCGTTTTCACGTTCGGGATGGGTATGTTGGGCGTGGGTGTGGTGGTTGGCGTTTTTCTTGCCTTTGGCCGATATGTCTTTTTTGTGGCGGACCATGGTCGTGGTGTGGCGGGGTGTTGGGGGTCCAGGTGTATTTAATCAATGAGTCGTGTGGGTAGCCTTTCGACCAGGGGTCCTCTGTTCCTTCTAATCCTTGGAATCGTTGGATTGTTTAGTGAGCCTGGTGTAGCAGAGTTGGTGGTGGCGATGACTCCGTGAAGAAATGTTTGATTGAAGGGAAAATCGAATTGATGATTGCGTGAATGAGAATAGCCAATTACGTCATCGGCCGCGGTCGGCGAACGGGCGGGCGCCAATGCCGACCTCATCCCACCTGCGCTTGCACCGCCTGGGACTCGACCGGCCGACCTCACCTGCTCGTGCACATATCCAGACGCCCACCTGCGACAGACCTGCGGCATCCGCGCGAGTGGCCAACCCGCGGTCCATACCTTAGCATCCACACTCCCCTGGGGACTGCCTCACACCAGCACAGAACGGATTCGCGCTCACCATGGAGGCAGCCTCAGCCCGCTATGCGGCTCGCGACCGCTTTGCTTACCCCATGGAACCCGCCGCAACGCCCCTCCAGCGCTACATCCAGAACGCCTGCTCGCCGGAGAATTTCGAGCCCAATTTGGCCCTGTGCCTTGAGATAGCCGACCTGATCAACGCGAAGAAGGGCAACGCCCCGCGCGAGGCCGCCGTCGAGATCGTCAAGTACATCAACCACCGCAACCCGAACGTGTCCCTGCTGGCGCTGGGCCTGCTGGACATCTGCGTCAAGAACTGCGGCTACCCCTTCCACTTGCAAATCTCGACGAAGGAGTTCCTCAATGAGCTGGTCAGGCGTTTCCCCGAGCGTCCCCCGATCAGGACGACGAGAGTGCAGAACCGCATCCTTGAACTTATAGAAGAATGGCGTCGCACGATCTGCGAGACGTCCAAATATAAGGAGGATCTGGGATTCGTGCGGGATATGCACCGGCTGCTCAGCTACAAGGGATACGCTTTCCCCGCGATCAAGAGGGAGGATGCGGCGGTGTTGAACCCGAGTGACAACCTGAGGAGTGCGGAGGAGATGGAGGAGGAGGAGAAGTCTGCGCAGAGCGCGAAGCTGCAAGAGTTGATTCGGCGGGGCACTCCTCACGATCTGCAAGAAGCGAACCGACTTATGAAAATCATGGCTGGATATGACAATCGACGCAAAACGGACTACCGCGCCAAGGCCGCGGGCGAGGTGGCTAAAATCCAGCAAAAGGCGAGGCTTTTGGAGGAAATGCTGGAGGGTCACCAGCCTGGTCAGGAGATCCAGGAGGGCGATGTTTTCGAGGAGCTGGCGAACGCGCTTGCCAGTGCGCACCCGAAGATCCAGAAGATGTGCGAGGAGGAGTCGGACGATACCGAGGCTGTGGCGAAATTGTTTGAAATCAACGACAGTATACACCGGACCATCGAGCGGTACAAGCTCGTTAAGCAGGGCGATATCGCTGGTGCCAACGCCATTCCGAAAGGCACCCTCGGAGTTAGCGGAGCAGGCGTACGCACGGGCCCAGACAACGAACTTTCTCTCATTGACTTCGGAGGCCCGGAAGAAGCGTCATCTTCAGAACAGGACGCCGTTGGAGAAGCTGGCGCACAGGCTGGAGCGGCGCCAGCCGCCCCGAAGGCAAAGGGAAACGCGCTCGAAGACGATTTGCTTGGGCTCAACATGGGCGACGGCAACTTTGGCGAGGGCGGCGGAATCTCCCTTGGTGGCAATGCTGCCGCCGCACCTGCAAATGCACCCGCAAGCAGCACGATGGACATCATGGCGCAATTTGGGCAGCCGCAGGCAGCAGCCCCTCAGACGGCACCCAACTCCATCTTCTCCTCGCAGCCATCCCAAGCGCAACCGCAAATGCAAGCCCAGCAAGCCCAAAATCAGCCACAGTACAACATGTTCGGCTCGATGCCGACATCATCTTCGAATACGCCTGCGATGTCAACTACCCCACAACCCGGCCAGCAACCCCCTCACCAGCCCAAAAAGTCCGATCCCTTCGCCTCCCTTGCAACTCCCCCTCGACAGAATTCACCGTTCCAGTTTCAACAGTCCACCAGCTCACCCCCGCCTGCGCAGGCACCCCGCCAGCAAGCCGCCAGCGGTGTCGACCTCTTGGGCATGGGTGGCACAAGCAACGGGACGGCCGCCCCGGCACCGGCGGCAGCCCCCGCCCCCGCAGACGACGAGTGGACCTTCAGCTCTTCTCTCCCCAGCTCCAGCACCGACTTGACCGTGACCAACAGCGCGATCACAACCGTCTTCTCCGTCACTCGCGCCAACGACAACGAAATCTCAATCGAAAGCCGCATCTCCAACGCCACCGGCCGCCCGATCACCGACCTAACCTTCCAGCTCGCCGTCACAAAGGTAACCCACCCACCCTCGCCCCCCCACTTAAACCCATTCGAAACTAACCTGCCGCGTTCTAGGGCTACACACTCGCCCTCCAACCGCAATCCGGCCGCGCCCTCGCCCCGAACCAGCAAAACGGTATCACGCAGTCCATCCGCCTGCAAGGCGCAACACCCGGCAAAGGCACGAGCGTCAAGATGCGGTGGCGCGCCGGGTACACTGTTGCGGGTGAAGGGCCGAAGAACGAGCAGGGCGAGCTTGCGGGGCTGGGAATTGCTTGAGAGGAGTGGCATATTTACTGCGGTGGCGATGTTCACTCGCGTGCGTTCTTGTGTGTGTGCAGGGAGTACTGACCCGGGGAGCGAAGAAGCGTTTTTCTTTCTGACGACGACGCCGGGATTTTTGGGCGGATCTATAGAGTGTGCAGGGATGTGAATGCGAGTGCGACGAGCTCCTGCCGGGAGGTGGCGGTGATGGATGGAGTCATGAAGTATGAGTTGCCCTACGCCGTCTTGCGCCCTCCCGGATCTCCTGAGATTCGCCTATGAACACTCTCCCTCAACCCTGCAAACCCCTAGCACCAGCCCAGCCCAGCCCAGCCCACCTCACCATCCCCTCTCCCCTGCCCAACCAAATCATCCCATCACCCCCTCGACGCACTAAGCTCAACCAACGCGCCAGCCGCCGTCCCCACCACCCCCCCCACAACCACCACCCCCACCGCAACCGCCACAACTCTGCCCGCACTCCACGACCGGCCCCCGCCCCAGCACCGCCACCACCTCCCTCCCCCTGCACTCCCATCCCCGTCAACCCCGCCCTCCTCCCCCGCCTCCGAAACTCCGCCGGAGTACGCAACCAGACCGGGATACGCACTCCCCTTCCGCCCACCTCTCGGTCCCCCAGCACCAGCAACCGCTAGCGAAGACGCCGAGCCCGTCTCGGTCGTCGTAGCCGTCGGGCCGGCCTTGCTGCCGCTCCCGCCGTCGGTTTTGCCGCCGGGATGGTTGTTTTTGTTTTTGTGGGCGAAGAGGGCGGGCGCGGCGGGCTCGGTGGCGAAGTGGATGCGGGGTGTCATTTGCGCTGAGGGGCGGCGGCTGCCGGGGGGAGGGGGGGTGTAGCCGGGGTGGAGGCCATGCTTGAAGGGGAGGTCGGGTTGCATTGTTGTGGTGTTGGGGTTTGGGGTTGAGGGGTTGTGTGGTTTGGTGGTTTGGTGGTTTGGTGGTTTGGTGGTGGTGGTGGTGGTGGTGGTGGTGGTGGTAGTGGTGTTGCGCGCATCAGATCAGAGGGAGGCTGGTGGCGACGCCTCTGCGGCTATGGGGGGTTTTCGCTGTGAGCAAGGCTCGGCTGGCGTGCCCGGTGGTGGGTGGCATTGCGGAACGCGGCGTGGGTCACAGGGGTAGTGAGAGCTGCTTGGCGGTGCGTGGTTGTGTCGCTTGGGCGCTTGTCGGGGTGGGAGGACGAGGCACGAGGTCGGGGGAGAAAAGGGTGCCGCGAGTTTTGTCGTTGGTTGCGGTTTGGCGTTCCTTGTCTACGGGACGTTAGGGAAAGGGGGGGGGGGTGCGCGGCTCCGGGAGTGGTACGGGTTGTGGAGTTGTGTGGTACGACTGCGTGTCTGGTGCTTCGCGGGGGGGAGGGGGGGGGGCTTGAGCGTGTATGAGCCGGCCTCCACTTGTTTTTGCAGATGTATCGACACTTTTGGTCTGAGCTAACGGTATGCTGCTTGGAGGCTTGGACATTGTTGCAGAGGCGCATTGATGCGCATGCGCGTCCGCATGGAAAACGCAGAGATGTCGTAGCCACAAAGGTTGGACAACTGGCTTGCAAGTTAGCATCGTCATCATATGAAAGGCATAATGTCACGCGTCGCCGCTTCCAGGCTGAGCGCAACCGGACAGCCCGCTTTGCTCTACCACCTGCTTCGAACATCAGCTACCGACCAATTCGGACCAATACGTTTCGATCTTGAGTGCATCATCACATCAGAGTACAGTCCATGTGATATTCATTAGAGCCTTGGCCCCATGCTATTGTCATGCGTCGTCTGCTATGCTCATTGGCCGTAGGTGCCCACAGAAGTCGGATCCCGTGCGCCTTCACGGCCTCGACTCGACGTCAGGCCCTGCACATGTGGCCCACGCCGGCCATTCCGACAGGACCACTTCAGGCAGTCGTCATCGCAATCAATGACCCACCAACTTTTCATTCATTTCCCTCACTCCATTTCCTCCGGCTGCCCGCTGGGCCCCTGCTTGCCCATCTGCCGCGCCTTGAGCATCTCGTCGCACAGCAGGAGGTTCGACGCGATGCCCGTCGCGCTCGCCATGGCGTTGCGCAGCACGCGGAAGCTGTCGTAGACGCCGGTTTGGACGGGGTCCATGGCGTCGCCGAGAGCGAGGTCGAGGCCGGCGATGTTGCCGTCCGCGTGCTCGTCTTGGAGAGTGGCGACTGTGAAGTGTTAGCATTGTCTTCGAAAACTCTTTCCATGATTGTTAAACTTACTGCAGTCCTGGATGTCGTGCCCACTGTTGGCGGCGAGCGTCTTGGGGATGATGAGCAGGGAGTCGGCAAAGGCGTTCACGCCCCACTTGGCCTTGCCCTTGACCGTCTTTTTGAACTCGTCTGAGTTCAGCCTGGCCGCGCACGCCACCTGGAATGCCCCGCCACCGGGCACGACCGACTTGTCGACGATCATGTTGTGCACCGATCTCAGGCCATCGCGGACGGCGTCCTTGATCTGAGAGATGGTGTGCCCATTGGGGCCCTTGATCAGGAGGGTAACGGATTTGGGCTCCTTGACCTCCTCGATGAATGTGTACTTCTCCTCGCCCAGCTGGTGCTCGTAGACGTGGCCAGCCCAGCCCAGAACGTCGGGCGTCAGGTCCTCGACGCTGTTCTGAGCGGTACCGCCGGCAATCAACTGTAGGCGCTCCATGTTTCTCCTCTTCGCACGGCGAAGGGCGAAGATGCCGTTCTTCACCAACACATCGAGAGACAGAGGGTCGATGCCCTTCTGGTTGACAATGACAAAGCTCGACTTCCCGTCCGTGCCGCAGACCTCCTTCTTCAGCTCGACGATTTTGCGGAGCTTCTCGTCGACGAATCGCCTCTCGCTCTCCACCAGCTTGTCACGCTGCTCGGCCGAAGAGTAGTAGAAGCCAGAGTTGATTTCACTCTTCTCGTACTCCAAGCTCACGTTCAGCGTCAGGATGTAGGCGTTCCTCATGTCCTTGGGCATGTCCGGATGACGCGCACCATGGTCCAGCGCAAGACCGCGGATCAATTGGGTGTCAGCAGCCGTGCGGTGCTGCATGGTCATGATTTCGACCATGTGCAGGTCAGGCTTCTCAGGCGGCTGGTAGATCGACAGAACCGAGTCGACAATGGCTGGTGTGAGCTGCTCAGCGAGCGAGGGATTGATCTTGGTCGATAATGACGTCCGTGCCACCGACAGGAGCAGTTCTCTGTCCACCTCCTTCTCCAGCTTGAACTCCTCCAGGAACCGAATCGACTCGTTCTTGGCAAGCTCGTAGCCGTCCGTGATCACTCTGGGGTGCAGCCCTTCCGCAATGTATCTGTCCGCCTGCTTGAGAAGCTCGCCCACCAGCATCACCACGCTCGTTGTCCCATCTCCGGTAATATCGTCTTGTGCGGTTGCCGCGCGGGCAATCATGACGGCGGTCGGGTTCTGGATTTGCATCTCCTTGAGCAACACGCTCCCGTCTTTCGTGAGCTTGATCTGACCCGAGCCATCCACCAGCATCTTCAAAGTCCCCGTCGGACCCAGGTTCGAGGCGAGGACATCTTGCAGACCTTCACCGGCCGAAATGTTCGCCCTCAGGGCTTCACCGCGGCGCCTGCTCTCGGCCTTGGGGTTGAGCAATTGTGCGGCCGACATGTTGATTGTAAAATCCCTTGGTATGTGTCGTGGAGGAAGGGATGGTGGTAATGCAGAGCGTGTGCGATGAATTAGGGGAAATGGTTCAACACTACGTCGTTCTATCGGAGAGCGCCCGCACAGCGCGTGTGTCCCGCGTCCAGGGCAAAAAATCCTGGAGTGGAAAGAAGTGGCCCGAGCTCCCACTGAAATGCTGCGGCGAAAAGTTCGAGCTGCCAGAACTTCCTCTTCCGCCCAGGCCGCGCCGACCGACGACGACACTACATACCTTCCGGCCCGTCCATTGCACTCTTACCCACGCATCTTTCGACCTCTGGGTCATGCGCGAGTAGCTTATTCGACCGCCGAACCCCGAAATCCCGCTTGAAACACCGCCCGCCATGTCGAACGTCGACTATCTCCTCCACGAGTCCTCCGTGGGCTACGCCATCTTCGCCGTTCGCCTGCAGAGCGACACCGTCGGCGCCCGTCTGAAAGAGGTGCAAGATGCGCACGCCGACCTTGCCAAGTTCGGCAAGACAGTGCAGCTCGTCTCGTTTGCGCCCTTCCAAGGCGCCTCGCAGGCGCTGGAGAACGCCAACGATGTCTCCGAGGGCATCATGAGCGAGTACCTGAAGACCGTGCTGGAGAGCAACCTGCCCAAGTCGGGTAAGAAGGAGAAGAGCAAGAGCGTGTTGGCTGTGAGCGACAAGGGTCTGGCGGGCAGCATCAAGGCCGAGTTTCCGGGCGTCGAATGCGAGACTGGCGAAACGAGCGAGCTTGCCGCCGACCTCCTGCGCGGACTGCGACTGCACGCCGAGAAGCTGCTGAAGAACCTGCAGGCTGGCGACATCGACCGTGCGCAGCTCGGTCTCGGCCACGCCTACAGCCGCGCCAAGGTCAAGTTCAGCGTCCAGAAGAACGACAACCACATCATCCAGGCCATTGCGACCCTTGACCACCTTGACAAGGCCGTCAACACTTTCTCCATGCGCGTTCGCGAATGGTACGGCTGGCACTTCCCTGAGCTCGTCAAGATTGTGAGCGACAACCAGAAGTACGCCCTTTGCGCGCTGTTCATCGGCAACAAGAAGACGCTTTCGGACGAGAGTTTGCACGAGCTGGCTGCTATCGTGGACGACGATGAGAGCGTCGCTCGTGCCATTATCGAAGCCGCCAGAGTATCTATGGGCCAAGACATTTCGGAACAGGACATGGAGAACGTGATGATGTTTGCGCGCCGTACCGCCGAGCTGGCGAAATTTCGCAAATCGCTGAGCAACTATTTGATCAACAAGATGGGAGTTGTCGCCCCCAACCTCGCGGCCCTGATCGGCGAAACTGTTGGTGCGAGGCTGATCTCGCACGCCGGATCCCTCACCAACCTGGCCAAGTACCCTGCCTCTACCGTGCAGATTCTCGGGGCCGAGAAGGCGTTGTTCCGCGCCCTCAAGACGAAGGGTAACACGCCCAAGTACGGTTTGATCTACCATTCTTCGTTCATCGGCAAGGCTGGCATGAAGAACAAGGGTCGCATCTCGCGTTTCCTCGCGAACAAGACGAGTATCGCCTCGCGTATCGACAACTTCAGCCAGGAGCCATCGCGGAAATTCGGCGAGGCGTTGAGGGCACAGGTGGACGAGAGACTGCGGTTCTACTCCGAGGGCGTCAACCCCACCAAGAACGAGGTGGCCATGGTAAGCGGCAATTCAAACTAGATCGAACTAGCTGCAAATGACTGACGCACACCCTAGAAAGCCGCTATGGAAGAGACCCTCGCGGGCATGGATATCGCGGACCCGACGGACGAGGGCGCGGAAGACGCCATCTCCGCCCCTGGCGTCACGGACCAGGCGACTGAGCAGGCCGTGCGCGACAAGAAAAAGAAGGAGAAGAAGCGCAAGGCCGCCGACACGGACGGCGACGTCGACATGGCGGACGCGGACGTGGCGGCCGACGCCAAGGCCGCTAAGAAGGCGGACAAGAAGCGCAAGAAGACTGAGGAGAAGACGGGGACGAAGGAGGTGGACGAGGAGGATGTGAAGAAGAAGCTGAAGAAGGAGAAGAAGGAGAAGAAGGAGAAGAAGGTTAAGGCGTAGGTGTGTGGGGATGGTGATGATCGGGGGTGGACGTGTAGATCTGATCGGCGCTTTTAAGGCGTTGAAAGGCGTGTGTGCCGTGTACTTTGAAATGGCCGGGAGGGCGGGGATTTTGTCTCTTACCATCGGATATGAAGCTGTGTTATGTTCGCTGTATCCGAAGAAAAGCTGTTTGAAAAGACCGAGTGATATGTTTTCGTCAGTGACGCTGAACCTGAAGTCCGGTCCTTTCCCGTCTACCGGGCCTACAATCTTTCTAGACATGCACTTGTCACCGGCGTAGAGGGGCACGACATTTCGAGGCTTCGAGCACTCTCCAGATGCTTTCTTAAGAAGGTCTTGATCCGATGGATTGCTACGTCAAGGGGAGAATCGACGACAGCCGCTCCCAGGCCCGAATTATCCCAATGAGAGCGGTTCAACAGGATGACATGATTATTATTTATTCCAAAAGACGAAGTTGCCCTGAGACATCGTGCTCGTAATCGTTACTGCGCTTGCTCAATGTGCGAATCCTTCACGCGGGTTCCGTGGCGGATACCGCTCTCACGCATTCCCAACAGGCACCTCGCTGAGATGAGTAGGGCCCTCGGCGAGCGTCCTCGGGTTCGGCGGCGGTTGCAGCGCATTCAACAGCTCGATGATGCCGGAGCCGCCGAAAGAGAAGCTGGCCGAACCCATCAGCAATCAAGACGACCAGACATAAGTTGAAAAGGGCCACTCACATATTGATGACGCTCAAGGCAAACGTCGCCCGCACGAGCCCGCACGAGCCCGTGCCACCGTCACTCCTCTCGTCTTCTTCGTCCTCGCCGTCGTCCTCATCGTCGCCATCGCCCGTGTCCTCAGACCGCCGACACCCGTTCCCCCTACCCGCGCCCCCCGGCCCCGTCAGCGCCGCCACCGCGATAAACAGCACCACGAACAGCACATCGACGACCACGAACAAAATCACCGCCACCGTCAGCTTCCGCCGCGATGTCATGCCCTCTTTGTCCCCGCCCTGCCGCCGATTCCAGCAGTACTTGATCGCGGCGCCTGTGGTCCAGAGGAAAGCCGCCGCGATGATGGAGAGAACGTATTGCACCGGGCTGCGCGAGCCGTTCAGCGTTTGTGCCGTGTAGATACCGTAGAGGATTAGGGAGATGAAAGCTGCGAGGAGCTCGACTACGCGCAGGCCATACTGCACTTTGGGCGGGATGGTGCAGGCGCAGTTGACCATTGTGGGCCTTTGCTGGGCTTTCCTAGGAGGGTGGCTTGTGGGTGCCGAAAAGAGGCTTCTGATGGTGTTTTGCTTTTTGCTAAAAGGGAAATAGGTTGTGTGGAAAACGAGGGTCGGAATGTCGCTGGCAGCTCTTTTGATTCATCAGCTGACAGCGACTGCCCACTTCATATGTATGGCCCTCGCGCTTTATTGCCAAGCACTCCGCATCTACCAAGAGGGCGGCTCGAGGGCGGCTGGACAGCTTTTCCTTGATCTACGGGGGCGGTGCGGGCGAGCTAGCGGGGAGAACTCAATTTCGTCAATCTAAGGCCGTCTCTTCAGCCTTGTGGGTGGAGGCGGAATGTCAGGTCCGTGAGGCATCAGAATTGTATTCCGATCTATTGGGTCGGCCGAGATGGGCGGTGCAAGACTTGGGAGGAGGGGAGTGTGCCGCCTTTCGATATGCCGGCTGCAAGGGCGTAACATGCGAGCGGGGCGGCCGAACCGAGGCTCAAATGGTATTGTCGAGCATTTTGTAGGAACGGCAACTATAGTGACAACATATTGATGGTGAGCTCGAGATACTGTAAATGAGGAACGTTTGACTCTATGTTTTGATGGAAATCGTCTCCGTCTGTGCTCCACACCTCCAACGCGGGGCGCCAAACCCCACACCACGTCCACGGGTGCTGGGCCGCTCTCGTCATCGAAGCAGCGACATCGCAGGCACTGCCACCGTAATGAAAAGGTTCCCTACACAGTTTCACGCTTGCAGCTCGGCAAAACGCCACTGTTGACTGCACCTCATCACGCAGAACATCCCAACACAATCATGGCCAAGGTAGAAGGCGCTCCCGCCCACGGCAACCCGGCACATCTCCTCCCACCATCCTGGAAGAAGACCATCAGCCTCTGGCTCGAAGAAGACACCCCGAGCTTCGATTACGGCGGCTTTGTCGTCGGAGATGGCCCAGCCGAAGCCAGACTCCTAGCGAAGAGCGCGGGCATTGTGGCCGGCGTGCCATTTTTCGACGAGGTGTTCAAACAGCTGGAGTGCACGGTGGAGTGGCACGTCAAGGAGGGCGAGCTGGTGGGGAGCAAAGTGCAGAAACAACACATTGCGACCGTCAGAGGGCCGGTGCGATGCGTGCTGCTGGGCGAGAGGGTGGCGCTGAATACGCTGTCGCGGTGCTCGGGCATTGCAACGCAGTCGCATTCGCTGCTCTCGCTGCTGCGCCAGGCGGGGTACAAGAACACTCTTGCGGGCACGAGGAAGACGACGCCGGGCTTCAGGCTCGTGGAGAAGTACGGCATGCTGGTGGGCGGATGTGATCCGCACAGGCAGGACCTCAGCGCTATGACTATGCTGAAAGACAACCACATCTGGGCGTGCGGCGGCTCAATACCGACAGCTGTCGCTGCCGCCAAGGCTTCCGCGGGGTTTGCTGTCAAGGTGGAGGTCGAGTGTCAGTCGGAGGAGGAGGCGAATACGGCGATTGAAGCGGGCGCGGATGTTGTCATGCTCGATAACTTCACTGGAGATGGTGTCAAGATTGCGTCAAAGAATTTGAAGGACAGATGGGGTCGAGGGAACAGTGGAATGGCGTTGGTGGAGATATCTGGGGGTCTGACGGAGGAGAACGTGTCGAGCTACGTTTGCGACGATATCGACATCATCAGCTCTTCGAGCATACACCAGGGGGTGAAGCACGTCGACTTCTCGCTCAAGGTCATCCCGAAAGCCAAAGAGACGAGCGGAAAGGCTGGAGAGGGAGAGTCGATCGCTACGTAAAGGTGTCTCTTCGCGGAATTGAACCTTTACCCAGAAGCTCTCGCGACCACAGCTAATGATTTGCCACTCATGTCCCCTTCAAGCAACACTCGGAAACGGGAAGCAAGATCAAGGTCAAACACTGGTAGGAGAACCGTCACTCGCGCACCAGTGAACGTTCACACAACATGTCTAAAAGACTCAGTACTCAAAAGGTCCTTAGATCCGTAAAGCATGCGAAACAAAATGTGCAAATAGAATTCACACCAGGCCGCTCCTTCCGTCCTGGGCTAGCGTGGCTTGGCGCGGTTGTCCTCTTGCCTCTCGACCGCGACCTGCCGTTCCTTCGCTGTGTTCTTCTTGTCACCACGATTCTCTGTCCTCGGTTTGGCGCATCACTCATGCCTCGAACTTACGCCGATAGGCCGTCCAGATTCACTGGCAGCTGCAGCTCGAACCCAAGCTATACCAGGGCCTTCACTTTCGATGCGAAACCATCCACTGCCACCGAATTGCGCGAGATCAGGAGATGTCTTCAGCACAGGGCAAAGATGTCGAGCCCAACTGCATGCCGCGTGCGGTCCCCCTTGTCGACTTTGGACCGACGCGAAGCACAGTGCCGCCATCTCCCGCCCCGTCATACCCAGTCTCTATATCTTTCGGCGCCGCATCACCACTCAGCCTGAATAGTGACTTCGAGCCTCAGGCTTCGCCATGGTCCACCCCGCAAGCTGTAAGTCAGCAGCCTTCGACTGACCACATCCAGGCTCGATCCGCCCACTCCCCGCTCGGATCGCCGCCACGACCTTCTCCAGACAACAATGGGGAGCCTGACAGCTGGTTTGGTGTTGGGGCGGGAAGTTGTTCAACCACCCCATAGCATTGCGGTCACTGCTGCAGACAAGTTTGTGAAGCAATATTTGTCCGACAACGAAGCCCTCGACAAGAAAGCCGCCGCTCGTGCTTTGCGAGATCAGATGCGTACCTTGACCAAGACTAGTCCAGATGCAATGGGGTTTACCCCTTTTTAATTCGAAGCCGTAGCCAGCGGCGTACAAGGCGGAAAGGCTCCAGTAGCTGACCAATCCACAAAAGAAAACAGCCTGAGCAGCGACAGGTCTCAAGCTCAAACGAGTGGTCCAATTGCGTTGCATAGCTCTGTCCGGGCTGGTGTCACCGAAGCTTGCAGAATCGCTCGAAGATCTCATCATAGTCGCTATCTTGACCCGTTGGCCAGGTGTCAAGCGTGCAAAGGGACCAACCAAAGAACTCAGGGACAACATAAAGGGTCATTCCACTCACGCTTGCGAAGAAGATCCGTTCAAGGCGTGGATGAGCCTGCTTGCTGCGGAAAACCTGAGTGCGATGCGTGGATCTCACCAGGAAAGGTCGAAAGACTAGCTGCGCGGGGTGAACAACAGAAAGGCGTGCCACGCAAGCATGTTCATCGCACGCGACAGAAGCAATGGGGTGGAAGCCCCTTACTGCGACACTGAAGCGAAAGCAAAGACAATTGCGTCAATGGAGAGATCAAGCGAGCAAAACATCGCAAAGGTACGCTTGCTTATCGCCTTAATCCTTGGGGTCGGGCTGATGGAGACCAGGTCGAGCTGACGCGATTCACAGTTCGTAAAGCAGTTCAAGGACGGGAGGCTTCGCTGCCAGGCGGATGAATGTTACAAGTATGTCTTGACCTGCGACTGCTGGGAGACGCACTTCGATGCAAGCCACACCGTCGACAGTGAGGCCCGCCACGATAACACCAACGAACCTTTCCGCCTCTTCGACCTGCCCGCCGAGCTGCGCATGTGCATATATCGGCACGCCCTCGCACTAGAAGTAGTCGCACTGCTCAACTGCGAGCACGGCTCCCCCATCGGCACGGCTTCAACCCCCACCGTTGGTCTCCTAGCGGCGTCTGGACAGATCAACAAGGAAGCACAAGGCGTCATCTTCGAAGATACCTGGGAAAATACCTTCCTTGTCAGTATGGTGCCGCCCAAGTTCTTCGTCGTTTTCTTTGACAGAAAGCAGCTGCCGCTGCACGTGCGTCCGCACATCACTAGCCTTGTCTGCATCGTGGATACCACAATCTACAAACAGGTGGTATACACTTCATTGATGGACTTCAATGAACTTGCCAGACTACAAGAGCTGCGAATAGTTGCAATCACGAATGAGGAATCGGTGAGGCCGGGTGAAGGGAAGAAGAAGGCAGGGTACAAATTATCCTAAACCTGACGCGACGCGTCCCTCAAAATTGCAAAACCAGATTTGACAGCGCGTCGCCGGCGCAGAAGCGTCATGTCGCTAGGGTCATACAGCGCGTCGAACATACCATCAGCAACCGTGCCACAAGCGAGAGTCGCTCATGGGTGAAGTGGAAGAACTGTGGCTGCGCGGGTTGGTCGGGGCCATGAAACAGCACATCAAACTGGAGTTGGACTCGCGCAGTGAGTACATGGAGCGCGATGGGGAGGTTTGGCTCGTGAAGTTGTGATTGAAATGCCTTGAAACGTTGCCTGAGAGGCGAAATGGGTCGAGAAAGTGCCTTGCGGGTCGAGCAGAACGTTGGGAATGGAGTTCGTAGAACAATGGACTGTTTTAAGAAGGTTGTTGCTCAGAGGAATCGATGCAAGTGAAAGATCTTGGGACAGACCTCGAGCGTTGACGCTTTGAGCCTATGCGTGCACAAGAACAGCTCCTTTTCCATCAAGAACATATCTCATGACGCAATCACCCTCTCAACACGCGCGCACACACCTAACCCCATTTCCAACCTCATCCCAATCTACGTATTAGTTTCCCACACCCAGGCCAATATCGAACCACTTATGACATTGTCCACCTTTTCATAGGCGAGTGGTTCGTATTCCAGGGCCTTGACGCCTAATTGTCCTCTTCGAGAGGTCGAAAGTTCAAACCGGCTTGACGTGGTCCCTTTCGGGGTTGCAGCGCGTCAGGTGTCTCTGAGTTTGCTTTACCAGTCTTCACCCACATTGTGCCGGAGGAGGGTGGGTTTCCTTTTGCGCAGCGGTCATAGATTTTCTTTTCTTTTTATGAATTACTCTAGGGTTGTGAGAGTGCGTCAGGTTATGGGGGTGGGTGTTATGTTGCTCTTTTTTAGGTCACGACTTCTGGCTGTTGTTGATGTCCCGACGTTGAGTGTTTGGATTTCAAGGCGGACAAAGGGGACTCAGTACGTCATCGAAACTGCCCATGGTGCATGACTGAGCTCAAAGGGTATCGAGCCGTGTGATTGGAAAGGCCGCGTGAGTGGAAAGAAACACTCACAATTGACTTCACGAGTCGCATCTTCGTCCTGTGCTTGCCGTCACATGCGTGCAGTGGGACCGTGAGTCTTTTGAATTTGCAGCATGGCTATTACTTCCTCGTCAATTGCTGAGGTGCGCGAGTCAAGAAATAATAGAACACAACTTGGAATCATTCACATGATGAAGAACGGGAGCAGTTGGAAAAGATTGATGGCAGAGGCGACTATGGTGGCAAGAAGAGACACATTTGGGCGATGGGGTGGCCGGTCTACCGCGTTGAAGCTCCTTGCCAGCATCTCCTGCAACGACAAAGGATTTTACGCGTTGCGAACAAAACGCGAGCAGTGGAGGAGATGAAGTGAGGTTGATCGGGATGATCCGCACACCACTTGGCGTTACCCGTCTCCGGGACGACAGGGCTGTAAACAGTGGCGGCGCGTCGTCCCGCGTCCGTGCGCTGTCTTATCGATCCTGGTCAAGTGGACCTTCCACTTCCAAGAGACGCTACATTCGTTACTCACACACCACGACTTGACGGCGAAAATGTCGAGACCCTCGACGTCAACGCCTTGTCCGGCACCGAACACGCTCGTTGGTCTTGAGCAGGACAGACGACTGAGCACCGCATCGAACGCGACCTTCCAAGACGACACAGCGAACATCGATTACACGCGCGCTCTTCGACAGAACTTCCAGAACGCGCGACCCAAGAGGAAGTCGTACTTCCCGCAGAAAGGTAAAAAGGTCCCTGGTATCACTGTCTTTGAAGACGTGGCGGAGGATGAGGAGCTGGCCCTGAAAGAAAGTAAGGACACTGGTGGGGGAACGTTGCTTGGCAAACCGGCGCAGAGGCTGCCAAAGAGACGTCACGGAGACCTGCTGGAGCAGTATCAGCCTGTGGGACCTGTAGGACAATCGAGAACAGTGGCGACGCCTGCTTCGCCGGCCATTGCTTTTGAGAGCAAACCGAGGAGAGGAAATGAGACACGTTCAGGGGTGGAGCCAGCGCGTGGGGAACAGGCGGCGGACAAGGGTCTTAAGAAGAACCCGCGCAGACGAACTATCTTTGTACCGGAAGACACCACCGTGATGACGATACATCCTGGAGGAAACAACACGGCCGGCCTCAACGACACGTTCCAGCTTCCCGCCTTTCCAGCTCAGCCCAGAAGACAGCCAGTTTCCGGAGTCGAAGAGGGCGCGAATGCCGTCAAGCCGGCCAGAAAAGCGCGCATGTCGCTCGCTGCAGCGCCAAAGAGAGCGCCTCTTCAAAGCGTGTCGAGAGACGGCAATGCGCCGGCTGTCGATGCACCGGGAGCGAACACTGGAAAGGAAAATGTACCACCACGCACTGTACGGCTTCAGTCTCGAGATCATAAACTCAAGCCTGACCCTGCCAAGACACTGGATCTGGGAGTTGCACCTGTGCGGTCAAGCTTGCACGAACTCACCGCTGCATCTCGAGCCAGGCAGTCAAATGTAGCCAGGAAGGCAGTCCCGTTGCCGAAGGGGAACTCTGTTGCGCGAAAATCACAGCCGCCGAGACCGGCAAGTTTCGTGAAGAGATCGCCACTGCAGAGAGCATCGCCATCCCAAACTCAAGAGCGAGCCCGAGAGCCGCCTCAAGAGCCGCCTTTGAAGCGCACACAGCTCTCTGGAAACTCCCCGACGTCTGCACAAGCTCGGCCCAAAGGCCCAACACAACGCCGCAGGCCGCAAGAAGCCAGGATGGCGAAGCTTCAGCACTACCCCGTGCTCAGTGAAGACATTGCACAGCCGGAACTCTACGAAGACAGCTGGCTGGGTCACCAGGAGGTCGCTCTGACCGAACTTGCCAACCAACTCTTCAAGGACGCAGAGCCTCAGCCATTCGAAACTCACAGCGACCCTGTCAGTCTGCGGGAGCGCCTGATACAAGTATATCACCAGCCCAGCGTTACGACACTTCACCGTCGCTTGCAAGCGTCTCTCAGGTTCGGGACTCTCAGCAGACCGAAAGACATGTCAGACCCTCCGTCTCCGTCGAAGGACATCGGCCTGAGAAAGCGGTTCCACGGGCTCTGGCTGGACTCCTACGACCAAACCACCCTTCGTGCGGCAGTCGAGGTCGTCGTGGGAAGACAGATTCCACAAATCACTCCTTTCGACGGCTTTGGGGCCACTGAGGGAATCCTCGATCCACACGGAAGCCGGCGCGCCTTCATCGGCTTTCTAGAGACCTTCTTTGTTGAAGTGGAAGACGCAGAGGATTCCACCAATGACCGTGCAGACGCGCGTCACCCTCGCTGGCGCAAAATGATGGAGCGGAGCTTGATGCTCATTTGGCTTCTCGATCAGGCTAAGGGTGCTCAGATGGTGACTGATTGCCTCTTCAAGAAGACTTCGCCCCGCAAGTCTTCGTTCGCTGTCTTGAACGCGCTCGCCAGCATGTTTATTCCTTCCGTTGGCGACATCTCTCGCTCGCTTCGGCACATGGGCTACGAGTTGGAACATGTTCAAGATCCGCTTGACGAAGTGCGCTACAACATCGACAACATTGCAGTGGACCTACGCGACGGAGTGTTCATGACGAGACTGGTAGAGCTACTAATTTTCTCATCTGACAAGCACGCCGTCGATGGCGAAGAGGCTGATGCCACCGTCACCGTTCAGATGCCGGACCTCACTATGGTACAGAGTCCCATGTACGACGCCGTTGGAGAACGCTGCCCTCGGCTTCTCTCGCAACATCTCAAGATGCCCTGCTTGGGACGCGCGCAGAAAGTCTCCAACGTCCAGCTCGCTATCAGCGCCCTCCAGACTCACGGTAGATTTCACGAAGCTATCACGGACGATTTGAGAGCTGAAGACCTCGTCGACGGACACAGGGAGAAGACACTGAGCTTTCTCTGGTCACTCATCGGCCACCACGGTCTCGCCCACCTGGTCAAGTTTGAAGAACTCATGGCGGACATTGAGCGCAACGCCATCAATGACGACGACCTAGCAACCCTGTACGCTACCAGCCAGCCGCCTTCGCAGATCCAGCAAGAGGACCTCCTCAAAGACTGGGCCTCGGTCTACTGTGCCAAACAGCACACCAAGCTCGCGAACCTCACCACAGCTTTCGCCGACGGCACGCCTTACGCCGCCATCCTCGACGCCTTCGCCTCCTACCTCCCCAACAACACCGAGCAGCGCAACCGCAACAGCATTACCACCTCCTCCGCGCGCCCCTCCAATACCACCAAGCTGGAGACCCAACTCGCAGCCTTCGGCTGCAGCGCAGCCTTCACCGCCCAGCTCACCTCGGCGCGCGGCACGATCCCGAGCCGCAAAACCACCATCTCAAACCTCGCCTTCCTCGCCTCACGCCTGCTACTGCTGGCCAAGCGCCACAACGCCGCAACTTGCATCCAGCGCGCTTTCAGGCTGAAGCAAACGCGCGTCATGGTCTCGCGCCGCCTGGCGCTGGTGCGTGTGGCGCACGACTGCGCGCGCGTGGTGCAGACAAGGAACACGGTCGTTTGGGCTGCGACGGTGCTGCAGGGTGCTTGGAGGCGGGTGGTGGATGGGAGGGTTGGGAGGCTGAACGGGGATGTAGGCGCGTTTCAGATGATGGCGAGGGGGTGGTTGGAGAGGAGGCGTGTGCTGAGTGAGCGTTTCGGGGGGCTGGGGGCGAGGGAGTTGAGGGTCATGGGGGGTTGGTAAGGGGCTGGCAAGGGACTGGCAAGGAACTGACTGGTGAGGGATTAACTGGTGAGGTACTGACCGGTGAGGTATTGGTCAGGGCATTGTATGGATTGTATGGACTGTTGAGGATGAGGTAGATACCCGCTAGGTGGAGAATAATGGCACTCTTTGTACGCTGCTTCTCGCTCGCAAACCTCGTTATTCCTGTATCGATGTAACTTCGTGCCTATGGGCCTTCGCCAATGCTCGTGGTCAGCGCGCTGTTGGCTTCCTAGAACACAGCACCGCCGATTATGAAGACGCGCTCTTCCTCCCGCCTGATCCACTGCACTACTCGATTGGCGCCCTGCGCCAGCGCGGACCGTGAAGCGCTCGGTCCCGCCACGCAGTAGAGCTCAAACAGGGGAGTCTCCCAAGCCAGCGAAGTCGAGTCACTGGCGACGCAGTGCTGCACTTTGAGATGTGTCGTCCGCGAATGAATGCTCTCGTGCAGAGTGTGGTACAGCGATATCAATGTCCGCCTGGCCACAAGGCCGTGGTAGTGCGGCTCGAACGCGGGCATGACGAACTGCACGTTGCCCCGCGACTTGTACAGAAAGTGGCGCAGAATCGTGCCCGGCACGATGTCGGAGCAGGTCGAGTGGCCTTTGCGGATGGCCGATTTGATGACGGCCATGCTGCCATTCTTTTCCATGCGCTTGACGAGGTCGTTGCGCATCTGGCGCAGCTCGAAGAAGCTCTCGCGGTTGGCGCTGATCAGTACGATGGCCATCTCGTCGTCTTTGCCCGCGGACGCAGGGCGCTCAGCGTCGGGATCCAAGGCACTCTCTGACGTCGAGAAGAAGCTGACGTACATGTAGAGGAAGCCGGTGTTGTTAAACCCCGGTAGGCAGAGCGGAATCCAATTTTCTCCGCCGCCGGCGCGCACGCTGCCGGCTTCGAAGAGCATGTTGAAGATCAGATGCAGATCGCCCGGGTGTAGCGAGTGCTTCTTAGGCCGAACTACACTGACTAGGCGACCTGCGGCTACGATCAGGCCGTAGAGGAGGTTTGGGGACCGAACGTTCAAGAGAGCGTCGTTGATGGCTGTTCGATGCGTCTTACGGAGTCGCAGGCACTCCAGAGCTGAGAGCAGCGTTGAGGGTGATCCGCGCGTGAAGCCGTCCGCGAGGCCGTCGAGAAGAACGTCCGTGCCTTGCAGCGGTCGTCTGAGGTCCGTGGAGGGTCTATTGGAAAACATCTTTTCCATGCTCGGGAGAGTTAGGGTAGATAAGATCTGCATGTAGAGAGACTCAAGCTGGGTACGGAGCTGCGCATTACTCTCGTTGAGTCGACTGACCGCCACCAGATACAGAGGGCCCTTTGAGAGCATCACGAAGCGGGTACTACCAGCTGTGAAGCCCTTCAACGGATCGCTCGCTCCTTGGTAAAAGGATATTAGTGTCTGCACAACACCGATGTAATTGCTGATGAGCTGATCGTCTCCGTGCCGGCTGTATATTGGCTTTCCGGAAGCGGAGAGGATGAAGAAATGCTTCAACTTGGCCTTCCAGAGCTCAAGTAAACCTTCTTCATCTCTCGCGTCGACCTCTCCAGCTGCGAGATCCTCGAATTCATGCTCAATCTGCGAAGCGAGCAAATCATTCTCAACAAGGTCGGACTCGAAAGGATTTTCGCGCTCAACGTGTGCGCTCAATGCCTTCCAGGCTGGCGTGGCGTCATCTCTGGCCACATCTCCCAGCATGCTCTCTTCGTCCAAGCGAGCATCGAGAGTCGGCGCATAGCTCTTCAAACTGCCCGAGTCCTCTGCATCGCTGTTGCTATGGCTCACAAAACGGCCAAAGTGCGTGAAGCTGTGCTGGCGCGAGACCGCTTTGCTGGCTGGAGAAGATTGCATGCTGGCAGTCTCCGGGCGGGCATGAGTGTGAGCATCTGCCAGAGATACAGCCGTCGTGGCCTGCGAGAGAAGCTGCGGTCTTGACGCCTGTTTCGAAAGACGAAGCGACCCACCACCGGATGTTTGCAGCCGGTCCATGGCAGTCGGTCGGGGCGGAATGGGTGGCGGCGTCGATTCGCGCGACTGTCCCACTCCACTGCCTTCATCATTGCCTGTGTCCCCTGAGTCTTGAGGCACTTGGCCTTCCTGATGAGCTGATGGCGCCAAATGTGGCGCCTGTCCATCGTCGTCTCCCTTCACTTCCTCGTTGTCGCCACTCGCCATTGCTTCAGAAGTCCCATCGCAGGGGTTCGGGCTAGATTGTGATCTCAGACATAATCGAAGGAATTCTGCATGTCTCTGATCCGAAGCTCCGAGCGCTTTTCTTCTCGTTGATCAGGTCATTTCATGTTGACATCACCAGCGACGATGGGACAGAACTCGTCTCGAGCGAGGGATGGATCTGCCAAGAAATCGGCCTCTTTCGGTTAGCGCGGAACTCGGCTCGGGCTACACCAGGGAGACGCGAGGTTGAGGTGGCCTTTGATGGCTTTCCATCGAAACCGTTGCATCCCATTTTCTTCTTTGGCCAGAAAGAATGGTTGATGTGACAAAGTTCTCTGGTATCTGGACCGAAGGAACATGAACCTCGATGCACCAGCGCGTCGGCGGTCAACTTCACCCGCAAGCCCTGGCCGCGCATCTCCAGTTCCACGAGCTGCTTCCAGACGAATCGCGGAGGAGGGTATGTAGGTGACACCACCAAGCAGACTTTCTGACTGATGCTGACCACTACAAGGACTGCTGAAATCGGACAAGACACTGAAGCGCTATGGTGCAACGATCGAACGCGCCCTACACACCTGGGAGGTCTCGCCCCAGGAATGGGCTGATTACATTGCATTCTTGGGCCGGCTCTTGAAGGTGCGTCGACCTGGATCGTGGGTTTTGCCTTCAGTGACGTTGACTTCAACAGGCAATTCAAGCCCAGCCGAAAGATGCTCCTCTTCTCCCTCACAGCTCCGCTATTGCATCGAAGCTCGCCCAGTGCCTCAACCCTACTTTGCCTTCCGGTGTGCACCAGAAAGCTCTCGAAGTCTATGCATATATCTTCGCCGCTTTTGGGGTATGTCCAAGCAATGCATTCAGTTGAACGCTGTTCCTAACTAACGGCCTTTCAGCAAGATTTTGTATCCAGCCATCTCAATGAGTTTCTGCCAGGACTTTCATCCGTTCTCTCGTTTGCTTCGCTCTCGATTCGTCCAGCGCTGTACCGAATCTTCGAGGAGCATGTGGTCTGCCTAGATGCCGAAGATCTGCGACCCGCCCTCAAATCGTTGATCCTCAGCTTACTTCCGGCATTGGAAGAAGAGTCCAGCGAGGATTTCGAGAAGGCGTTCAAAATCTTGCAGACTCTCGAACGAGCATTCGCATCTGCAGACGAGTCGACGAAAGACAAAGATGGCTATTTCTGGCAGTGCTTGTTCCTCGCGGTCATCACAAGCCCAACGCGACGCCAAGGCGCGCTGAATTACTTCGGCCAGAGATTGCCGACCTTTGTATCTGACGATCGCAAGGGCAAATCAGATGGCGCCCCCTCCGATGATACAGGAACGAAGGAGCTCTCTGCCGCTGCACAGGCTGTCGTCTCTCCGGAACCAGGTCTTTTGATCAGGAGCTTTGTTTGCGGCCTGTCTGATCCTCAGCTGCTGATTCAGAGAGGCTTTCTTGATTTGCTGGTCACCAGGCTGCCCTTGAATTCACCTCTGCTGCAACACAGACTTGGCAAGGAAGACGTGGATCGGTTGGTCACCGCCGCAACACACGTACTTTTGCGGAGAGAAATGAGCTTAAACAGAAGGCTGTGGTCGTGGTTCTTGGGGCAGGAGCCCAAATCAGCCGCGACGGAGAGTGAAGCGCGGTCCCCAAACACTCAGAAGAATTCAGGTCCGGATGCTCAGTCAGACTTGCAGTACCGCTACTTCTCAAATTTCGGGAGAGCACCGCTCGAGCGCTGTATCCTTGCGATGTTCGACCGAGATACAACTTTTGCCGCTGATCGTGCGAGGCCATATCGTATCTGCTTGTCTCTGATGGATCGCTGGGAGATTGGTGGTTCGATAGTCTCGCATGTGTTCATCCCTGCTATTCAAAGGTTACATGAATACAGCAAGACTTCGACCCGTGAGCAGACCGCTGAAGTCGTCAGAAGTGCGAGTCTGTTCTTCGACGGCATTGAGGCTGGTCTCATCTGGGCAAAGTTACTCGGCCTTCTTCGCGACAGCATTTTGCGATCGGACACCAGCCAGGATGGCTTGGAACTTTTCGCCTGGACAGTTCGCAACTTCAACGTCAAGGATGAAGAAATGTTGACTGTGCACATTCCGTATGCTGTCACCTATCTCTTGACACTGGTTACCGAGTCGGGCCCTTTCGGAATTCCTGACGAGATGAGGAAGACTGTGCTAGACATTGCCTTGATGCTCATGGAGCTGACGCCCGAAAGGTCATTCATCGCTCGCAATAATCAGTCTCTCAACGATGATGCAAGAGCGTCCAGCTCCCACGGAAAGCATGTGCGCGCGAGCCTGGACGAATACTATCAAGCAGGCGGTCAAGTCGGCAAGCATCCGCCTTTGAGCTTGGATCAAATGGTCGAGACCCTGTGCGACTCCGTCACAACTCTGGTACTGCACGACTTAGAGCTTTCATCACGGCTCAGGTTTCCAACCCAAAGTACGTCCTTATGGCTCCTTGTGAAGAGCAAGGTTCCAGATCTGGCACAGACAAAAGGGCAGATAATCTTCGACCAAATCTCCAGCATCACTTGTGAAGCGCAGACCAACCCTGAGCTCATGAACCTACCGGCCATAACCTCCATCATATCGCTCCTTGGCGCTTTGCAGCATCACCAACGCCAGAAATCCAGTCTGCCATACGAACTGGGATATATTGGACCCGCAATGACCGTCCAGATATGGCGTTATCTATCACCGAGCTTGCCCAAGTATCATGTGGAGGCCGTCAAAGCGATGTGGCAGATGCACGACTTGGTATCACCAAGCGACAGTTTCGAAGCTTCTTTGACAGAGTTGATCTGTCGTCCGGGCGGACCGGCCTCGCCGCCTCATCCGGAACTTGAGGAATCTGCGAGACGGTTCGCCGTGCTATGGGGCCACACAATACCGACGCACGTGCCCGGCGCTCGGACTGGAGCCGTGAGTACAAACCGAAGATCCAACGCCATGCCAAATTCTACGGATTCAAAACAGACTTTACAACGACAAGACGTGTTGACCGGGCCTCTTATGAACATTATCGATTTGATCAACGGGGAAAGTGGATCGGCTTCTGAGTTCGTCGTGAGCTGGATCCAAGGCCTTCCCACCTTGGAGACTGTCTTCGCAACTCACTTCGCAGCTCTGGGTGGCGCTCCTAGTTTGCTCAAATCCCCAGATGCGGAATCTTCGAAAGCATCGAAAGATCGCCACCATCATGACGAGGTTCGAAATCGTGAATACATCTTGGGGCATTTCTCCAACATCCTCCAAAATGCGATCCCCTGGACATGGACATGCTTGAACGACGCGACTCCTTCCACAGCATCTTCGGCTGACAACAGCACGATTGGTACTACTCTGCTTGCAGAATGGTGTTGTAACTGCGTTTGCAGCAGAGCAGACTCACCCAAGCTGACCCAGGTTGCCATCAGCGTACTGGGCATCCTTCTCGCTGGACCCTCAGCTGTCTCCTTGAAAACCCAGGATCTGGATTCGCGCCTGATGGCCCGTCTTATGGAGCTGTTATCGCAAGACAACGGAGCAATGCAGGCGCCCATGCTGAGCCTCATCGTCATGGCGCTTAAGCTTCGCTTTGTGGACGAGTCGTCGGTAGCGTCCGCCGAAGCTCGACCCAGGGGGTCGATCAGCACCCAGCGACCGTCTCTGGCAGCCAACAGGTCGCCTGTGCCACCTTCAAGTCCGGGTCCCGGTATCGCAGCCCCTTCAGAGTTGCTTACCTGCCTTCGCACTGGATTTTCCTCTCGAGCAGCTCGCTTGCACTTGGATCGATGGCTCACGTTCCTGTCTAATGTTCTGCCAATGTTTGCGGATGCCATATTCGCGGGCCTCATCCCATTGGTAGATTGCTTCTGCCGTCAGCTCACAAAGACCCACGAGGAACTACTGTCCATGGCGAGTGTCACAAGTTCTCAGGCTAATCCTCTCGCGCCGGAAGAGACAGTCATCGCATTGCTCGATGGTTTAGAGATGATCATAGCTCGAGCGCACGAATGCCTAATCGATGACCAGAGCACCGAGCCGTCTCCTAAACCTCCTCATCAGTCCCGCACACTGTTTGGCAACGTGGCGTCCGGGTCTTTCAAAGCTGAAGGACCTCCGAGCAAGACCTCTTACGCAAATAGTCGCTTGACAGTGATTCTAACATTCCAAGACGCCATCCGAGTGTCCGCCAAGCTGTGGGTCTGGGCCAGCCATCACACGGAGACGGCAGATTTCGATCGCACGAGCGCTGCAACGACCTCTTACAACGCGGTCCGCATCCGCAACCGGACACGCCACCTCCTGGAGCAGATATTCGAAGTCGAGCCCCTCGAAAGTCTTGAAGTGGTGATCTCCAACTGGTGCCATGCTGGAGAATCCAGTCCAGCAATGGCTCCGCTGAATCTACTTCACGTCATGCAAGGATCCCGCCCTAAGATCATCATCCCGGCCATACTTGACTCTTTGTGCAGTCGTATCAATCCGTCCGCACTTCTGCCTGCCCATCAGTCGAGCCAGACGACTGGACTGGCATCGATCGACGTTGCGCAGTTCCTGCTGGCATATCTTCAGTCTACCGAGGACGACGCCATGGATGAGATCTGGTCCGACATCGTGGCTTTCTTGAAGGATGTTCTGACCAATCTTCTCCTGTACCGACAAATCCTACCAGCGCTCCTCTCAGTGATTCTTTTGCTTGCGCAAAAGGTCGACAATACCAACTTCGGCGAGCAGCGAAAGATGCGGCGCGAGCTCGGGGATGTATTCCTGAGACTACTATCCGCGACCTTCACAACAATGCCCTCCGGTGCTGCAGTGGACCCGCATTATGCTGACGCATCTACTCCAAAGGAAAGTTTAAATGCTGCGCAAGGTCGGAAGAAGTTGAGTTTGGTTATCGTGCTGAAGGAGATTGTGCCAAATCTCGAACTCATCCTGGAGACCTCGGACAGGGCAACGACCGCAGTCAACAATATTTCCAGCGCCTTCATCAGCCCACTGTTCCACGCCAGATCGTTTCCTGCAAATGTGAGCCCGGACACTCTGGCCCTGCAGCTAGAGTTGTCGAAAAAGTCGCCGCTCGCAAAACCGTGGAAGAAGGAGCTCACAGAGGCCTTCAACGATGCACGCGTCTTGACTACGCAGCCGAAAATGATGGAAGAAGACTGGTTCCCTGTCTTTCGCCAATGGTGCCTCCACGATACCGAGCGCATGCTCGAGATCATCTCCCGCCTCGCCCCGCCCTCCAGTGCCGGCATAATGTTCGGCGTAGGAGCCAGCGCCGCGCGACTAGAAGCCGACCGCAAAACCCAGCTCAACGTGCGCCGCATCTGCCTCCTCTTGCTCTCCTCCCCCGAAGACAGCTTCGCCGCCCACGCACGCTCCCTCGAAGAAAAGCTCGCCGAGCTCTTCGACGCCAACCCATCCTCCTCCCCCTCCTCCGCCATCAAAGCCGAGCTCTTCATGCTCTGCCGCGCCCTCGTCCTCTCCTTCAGCGCCATCCAACTCGCGCCCTTCTGGCCCGTCATCGACGCCAACCTGCAAGCAGCCCTCACGTCCCTCTTCCCCCACGCATCCGAGCGCGAGGGCTTCGGCAATCTCTCCCTGCTCCAGGCCTGCAAGCTGCTCGACCTGCTCGTCACCGTCTCGCCCGACGATTTCCAGCTGCACGAGTGGCTCTACGCCTCCGATACCGTCGACGCCGTCTATCAGCCGCGCGACTGGGACCCCGCCGCGCTGAGCGACCAGGTCGCGCTCGCGCTCGCGGGCGAGAGTGTCGAGGACGGCCAGGTCGTGGCGTCGCCTCTGGCCGTCGGAGGCGGGAGCGGGAGCCGAAGGCGGTTGCTGGTCGAGAACGACGCGATTGCGGACAAGGAGGACCTCAAGGCGATGTCGCGGGATGACTTTGTGCGCGCGGTGTTGAGGCCGTTCCTCAGCCAGTTGAGCCTGCACGCGTACGAGGGTGTTTACAGCATGGACGTGCCGGACGTGCAGGCGTGCAGGCGCAACTTGCTGGAGGACTTGCTGGACTTGACGACGATTGTTGAATAGAATTTCTTTTAGATTTCGAACCTTTGCACAAGCTGCTTAACCCCCGGTCCCTTCCTTCCACTTTCACATCCATGTCTACTCCCCAACCCAGCCCCTGTACACCGTACGACTCCCAAACTTCGCCCCCTTCTTCAACTTCACCATCCCCCGCCACCTCTCATCATTCGCCGCATTCACGTACCGACTCGCCTCCACACACATACCCGCACGCGAACCCCGCGCCGGCGCGCCACCCTTAGCTTCCTGATCCACGCCCTTCCCGGCATACCACTGGAACGCGGGCTCCGTGCTCAGCGCCTCAAAGTGGATCTTGCTGCCCGGGTGGTAGAGTTCGATCAGCGTGCGCAGCGGCTGCGCGCGTGTGTCGATGGGCACGCTGGAGGGGTCCGTGTTCATGATGAAGCAGTGGTCCGGGGCGGGGTCGACGGGGCCCATGGTGAATTCTTCGTTTGCCGGGACGCCCGGGAAGGGCTCGATGGCGCCTGTGGGGATAGACTCGGCGTCGACGGGGAGGTGGAGGTTCGTGGCCACTTTGGCGCGGGTGCCTTCAATTGTGGGGCCGTCGGAGATGTTGAAGTAGCTGCAGTGTGTTAGCAGGCATGATCTTCGAGTGCGGGGGGTGGCGATTGTACCTGTGGTTCGTGACGCCGATAACGGTCTCGTCGGCCTCGTCGCCGACGAACTCGACCTCGTACTCGATCTCAAGGGTCGTCTTCTCCACGCCGCCGTCCTTCTGCACGCTGGGGAAATACCACACGCGCAGCTCCACGGTGCCGGGGAAGCCCTCCTCGCCGTCCTTGCTCAGATACTTAAATTGCACGGCGTCACGCCCGTCACGCTGCACGGGTGTCGGTCCATCGAACGTCTTCTTCCCCCATCCGCTGTTGCCGCCGTGCAGTGTGTTGGGCGCCTCGTTGGGCGCGAGGTCGTAGGTTTTGCCGTTCAGCTGGACTTTGGCGCCCGAGATGCGGTTGCAGGTGCGGCCGATCGTCTCGCCGAAGTACTGCGTGCCTTCGGTTTTGTAGGCGGCGGCGTCCGGGTAGCCCAGCACGATGTTGCGGCCGCCAATCTTGAATTCTTGGATGATGGCGCCCTGGGGCAGGAATTTGAAGCTGTCCGACCAGGAGGCGGACATGGTTGCTGTGGTTTGCGGGTGGGTTTGAAGAGAAAGGGGGGCTGTTGCTCTTTGGAGTGGGATGTCGAAGGAAAGGAGGAAAGCGGGAGAGAAATCGAATGGCGCAGCGAGGCAACCTACTGTACGGGCCCGCCCATTTTGCTCTCCGGTGGGTGGTTTTAGGCGCGTGTTGCGTCGACGGGCCATACGAGGCCCTCTGGTGGCATGAATGAGGGGCAATTCAGGCTAAGCTGGGGCGACGATGTTGTCATGTGGGGCATGAAGAGCACGCAGGAGGTGGGATGTGGAGGAGAAGTTGGTGGGCGGCGTCGGGTACTCCATATAAAAAGGGGCGGCGCAACGACGCTTTCCACGTCGTCGACAACTGAAGTCGTTGCGTGAAGTAGCCCAGCCACCGCCAAAAAGGATGCAGGAGCAAGTGAATGGCAAAAGAAGTGGGAGCGCGCTGGTCTCGGAGAAGGAGCGGCGCGCCAAGCTCGGACGCGACTCGGGCAGGGAGTTCGCGCTGACGGCGCACCGACAAGGCCGACTCGGTTCTCGCTCTCCATCATCTCGCTTTCCGCGACCGACATCGCACTCCTGAGCCATTAACTTACCGCCGCCGCAGCGCCGTTGCAACAATCTGCACGCGCAAACAAAGGAATCGCTTGTATCCTCAGCGGAAATTTGCCGTCGGCCACGACAACACCTCGTAATGGCGCCATGCAGGCACGTGGACTTAGCCTTGCGCATGGGGAGGTATTTCCAGCCGATGCAAGAAGTGCGTTATGTATTGGGGCTTGAGTTTTGTGCAAACAGCGTTGGTGCTGAACGTCTTGCGGCCTACCTGGTTCTGCAATTGTATTGTGGCTGCGCGGACGGTGTCGATGGTTTTCGAACGGAGGGCTGGCCAGGGGCTGTGCTGGCGGTTGCACATCGATGACACGGTCAAAGACCTTCGGTGAGCTGGCCAACGGTAACGAAGAGAGAGAAGAGCCCAATCAAGAGAAAGAAAAGGAAAAAAAAAAGAAAAAGGACATCAGGTGCTTGAGGCTGATGTTGAGTTGCAGACCAGCGTTTGCAAGCCGCAGCGCCTTATACCAAGTCGAAACATCGGCGCGTAGCCGTTAACCTCCATTGGTTGCGCAGAATGGCGTGATGAACACGGATCGAGGCGGAACGAAGCATCTGGTCGTTGAAGCAGTTGGCAACAACCTGAAGGGCCGGTTGCTGCGCCTTCGAGGCGTCGCTGGTTTGTTAACATCACCACAAAAAATTGCGCGGTAGCTGTACGAGGAGCTCTTACGCCAAGGCACGCGGGAGTATCGACGCGCATCGACGGCTCCGATCGTTGACAACGATAAAGATGGTTCCTGCATCGTCGATTATTCCCTGTGTCGGTTTGCATCTCTATCCCGATAAGAAGGAGAAACTCGCCAGACATCACGAGGCCGCCTCATACTCCTAAGGTTGTATCGACCACGGACTAGATCGACAACTCCGATAATCGACACCAATAGCGAAATTGCCGCCTAGCTGAGTTCTGCGTCGTCGAGGACCCGCTGTGTGCTTGTTCCGTTCGCGTCCCCAAAAAGACAACCCCGCCAGACAGCATGAGGCGTCCTCATTATGCTTCCCAAGATTGTGCCGACCATGGTCCAGATTGACAGCTCCGATCAGTGATCGGTGATTTCCGCGTCGAAGATGAGCCCCTGTGTGCCTGTCCCGCTTCCGTCACGATCCCGGCCAGGAAAAGAAACACCTCCAAACAGCGTCAACCCCTCCTTCCGACTCGGAGCGATTCAACCATGGCTCCATGGGCCTCGCGCGGGGTAACATCTACAAAAGCCAGTTCAATTCAATCTCAACCATCCCCACGGGGTGCGATAGGGACATTCCGGTTCCGGCACGATCTAAGATTCCCAAAATATCTCCGACTTGTCATAGATTCGCCACGATGCCCGCCACTCAACGGTCGGGTGACGGCGCTCGAGTGGGCTGAAACAAGACGCATGCCGCGGCAGGGTTCGAGGGCGCGTCGGAGTCGTGGTATACTTCCATGGAGCTCCGCGAATTTCAGAGCTTGCGGCCTAAAGTCAACTGCACTCCCTCCACCCGCGCATCTAGGCCAGCGAACGACGAAGGATCTCTTGCACCCGGGGCTCTGGTGGAGAATATTGCTCTAGCGAAGCAAGTGACTGTGGCGAAGCAAAGGACTCCGGCGAAGCAAGCGACTCCGGCGAGGCCGTTGGAGTTCGAGGTGCTAGGGAGAAGGGGAGAAGGGGGCGTTGGGACCAAGACGGCCGGGGGGGCAGAACACCACCCACGCCCTCTACTGGCCTGACCCCGCCCTGCCGATAGCCCCGTACAACTCATGTCTCTCTGCTGTCTTGCCTGTCCAACCAAGCAAGCAATTCCAACGAAGCCAGTGACTCTGCAGCAAAGCGAGGAACAGCATAGTGAGGGAAAAATCGTCGTGCCATTAAACTACTCAAAAAGCAAACCCCAAACGCAGCCATTGTAACCGTCGATCCTAAGCCGCGAAGCGAAGGTCGAGCCCCAGAGATGGTCAATTCCCAAACGCATTCAACCCTCGATCGCCTAGACCGTGAAGTTAAGGTCGATCCCCGGAGGTAGCAATTCCCAAACGCAAACCCGACAATGTAACCGTCGATCCTAAGCCGTGAAGCGAAGGTCTCGAGGCCCCTGGTGGTCAACTGACAAACGCATTCAAACCTCGATCGCCTAGACTGTGAAGTCAAGGTCGATCCCCGGAGGTAGTAATTCCCAATCGCGTCAAAGGCATCAAACCGTCTCATCCCACCAGCCTCGCAGCTCAAGCCAGAACCGAAAGAGAAAAAAAAAGCAAAGCCGAACTCCCAAATCCGGCCTCGCCCAATCTCCGATCCCCACCTTCGCCGCTCGAAGCCAGCCAGAACCGACGGTAAGCAAAAAACTCCAACCAGCGAAAGCGTTGCACCGTGCGAAAACGTAACACCCGCGTAGACAGGAGCAGCAGAACAGCGCGAGACGGTTTCCCTCTCTCACGGCCGGGCCCACCCTATTGCCCCAAAATTACCTCCTCATCTCTTCGGTCATCTCTTCGTCCGGGCCCACCCTATTGCCCCGAAATCACCTCCTCGTCCGGGGCGGGAGCGCGAGCGCTTCGCTGTCCCCCTCCCCCCCCCCCTGCGTCACGCGCGGGGACTCACCCGAGAGCGAGCCCCCCCGTGTGACGGCTGTGCACATCTAGGCGTGCGGCGACCTATGGTGCGGCGGCGGTCTGCCCGACATGGTCAGATCTGCTAGCGAAGTGGTGCCGGGCGCGGCGGGGAACAGTGGCGGCGGCGGCAGGCGCTCGTCCATCGACATGCCGAAGTCGTCGGGGAGTAGCGCGTTGTCGAAGTTGAAGCTGGAGTATTCGGCGGGGCCGCCCGCGCCGGGGAACAGGTCGTAGAAGTCTGTGTCCATGTTGCTTGGGCTGAAGGGCGCGGACAGCGAGTTTTGCGGCTGTTGGGGTTGCTGCTGGGGCTGCTGGGGCTGCTGCTGCTGCTGCTGCTGCTGATGGAATAGCGGCTGCGTTCGCTGCGGTTGCTGCCGGGGTTGCGGGTGCTGGCCGTTGTACATCCGATGTGGCTGCTGGAGAACCATCTGGCGCATGCGCTGCTGCGCCTCAGCCGAGTTGAGCTGCTGTTCAAAGATCCGCTCGAAGCGCTCGGACGCCGCGACTCCGCTCCGGGCAAGAGAGTCCATACTATGGTCCTCCGGCTGGGAGTAGGATGCGGGCGAGCCCGTGTATTTGGGCATGGGCCATTCGTGCGACTGTGGGGGGCTGGTGGAGGGCTGGTGATGCGCGGATTGGTTGCTAGGGCTGGGAACGGCGGACCGCGAGGGCAGACTCTTGGTCCGGTTCGCAAGCTCCTCGACAGCTTGAGTTGCGCGCCGTGCCTGGGGGTTGCTCAGCTGGCGCGGCTTGGGGCGCTGGTCATCTGCTGAGGTCCGCTTTTGCACTCGAGACGGGCCGGGTTGTTGTTTGCGCGCTCCTCGTGTGCTGCTCGCGGGGCTACGCTGCATCGGCGAGGTGGCGGGGACGGACACCTGCATCGTCGGAGTGCTGGCGGACTGCTCATCTGGGGTCTGGACGGCCGGGGCGGCACCGTCCTTGGATTTAGAGGGGCCAGCACGGGGCTTCTCGTAGCCAGAGCCTGCAGCGAGCAGCTGCGATTGCATCACCTCGAAGTTGTCTTGGAAGACACTGGGGCCGGCGTCCAGCTGAGGCGGCTTGAGGGTACCCAGGGCGGTCAGGATGTCGTGCGTGAGTGGGAAGCCGCCCTTTTGATTTTTCAGCGGGGGTCCTTCCCAGCTGTCGCCGTTGAGCAGGCGCTTGTACATCTCTCGGAGGCCAGCGACTATCCGTTCCTGCTGATCCTCGAGCATCTGAGGATAGCCCTTGGGGTACACCTTGTCTTGGGACTTCTTGCGTTCGCTGCGCCATGTTAAATGAGGATCGATCAAGATTGGTGTGGGTTCGTCTTACGTGTAGGCGCAAACGTCGTCTTCTTGGGTGCATCGGTCGCACGGGTACTCGCCATTGCATTTGCTTTTTCTTACACGGCAGCGATCGCATGCCCTTACGACGCGAGAGCGGATGATACCTGATTCATTCGAGTCGCTAGAGATATTGCGACCTGCCTCGGCCATCTTCACGCTGGCGGCCGCACGCGGCATGGCGTTAATGGTTGGCGTTGCTGATAAGCGATGTAGGTACTGGTCAGTAAAGTGGGTGGGCGTGGAGGCCCGCGATGATCAATCAATAGAGTGAAGCTGCAGTGAGGTGTGATCGAAAGGCCAAATACACGGGTACTGGAAGACGCGTGAAGGGGAAGGGCGCCTGCCAGGCTGGACAGAGATCAGCACTATATTATAAGAAGGCAGTCTCAGCTCTGGTTCAGATTGAGTTAAGAAGAAAGCACAGCCCAGGCTGACCTCACCCTGCTGGTGATGAAGCGACGACCACGGACGTCGGACTTTGCGCGCCTTGGGCGTGTTGGAAGTCAGCGAGCGAGCAGCGAGAGCCCTGCACCGCGAAACGCTGCTACCCATTCGTAATCGCGCGCCATATTCGACCTGCATTCTTCTAGGTTCGAGCTAGGACCCCGATGTGCCAGACGCCTGGGAGAGCCGCAGAATAATGTGCACGCCGCAAACTTTGACGCGGCCAACAACACTCCTTCCCTTCACCTCCTCCGCGCGGGAGGGCGAAACGGCGGTGCGGTCGCCGTTGCTCGGATGCCACATCTGCCCATGTCCGGGTGTGGGCGCAGGGCACAACCGGAAGAGCAGGCGGGCGCGCGATGCACATGCGGCCTCCGAGCGGCCGCTCGCTCGCTCGCTCGACTGCCGACCGATCCAATGGCGCAGGGCAGGGGCTGACGTAGAGGAGGCTGCTTGTAACGACGTTGACCGGGTACTTTGCATACAGGTAGCTCAAAGGGTACCTGGAGAGGAGGCATGCTTGCAGAGATACTGTGGGGCTGGACATTTCGCCGTCAACAGCTTCTCGCAAGTATGGTAGGTTGTGGCATTGTTTTCACGCCTAGAGGTAAAACACCCGTGAACAACGGAACTCGACAAATCGCCTGACGAGAGCGCTGTCGCGGCTCGAAGCCAAATCGGCAACGATTGATATCGGCGTTAGCATGATCAGGCGGCTGGGCTCCAGAGAAACTCAATTTCATGGCCCTCCGTCATCGCATACCATTCGAGTCGCCGAGCCACGCACTCAAAATCCACAGACACACTTCCAAGCGAGGCGGAGTTGCGCAACCAACGCCGCGTCCAGAATCCCATGCGCAAAAGACTCCGGATGAGCGCTTTGCGACTCCCCCAAGGATGCGCAACTCGCTTACCCCAGGACGCCCAGACTCGTGATAGCATCACACGGACACAATTGACGGTCGACTGGGGCATGGAGGGACGAAGAATGAGTCACAGCTCGCACAGCCAGAAAATGATTTATGAAAGTTCGCGGTCGGAACAAAGCCTGGTAACGTCTGGGCGTGTGGGCAAGGGGTGTCGAGGGGGTGTGCCGGCGTCGGAACGGCCGAGTTGCCGCTTCCGCTGGATGAATAATGCCCGTCGGGGGCGCGCAAAATGAGCTGCAATCAAATGAGAAACACACAAGTCGATTGTGAGGGAAATAGTAGCTCATGATGCCAGTCGCGCATTATGTCTGTGATGAAGTGTTATTTGCGAGATTCGCGTCTTGCGAGTGTACATGTCGCGAGGCCTGCGATGTAGAAGGACTCGAGGAGGGGTTGGTCGGCTCGTGGCCAATGCGACCAGAGTTCCGCGCGCTGGGGGCTGCCGCTTGATCTTGCCGACCTCGCCGACGCACATAAGGCTGACTGCGCCGAGTCGCAGAGCTCGCGCTGAGAGCGCCGCAAGAGACCCATTCTGGTCGTGGACCTGGTTGAGTTGGTTGGGCTTTGGACGCGTTGCCATTGACTAAAGAACGAACGACGCATGCCATCATTCGCTGCAGCACATCCTACCTACCTCCTAGTGCGAGACGTTGCACCGCGTCCACGTGTGTCCATACATGTACCGTCCAAGTGCTGGATATTGCGTGTGTGCGGCTTCGTGGATCTAGATCAGACTGCGGAAAATATAGCGCGCGTGATTGTAGTGCTGGTTGGCGGTGGTAGGCGAGGGTTGAAACGCTGTTAGCCTCATACGCGTGCGCTGGCTCGCTGACGAGCTAGGGAGGATTCGTCGGCCTTCTGCAGGCAAGTGGACGCGCTGTCCGGATGTTGTTGAGTCTGATAGATGATGACGTGGGAGACACCACGGTATTGGTTGGCACCGATTGGTCTGGCACGTTCTTCAAACACTTCTTGTTCTGAAGCAGAGTTGTATGAAGTTAGGTCTTGGGACTACGTTCGTCATCATCACTTCTCCGTCTTCTAGATGGAGAAAGTGGAGAAAGTCCAGCCCAAGGTTTCTATCTGTCGAATACGCTCACTCATCCGAAATCCGGATGGCCTCTTGTGGATGACTCGAAGAAGGCTGGGGAATTCAGGCCGCACTGCTCCAGAAATGCCCGCGTTGTAGCTCGGGTCATCCCCTCGAGCTTACCATTCTCTAATTGCGAAAGAACTGGGTCCGAAATGCTGTTGGAAAGCGCGTGCAAGAATGTGATAAGGGATTGATCGAATCGTACGATCGAGTGCTCCGCCGCGAGGTTCTGCAGATGCACATTCATGGTTTCGCTGCCTCCGCCGCAATTATCAGGATTGCTGCGGTCTGGAAGAAGCTCCAAGATGTGTTGGCGCATCTTCGGAGTCCAACTCTCCGCCTCGGTCGCGTGGTCCTCGTCCTCGAACATGTCGTTGGTCGTCTCGTCGGTCGGCTCCATCTGCCCATCATGGGCAAGATGCTTGTAGCCCCACGCAAAGGCCTCGTCAATCGCGTCCGAACCGGACGCGCCAAAGACAAGGTACTGTTCGAGGCAAGCTTGCATCATAAACTCACAGGCGAGATCCATCCACGACTGCGTCAAGCTGCTGTTGCTCATGGCGTTGCGGAGGGCCGAGATGCGCATGAAGTGCGGCAAGATGTCGAGCAGCGAAACCGACGCGGAAGTTCCGTAGAATGCATCTTCGGCCGCGGCGTCTTCTGCGGGGATGCCCAGGTCGTGGAGGATCTGGGCTCGATTGCGCTCCAGTTCTTCGAGGCGCAAGGACAGTTCGTTGTCAAGTGGGGCTGTTTCGGCTTGGGCAGTGGGGATACGCTCGGCACAGCCTATCCAAGCAAAAGCGCGGTTTTTGTTTGCGCTTCGAAGCTCTTCCAAGTCCGTCCCGGCTGGCGTTGTTGGATTGAGAGTAAGTCTCTGCGTGAAAAGCACTGCCAACTTCGCCAGCGCGATGCGCAGTCGAAGGGTGTCGTCCATCGTATAGTCCGCGTAGCGTGCCTTGAACGTGGGAAGGAAAGTATCGAGCATCGAAAGATTGTGTTGGAGTGAGGGGCCGGGCCCAGCACGCTGGTCGGCGGTCCGGCTGGCAAGACAAGCTCTGAACGTCTGGTGTGCGATGTAATCAACTATCAAGACGTCGACCTCGAGCGAGGTTTCGGGGTCTATTTGTCTCGCTCCCATCGTTTGGAGGACCTCGTGTGCGCCCTCCGTGTGCGCCCTCTTTCTCGCTCTAGTTGCGGAAGAGTCGCGTGCTTCATGCCCCTGCGCCGCACTGTTGCCATGGTTGTTTTCAGCTGCGGCGAACGCGTTGCCAGACGACATCTTGCGGTTCTGCGTCTCGAGTAGTAGGTGGAGAGCTCTCTCATGACCGATGAGCACTTCAAGTGAGACGACCACGATTCTTTCACGCTTGGGAGAGAGCGACGCGTTCGGGAGAATTTGAGACGCGTCAATTTCCCGTCCGTCAGCCAACAGTTGATCTAGCAACAGGCAGCAGTGATAAGGTAGATCAGAAGTCGACGCTTATCAAGTCGACGCGATTCCATCTTGAAAGACAAATCTTAGCAACGAGATACTTCGACTTTTGGCTTTAAAGATGGGGAAGTAGATCACTGAGCTGAGCCATAGGACTGAGCGAACAGGAAGCGAGCATCTTCCCATCGTATCTGAAAAACTCCTGGAAGAGTATGAAATACTGTCACTGACAACATCGAAAACGTCTGAAACAATCTGCCGCCTGGTGGAATTGAGGCCGGTGAAGTGAGGTGCAGTCGTTTGACGCGACCTCGCCGCGGGGATGCTGGATCGCGTTCCGGCATGGCACGTGCGGTGGCCAGCTTCACCAACGTCCAAGGCGCCTGACGTCTGCGACAAGTATTCTCCAAATTCCAGGTTCCATTCGTTTGCTACGGGCCTCACGGTCCTCCGACTCAGCGCCATCCTCCGGCGCTTGACCGTCTTGTACCTCCCGTCCACAATCCTCCCTCACAGTCTGCGGTATGACTCCCGACGCAGCTGGGCCGGGCAAGACAGCACCGAAACTCTTCCAGGATTTCCTCGTCTTCGACCCGCTCAACGTCGTGCCGAATGCGAGCATCCTCACGAGCCATCCCACCCCTGTAGGCGATGGAGATCCTCTCAAGACAGGACCGGCCTCTTGCAAGCACGAGTACACCGCGAAGAGCGCTCAAAGCGTTGCACCGCCTCTCGATGCTCGACCGAGTGCAAGCGCCGCCTACAAACTTGCGGCCGTTTGCAAGAAGTGTCGCATACACGCCGACTTGAAGGTCGATTATGCGGAGTCTTTGAACCCCTGCCCGACCCCCGAGCATCCTCTGCATCACTTCCAGCGGGTCGCGCCTTCCGACCAGGTCACCCAGGATCGTATAATCTACGCCTGGCGCTGCTCGATCGAAGGATGCTACTGCACGCTCTTCATTACCTACCGCCTTCCCAAAGTGTCGTCAGATCATATTGAACTCCTGACCAACCCGGAGAGGCTGAAGAGCAGGTATAATGCGATGCTAGCGGAGGATCCTCACAGAGAGGGAGTCAAGCAGGCAACAAGGACAGAGTCTTTGTCGAGACTACGGAGATACCTTTTAGATTCGTTGAATGAGGGGCACAGCAAGAGGCAGTTTCCGGCCGCAAACAAGCGGTTTCAAGAGGCGTTTGGTATCAGAGGGCATGATTGCCAGGAGTTCCTGGAGAGGCTAGGATTCAAGTATGCAGTAAGCACATTGTCACACGATCTTGGAGCGAGTACATGCTCATTTAGGCAACAGGATGGCAACTGGAACCTGCCACATCCAGCACCGGTCCAGGACCGGCTGCTGGCAGATGGCACCAGCCACCGTGAAATCTTGGAAGACATCGAGTTCGAGCTGCTTGCTTGGCAGTCAAAGGTTGCGGCGGAAGCTGAGATCGCAGACCCGGTCAAGGCGGAGCAGTGGCCTCCGGCTGACCGTGATCTTCAACGAACGCTTGCCGCGCAAGATTGTAGGTCCTGTCTTGCCTTGTGTTTGATTTGTGTCTCGGTGCACGTGACTGAGACGAATTTGCAGACCAGCGTCACCTTTCCTTTCGGCGCGCCGTCTCTTCCAACACAGATCACCTGAGGTAAAGTTTGTCGCTCACATTGAGCACTGGCGGCCATGCTGACGATGATTGTCAGATACTTCCACAGCCTTGGCGCGCTCCCCGACTTCGCCGACCCGCTCATCGAATATGCTTACGACAGGCAAATGATGTGCGATCCCGGGAAACAACAATACTACTTTGAGTGCTTGCAAGTCATCTCAGAGAGTCGAAACACTGAGGCCCTCCAAATGAAGGTGGCGACGCTGCAGTCTCAGGACGTGGTTAGCCGGAGAGACGTCCTAGCTGCATTTCGATTTCTGGGCATCAATCCGGCAGAAGGGCGGTTCATGGATGATGCCCGTGTGATTCAGAGCTTTCAGCTGCAGCAAGCCGATTCAGGGGCTGCTGCGCAGGAAGAGGCGAGAGCCCATCTGCACAAGATTGGGGTCGCGCGAGGCAGTATGCTACTCATCAACACAGCCCGTCAATCCGTCGACACATACGAAGACGCGTTGGCTTGGTTGGGCAACGGCGCAGACAAAAGCACGTCTGACGAAGGTCTTCTTGCCGTGTTGACAATGAAGGTGAGTTGCGCTTGCCCTTACGATGCGTGTTTGTCATTGCCCCAGCAACACGAACTGACACCTCTCAGATAGCTGAAAGCGCAGCAAACGAAGAGACAGGGCAAAAAGCCATGTCCACCATCGCTAAAGCTCGACAGAGCAATTTTCTGAACAATTGGTTACTCACCGGCAAGATGGATAACAATGACTGGAGCATGAGTGTTGATGAAGCCTTGCGCCATTTGGGCATCGAGCAGAAGCTTGAATCGCTGGATAAGGACGTCCTTCCCGCCATATTCGAGAACGCGCGATTCGATCGCCCCGGTGAGACGACTGACCGAGCCATCAGTGCGATCCAAGGTGCCCTCAGTGGCCAGGCACAAGGATCATCAAATACAGCGCAACAGAGCAACGGTCGGCCGCCAGAAACATGGCCCGTCGGCCTCATGAGCCACGGCAACACCTGCTATCTCAACTCTCTTTTGCAGTACTACTTCAGCATCAAGCCGTTGCGCGAAATCATCCTTCACTACGACGACTACAAGCTTGACACGAACAAGTACGGAGATAAGGAGGAGCGGGTCGGACAGCGGAAGATCACACGGGTGGAGACCAAGGGCGGACAGAGATTTGCGGATGATCTGAAAGAGCTGTTCGAACGCATGATCACGACTCCCGGCTCTGCTGTCCGGCCGGAGGCGGATCTGGTCTGCAGGGCCTTTCTCCCGCCAAGCGAGTACAGTCTCCTGCAATCGAGCTACACCAACGAGGCTGAAGGAGCTGGTGGCGCACAGGCAGATAGTGTCATGGAGGACACTACCGAGAAGGACGAGCCGAATGGCACAGATGCACTAATGGCTGATGCTACCGAGAAGAAAACAGAAGAGGTGAGGCACAATTCCGACGCTAGTAGTGTGACTCTCCAGGCTTCCGTCGACGGCAACGACCAGGACGTCCAGATGCAAAACGGCGAGTCGCAAGCTGTGCCCATCACGCATGAGGAAGCTGAACAGAGCGACAAACCTGAGCCTGAGCACGCGCCACCTCTTCCCCCTCGCAGGTTCTCTACCACGCAAGAGCAGAAGCAAGCAGCGCTTGCCAAGGCCGAGGAGAACGCCAGGCAGCAGCAAGATGTCACGGAGGTCCATGATGGCATAACATTCCGCTTGCGATCTGGCATGATGCCGAGAAGTCACGATGCGGCTGGAGAGCAGGAGGATGCGCTGCGTGATCTTTTCGCGATCCGCGTTGCAGAAACTTCGATCCTCAAAAGCGCTCAGCAGGGCGTCAAGGAGCTGACGGACTCTGCCGTCCAGCTGAACGTCCCGTACGAAGACACAGACATCTATTCCGCATTGGACGCAGTGTTCGACCTGCAGCCTCATCACGAGAACCCCGATCTTGAAACTTTCAAGTCAATCCGCTCTATACCGCCGGTACTGCAGATGAACATCCCGCGCATCGGTTTCGACGACGCTACTAAGCTTGCCTACAAATCCGACAAGTGCGTGCGCCTCGAAGACGAGCTGTACATGGACCGTTATTGCGACTACAGCCACCCCAAAACTCTCGCCAAACGCCGCGAATGCTGGGGCTGGCGGCGCGAACTACAGCAGCTCCGCCGCGAGCGCAAAGTACTCACGTCAACCACACCCGCCGACCTCGACGGCCCTACCGCCATCGCCGAAACAGCCAATTACCTCGCCAGCCTCGACGAAGTCAACGCCGACCTACGCAGCATCGACATCGAGCCCATAGCAGCCGACGGCGACATCACCTCAGCCCTGCACGCCGACGCGCAAACCCAAACCTCGCGGCTCACCGCCCTGGACTCGGAAATTTCCGCCCTCCAAGCCCGCCTCGCATCCCGCTTCGCCGCGCAGCAGAACATCCACTACCGCCTCGCCGCCGTCTTCTTCCACCGCGGCAACCACGGCTCCGGTCACTACTGGATCTACATTCGCGACTTCGCGGCAGGCATCTGGCGCCTCTACAACGACGAGACCGTCTCCAAACACACCAACATGGCCGACATCGTCGAGGCCCGCTCCTACGCGCAAGGCACACCGACCCTCGCCGTCTACGTCGCCGCCAACCGCCTCGACTGCGTGGAAGCCGTGTGTCGCGCGCTCGAGCCTGAGCCCGAGCCCGCGGCGGCCGCTGCGGTGGACTGGAAGGAGCAAGGCGCGACGACGGGCGGTGTTGAGATGCGCCACCAGGATGCCAGGAGCGCGATGCAAACTCATATCGAGGGAGGGCAGGCGGACTGGGACGTCTCGCGCTCCGTCGCGGAGGCGCGGTGGTAGGACGCCGGCTCCGACAGGGCGGTTTTCGGCGGGCGCAGTAGCGCGGGCGATTCTTCTGACGGCACAAAACATGAGGATGAATCGAAGTATGCGGGCGGTACGACGGGCGCGAGTGATTGGAAGGGTGAGGTGGAGGTGAGAGACGATTAGAAGTCTCCGTCCGCGAAGGCTGCGGTGCCAGTGACGGTGGCGGAAGTGCAGGTCCCGGTGTCGCTGTCGCGGCCGGCAAGGGCGAGGGGTTGGTTGGGGTTGGTTGTTCGGCTGGTTGCGGCGCTGAGGGCGCAGGGGCGGCGCGTTGGATGGAGGTTGGCGAGGTTGGCGAGGAGGCTCGCGGTGTGGATCGAGTTGATGCTGCATCGGTAGATGGTTGGAGCGCGTGTGGGCGTTCGCTACGATAGGGACGCGTGGGACGACGCTGCTTCGTGGAATGCATGATGATGAGCGTCTATACCCTGTATATTGAGTTCGTGATTGACGCGTGATAACTTCTGGTTTCGTTCTCGTTTGTGTGAACGACGTCAGCAAGGGCAAGGTGCGTAAGCCGGCTAATGTGGGTACATGATTGACCGCAGTCTTCTTCGCAGTCTGATGTCTCACAGCGTTCGCTGCGTTTTCTCTTAAAGATCAGAATCATCATTCTTCTCATTCATGTGTGGAATTTGGACAAAGAGCGAGTGATCCGTGGTGTTCGTTCACGCACCAAAAATTTCTCACTCGCGTTCTCTCATTGCAAGCAAGTGTCACGTATTTCAATGCTTCCTGCCTAATCGGGTAAAACCCTCGCTTTCCTGACCATTGTCCTTACGACACTGAACGAAACCCCCTCAAAAGAATCTGGGAGAATTGCACGCTAAAGACAAGCGAGAATGCTGCATGTTGCACTGTGATTGCTACCTGCAGGTAATAAATGCGCAAAGTAGAGCAGCGCGCAAGCGAGGCGGAAAACCCAGGTCATATCGAGCCGTGATTGGACCAGATGCGGAAGTCGAAGGAAAGGCGGCAACGGCAACGGCCCTCGCGGCTGTTTCATGAATGCCCTGCCCTCTTTGTTTCCACTCTTCTCGCCTGTCTTGCACCACACACGCCGTCGTCCCTTTTCGCCGCTCCATCTCTGATCGTCTTGTTGTGTGGTCTCCCGCTTCATGTGCGAAGTGATCCTTCTTGTTGCTTGACGACAAGTGCGACGTCGGACGACTGTTCAAGTGCCCGCGTGGAAGCGAAACGGCCGTCCCACGCGATATCACATCACCTACGACCTCTGCGCCAATAAGACGCCGACTCGGTTATCCATCCCCCTGATTCAGACTTCGGCCAGCCAGCTGCGCGCCGCCCGCCGACACGCTATTCCACAACGTTTCTTCACCAGACACCGGAGCCGTCGACCCCTCGCTCCCTCCTCCCGCCCTCCCTGCTATATCAACACACGTCCCCGGCCTCTGCTGCTCGCCCATTGCTACCTCCGTCCCCCTCCCTCCACCCCTCGCCCGCGCCGAATACCTTTGAGGTCAGCAGGCTCTGCAGGTCCCTTCGGCTTCTCCCTCCGCCCACACCCGCCCTCCCACGACCTTGACGCGACCCCGAGACAACGACGACGTCTTACGTTACGTCTCTTTAATAACCGCCCACCATGTCCGCCAGCAATGTCATCGGCGACCGCAACAGCACCCCAGCTGCCTCCAGTTCCAGCTCTACTCTCCGCCCTCCGTCCTCCCGCCCCATGGCCGCCGGCCACCAGCTACGCGCCTCGGCCGACATGGGCGCCTTCTCCGCCGCCTCGCCGCTGGCAGCGCGTGGCATCCGCCCGGCGTCGGAGGTCTACCTGAGCCAGTTCCAGCAGACGGCCAACACCGGCAACCCTGAAGACGCGGCCGACAAGGTCGCTCAGCAGTGGATTGCGGACATTGATCAATACGAGAACACGCTCGAGGAGATGGCGGCCGCGACGTTGGACCAGGACTTCAAGGATGAGCTGAGTGCCATCGAGCAATGGTTCCGTGTGCTTAGCGAGCCCGAGCGTACGGCCGCGCTGTATGCGTTGCTGCAGCAGACCACCCAGGTGCAGATTCGCTTCTTCATCCAGGTGCTGCAGCAGATGGCCAAGAGCCACCCCATGTCGGGCGTGCTGTCGCCCGCGGCCTTCAACGAGAAAGACCCCATGTCCTCGCGCATGGATGATGCTATGAACAAATTGAGCGTCGAGGGCCAGCGGGGCTCGTTTGGGGGCAAGCCGCCGCCTTCCCCCGGCGCGAAGCGGAACTCGGGACTGGATCCCAGCACCATCAAGTCCATGTTCCCGGACGCGGCCAACGCGATCCAAGACCAGAAGGCCGAGTTCGAGAAGACGACGGGTGTTGCGCCGCAGTCTAGCAGGAACAGCGCGGCGGGCACCCGTACGTCACTCGTGGCGCCGACCATCTCTGCCCCGGAGGATGACTCGCAGGGGCAGTCTCAGCAGCAGCACAAGCGGAATGGATCGAACATCCCGGCTGGCTCGTGGCGTAACAACAACACGGGCAACACGGAGAACCGTCCGCCGCCAATTGGTCGTCCGAGCTCGACTTCTGCTCAGACAGGGCAGGGTGGGCCCATGGGCCAATTTGGCATGCAAAACCCACCGCCGTCTGCTGGAGGCCCGCGCTCTGCCCGCCCTTTCCCGCTCTCTCCCACGGACAACAGCAACATTCAGAGCCAGACCATTAGCACTGGTGGGAACGACAACTCCGGCATGCCCATGCTTTCGCCTTATGCACCTGGCGCGAGCTGGGCGTCGATGACGAACACTCCCATGGTTTCCAACTTCAACACTCAGCAGCAAAACAACAACCAAGCCGACCTCGTCGCGAACGCTACAGCGATGAAACTCGCCGCGCTCTCCACAGTCAACAACCGCATCCAGCTCGACGACGCGCGCAAGTTCCGCCGCCCGCGGTCCACCGAAGGCCAGCAAAGCAACCAGCAGCCCAACAACCCGCTCTCCCCGGGCATGTCGCAAAACTTCATGATGGCCAACCAAATGAACCAAGTGAACCAACTCAATCAAATGCAGCAGATGGGTCTGACCCCGGACCAAGCCTCAGCCCTGCAACAGCAACAGCTCGCCTCCCTGCAGAACACGCGCTCCCGCCCCAACTCCCCCGGCATCGCCATCACGGGCCCACACGGCAACAACACCTCCCTCCACCCCGGCACCGCACCACAAAACAACGGCTTCCTCGCCGCCTATGACGGCGCCGGCATGCCGCAGCCAGGAGGCCTGCAAGGCCTTAACGCCAACTTCGCCAACCTCAACCTCGCGCAGCCGGGCCCCTTCGGCCACGGCGCCTCGCACTCCGACGCCGGCTACCTGAGCGACGCGGCGTCCAACGGCGAAGGCATGGCGCGCGGACGCTCGCCGCGCGGGCGTCGCGGGTCGAGCAAGCCCCCGGAGGACCCGACGGATTTGAGTCTGCTCAAGGACGTGCCGGCGTGGTTGCGGAGTTTGCGTCTGCATAAGTACACGGATAATCTGAAGGATGTCGGTTGGCGGGAGTTGGTGCAGATGGATGAGAAGGGGTTGGAGGGGAGGGGGGTGGCGGCGAAGGGGGCGCGGACGAAGTTGTTGAAGGTGAGTTGCTTTATTGGAAGCACGCGCTGTTGGCTTGTGGGATGGGGCTAATGGTTGTGTGTGTGCAGGTTTTCGAGCAGGTCCGCGAGGCGCAGGCGGATGGGCGGATTTGAAGTGGTTTTTTTGCCTCAGCTCCACGCCCGGCGCCCGTTGCACGGCTTGCCGCGTGTTCGTTGAATGATCTGGCTGGTGGTGAGGGTGGAGGCGGTAATACAGCGACATGAGCAAACGATGTCCATACGGGCTGCCGGAATCGAGCTTGGGAGCGGAATCACGACGGGAACAGGCGATCTCTCCTATCCGGGTGTTCTAGGAACGATACGTGTGCAGGCCCCGAGGGTCTGGGTTCGGCGGGGGGCGGAAAAGTGTGGCCTTGGGCAACGGCTGTCTGTTCTACGCCTCTTCGTTTAGGCGATGATTGTTGCGTTCCTTTCTTTCGCTTCTTGTCTGATATGCGTTGGTGCGCCTATATACCGGTCTTTTCCATCTACCTTCATCTCGTGGATCTCGCTTGCTTGTCTGATCGGGAACCGTTGCGCTTGCTCGCCTCGCCTGGGCTGGCCTACGATACGATACGACCATCCATTCACCCTTGCGTCCAGCCCAGCTCTTTCTACAGAAGAGCCCCCCCCTCCCCCAACAACGAATGAACTCCGCCGCCAACACCCTCACCCCGACACTGTAGCCGCCCCCCTGCGCGCGCGCCAAGCCCCAGCTCTTCTTCCCCAGCGAGTCCGGCCCCTCGGGCCCCTCCGCGCGCCCCCTCCACCATTTCACCCAAGACACGTACGTCTCCCTCCCTATCACGCCCTATTGACCACGACCTCCTGGGCCGCCCTCACGACCCCCCTCGCGCGCTTCACCTCAGCCGAAGGCGAGGGCTGCGACTTCGCCTCCCGCCTGCGCGACATGGTGCTCATCATCAACATCGACTTCTGCGGCGACTGGGCCGGCAAAGTCTGGGACAGCTCTGGCATGGCGGCCAAAACCGGCGCGGAGAGCTGCGAGGATTTCGCTGCAAACAACCCCAAAGCGTTCGAGGAGGCGTATTTCGAGTTCTCGTCTGTCGGCGTGTACGCGGCGGCCGGGAAGCAGCCCGGGCAAGCGCAGCCGATGCTGAGGAAGCGCGACGCGCCGGATACCGTCGAGGACGCCGTTGTGCATTTGCCTGAGCGGGAGCGCGCGGGGAGCGCGTTGCCGGTGCTGCCACGGCATGCGCATGGGGTTGGTAAGGCGCATCAACGGCTGCATGCGAGGAATTTCAACGGGACGGCTTTTGTGGGAGAATCTGCTGAGCGGGAGGTCGAGAAGCGCTCGGGATATGCTTCTGGGAAGCCTGTCAAGGGTGCTGCGTCGGCTGTGGAGGTTGCGGGGTGGGCTGTCAGTGCGGCGGTGTTGTTTGCTGCTGCTTTTGTTGTGGTTTGAAGAAGGAGGAAGCGTATGACAGCGAGGAGTCTGGAGCGTTAGTCGGATCATGATTCGCTTGGGGGGGTGTGGGTTTAACATGGCGTTTGTTTTCTGGGGGCTCAGCGAGGCGTTGGGCAAGATTGGTAGCTTGGACACGCGGCGTTAGGAACGACACGAACAAGAATCCATTTCCTTAAACTTCAACATCCAAACGTTTCGAACGGAACAAATGTGAGTGATGACCTTCAGCTATCGTGCAAGGATCCTCGTAGAATTCGTGACCTGTTTTGGTGTGCGAACTATACGTCTTTCGTCGCTACCTATGCTGCCTGGGCCGCCTGGCCCCCCCCCTGCTGCTGCTGCATCTGTTGCTGCAACTGCAAGATCTGTATCAACGACGTTAGCGCTCTTATTTCACAGCACATGAGGAAATGAGCCGAGAGCGAACTCACCTCCATCTTCTTCCCCTCGCTCTTCTCTTGGATCTCCTTAATATTGCCTTCCACACGCTTGCTGGACAGCTGTCAGCACCTCCACTCGGGGCATCGAAGGGAGAGTAGCGGGGCCTTACATCTCCTGCTCGATGTAGCCTAACCGGCTATCGACGGTGCTTTTAGCTTCCGCCGTCTCCTGCTTCAGCAGCACGGGGCCGACCATCTTATAGATCTTCGCATCGTCCTTGAGTGTCGAGAACTCCTGGCAGAATGTTAGATGGTGGTGATTCGAATCCGGTCGTGGTGGCGAAGATCGAGCTGTACTTTTTGCACGCCTTTGTTTTCCGTGAACTGCGATTCTAGTTTTTGACGGGCTTGGACGACCTCGGAGAGCTCTACGTTCTAGCGTCAGTATTGGATTCTCTCGTCTTGTCGTTGCGTTGGTGATGTTACCTACCGCCTTGGAGTCGTTGATATTCCTCTGAGAGCGCTTGGCCCTGCTGCTGGGGGTTGGACATTCCCACTCTTCACGTCAACTCAATTTGAAAACAACGCAACAAGCAGTTCAAAGTCAAGAGATTCCTCGCAAATGTAACTGGCAGTCAAACGCGGTAAGAATTCACGCCATCACGTGGCCCATCTCGCCCGTCACTCCGATTCCGCACCCCACGTCGTCCCCGCTGAGGTGGCCCGTGCTCTCCGCCGAGGCAGCCCCCCCCCCAGCAACCGTCCAGATCTCGACCTGGCCAGCTTCCCCAACTTCCTCCGCCACATCCTGGCACACTACCCGACGAACGGACTGCGCATAACGAGACCTAGGCTCCGACAACCTCCTCACCGTCGCCTACGATTTCCCACATCTAACGCCGTCTCATCCAGGCACCCCCTCCACTCGACCACCCTCCCCGACACGCCCTCGTCCCACCACCATGTCGAACACCGACTTCCTCGGCCGCGCAATCGAGGTGGTCAAAAAAGCCATCGAGCAAGACACGGCGGGCGACTACGAAAAAGCGTACCAACAATACTACCAATCGCTCGAGCTGTTCATGCTGGCGCTGAAATGGGAGAAGAACGCCAAGTCCAAGGAGATGATCCGGCAGAAGGCGGGCGAGTACATGGAGCGCGCGGAGAAGCTGAAGAACCACCTGGCGGAGAACGACGGCAGCAAGCGGAAACCGGCCGCCATGGGCTCCAACGGGAAAGCGAGCAATGGCGCGGGCAAAGGGGGGAAGGACGACGAGGGGGGCGAGGATGAGGACCCGGAGAACAAGAAGTTGAGGGGGGCGCTTGCGGGGGCGATTCTGACGGATAAGCCGAATATCAAGTGGGAGGATGTGGCGGGGCTGGAGGGCGCGAAGGAGGCGTTGAAGGAGGCGGTCATTCTGCCCATCAAGTTCCCGCATTTGTTCCAGGGGAAGCGCCAGCCGTGGAAGGGGATTTTGTTGTACGGTCCGCCGGGAACGGGCAAGTCGTATCTGGCAAAGGCGGTGGCGACGGAGGCAAACAGCACATTTTTTAGCGTCAGTTCGTCGGATCTGGTCAGCAAGTGGATGGGCGAGTCAGAGAGGCAAGTACAGACGAAGAAGAAAGCCTAACAGAAAGCTCACACTAACAGCTGCGCAGACTGGTAAAGCAGCTCTTCAACCTCGCGCGCGAAAACAAACCCTCCATCGTGTTCATCGACGAAATCGACGCCCTCTGCGGTCCCCGCGGCGAAGGTGAAAGCGAAGCGAGCCGACGCATCAAAACCGAACTCCTCGTGCAAATGGACGGCGTCGGCCGCGACTCCAAGGGCGTGCTTATTCTCGGCGCCACCAACATCCCCTGGCAGCTCGACGCCGCCATCCGCCGCCGCTTCCAGCGCCGCGTGCACATCAGCCTGCCCGACCAGCCCGCGCGCATGAAAATGTTCGAGATCGCCATCGGGAATACGCCCTGTGAGCTCAAGCTCGACGACTTCCGTACGCTGGCGAAGCTGTCGGAGAACTACTCCGGTAGCGATATCACGATCGCCGTACAGGACGCTCTCATGCAGCCTGTGCGCAAGATCCAGAACGCCACGCATTACAAAACGGTTGGAACACTCTCCTTTCGTCCCCGTGCAAATCCCCGTCGCATTCGCTAACACACAACACACAGATCGAAGTCGACGGAGTCGAGAAACTCACGCCCTGCTCTCCCGGCGACGCGGGCGCGACGGAGATGAACTGGACGCAGATCGAGACGGACCAGCTGCAGGAGCCGCCGCTGCAGGTCAAGGACTTCGTCAAAGCGATCAAGGCGAGTAGACCGACGGTCAGCGGGGACGATCTGTCGCGGAACGAGGAGTGGACGCGGGAGTTTGGGAGCGAGGGCGCTTGAGCAGGGTCGGAGATGTCGAGGCGAGGCGTTCTACTGGCGTTGGGGAGGAGAGAGCGGCATTAGAGCTGCACGCGTAAGGTATGTTGCATGAGGAATGACGCGACGACGGAGATACGGAAGGCTGGGGATTTTGTGATGGCATCGCATTCGGACTGGAGCGAAGCTTGGGCTAGACGAGCGACGCGGCAAAGTGTGCTGCGTCTGTGAACACATCAACGACTGAAGAGTCGCATTGGAACTGCCTTTCCGCCTATCGCCTATCGCAAGGGCCTGACAGGAAGATCAGAAAGTAGCAGAGTGGCAACGAATCGACACTGGCTATGCAAACGAGATATGTAGACGACACGAAACGCTAAGCGGCACGCGAACACCTGCCCCAGCAATCCACCGATACGCCCACGCCCCCCAACCAGAATTTCCATTCCCAGAATGACAGCCGTTTCACCCATGTCAACACAACCTATCCTCATGCCTTGATAGTCTTCCCCCCCTTGGCCCCCTTCCCCCTCATGCCCTCCAACTTCCGCAACAAACTCTCCTCCAACTTCTTGCTCCCCGCCCACCCCTCGCCCATCTTCCGCATACGCACAAACGCCACAACCGCACAGCCCACCGCCTTGAGCGAAGGCCGCTTGCGCGCCGCCATGGAAGTGTCGGGCGTCAGGCCCATGTCCTCCAGCAGACGGATGTCGGCTTGGTTGCTGTTCGGGGGAAGAAACGTTAGCAGTCGCCCAAAAGTAGGGGGGGGGGAAATGGGAGGAAGGGCGACGTACCACTGCCCCCACGTCTTGACCTGCGCCGTGAACCAGCTCTTGACGAACACGAGGTCCGCGCGGAAATTCTCCTCGCGCGCGCACTTGGCGCGCAGGAACTGGATCTGCTTCGCGAGGCCGCGCAGCTCGCTCTCGTGCCGCTTCGCCTGCACCATCGCCGCACCGCCCTCCTTCTCCCTGCCCTCCTCAGCCGTGGTAGCTGCACTCTTGATGCGCGCATCGCGCTCTTTGACAGCCCTCTTCAACGCCCGCACCTCCGCCGTCGCGTCTTCAAACCGCGCCGACAGCTCTCCAGCTTGCACAGTCTCCTCGTCCCGCGCCCTCCTCAACCGCGCCCTCAACTCCTTCTCCTTACCCGCCGCAACATCGACCCTATCCGCCAGCTCCCCAGCCTCCATCTGCGCGCTCTCAAGCGCAATCTTCGCCTCCCTCAGCTGCTGCCTCAACTCCGCCTCGCGCCTCGCATGCCCGGACGCGCTCCCCTGCCGCTCCCCCGCCGTCTCAACCGCATCCTGCGCCTCGCGCGCCAGCGCCTTAGCCTCGCGCAGCTGGCGGCGGAGGTCCTTCTCCTTGGCGCCGGCGCTCTGCAGCTGGCTTTCGAGCGCGGTGGCGCCCTCCTGCGCGTCCTCGAGCTCGTTGCGCGCGCGGTGCAGCTGCGCTTTGAGACTCGATTCCGAGCGCGAGAGGGCGGAGAGCCGCGTGTCGCGGTCCGCGAGCGTGATTTGGAGCTGCTCGGCTTCGAGCTTGGAGGTTTTGAGGAGGGCGTGTAGGTCGGCGCGTTCGGGGGCGAGGGTGGCGTCGTTTTGCTGCGCGGCGGAGAGGGCATCTTCGAGGGTTGTGATGCGGGTTTGGAGGGTGGTGGCGCGGTGTTCGGAGGCGCGGAGTTGGGTGCGTAGGTCGTTGCGTTCGCGAGTCGGGGTGGATGTCTGTTGAGAGTGCGAGGCGGCTTTGAGGTCGGCTTCGAGGTCGCGGATGGTGGTTTTGAGGTTCTTGACGTCGGCGTGCGCGGTTTGGAGCTGCAGGCGTAGAGCGTTGCGCTCACGGGCAGGCGTGCCGTTGTCTTTGGCGTGTTGGGCGCGTTGGAGTTCTTCCTCCAGCTCGGCGAGCTGGTTTTCCAGTGCCACGTTGTGCTCGCGCGTATTGTCGAGGTTCGTGTAGACGAGGTTCAGCTCGTCTTCGGAGTCTTGCTTGAAAGTGTCGTATTCGCTTCTCACAGCCTCCAGACGTCTCTGAGCCTGTTGTGCGTCCCCGCTCCCGGAGGCGCGCATGTCCTCCAGCTGCCTCTCCAAAGTGCGCACATCCTCTTGCCGCTGCTCGATCGCCTCCTCCAACCTCATCCGCAGGCCTTCGAGCTCCTCCTCCAGCGACTCAACAAGCGCCTGCTTCTCGCGCAACTCGCCGTCGCGGTGTGCAAGCAAGCTGTGCTCGCGCTCGGCACCCTCAGCGCGCTTCTGCAGCTGCTCGACTTGCTTCTCAAGGTCAATGTTCTTGTTGCTAGCCGTCTGCCAGTGCTGCTCCAGCTCGTCGTACTCTTCGTCCCTGGCTTGTTCCAACTTTTGCAACTCCTGCTGCAATGAACGGACTTGGTCGGCTTGCTGCTTGATGAGGCTATCTTTCTTGGAGGGCGTCTCCATGGCGCCGAGGCGCGCTTTGGAGGACGTGATCTGCTGCGACTGGTCTTTGATGGTGTTCTCGTGCTGCTTAATGGCATTCTCCAGTTCGCGGATGCGCTCATCTTTCGTCCTGAGCTCAGTGTTCTCGCCAGACTGAAGGGTTGAGAGGCGGCTTTGAAGAGTCTGCATTTCGCTCTCGCGAGACTTGATCAGGCCGTCCTTCTCGTTGAGTTTAGCCTGCGAGCTGGCAGAGGCAACGCGTAGCTTCTCCTGAAGTTCCCGAATCTGTTCAGCCTGGTCTCTCGCGTGCTGGCCCTGCTTGCGTCCCGCATCGTCCAGCTTGCTCTCCGCGGCGCGCAGTCTCTTCTGCAGATCGGAGAGCTCATCATCGCGCTGCTCGATCACACGAGTCTTCTCACGGAGCCTGGTCTCCTTCTCCTGGATCACGTTGTCCTTTTCTTGCAGTCGAGAGTCGGTCTGGTGCGCTTCAGCGTCCCAGCTACCGCGCGCAGTTTGCAGACGCTCCTGAAGAGCTCTTATCTCTCCATCCTTGTCTGCCAACTCGCGATGAGCATTGCGCACCTCTTCGTCGCGCTGTCTAAGCTCAGCAGCATTGCCACCTTCAGTAGACTGTAGACGCGTCTCGAGAGTCTGGCGGGCTTCGTCACCTTCGTCCAGGGCGGCTTCGGCAGATCGAAGTTCTTCTTCGAGCGAGCCTTGCTGTTCTTGGCTTTGCGAGAGCTGCTCTTCGATCGTCTGTATCCTCTTCTCGAGGGCCCGTCGTTGCTCGTTGCCCTCGTCGACTTCCTGGTCCTTTTCCCTTAGGCGGGTCTCGAGCTCAGTGACATCTCCGCGCAGCTTCTTGGTCGACTTCTCGCGATCCCAGACGCTGTTGACGCGTTCCTCCAGCTCCGCGATTCGGCTGTCTTTGTTGTCGATCTCCTGGTCCTTTTCTCTCAGTTCGCTCTCGAGCTCTTTTATGTCTTCCTGCAGATGCTCCGCGTCGTCGCCTTCGGACTTTGCAGTCTTGAGCTGGTCCTGCAGGCTTTCAATCTGCTCCTCCTTCTCATCCAGTTGTCTGTCACGATCACGGAGTTCAGATTCCAGATCCTGCAAATCATCCTTCAGTCGCTCGGCCTCCTCTGATTCTTGCGGCGCTTTCTCGGCGTCTTCGAGCTTTGCCCTCATTTCCTGCAGATCTTGCTCCCTATCGTCCGCAACCTTTTGGCTACTCTCTGCCTGCTTCTGCAGACGCTCGAGCTCCTCCAAGTCTTGCGCACTGGTATGCCGCTTCTTGACCGAGTCTTGATACTCTTGAAATTTCCGCCTATACTCCTCCAAATCCTGCTCGGCCAGCGCCATGCGCTTACGCTGCTTCTTGAGATCCGCCTCAATCGTGACCTTCTGCGTCTTCAGTTCGACGTTCTCCTTCAGCGTGGCTTGCTGGTGCGTCGTCCCGTTCTTGCGCAGCGCTTCTTCCAGGTAGTGAATTTTAAGCTTGAGGCCGAAGTTGTCCTTTTGTATTTGATCGAGCTTCGCTTCTTGGTCGCGCAACGAGAGCATGTTCCCTTGGTCCAGGACTGCACCCTCCCTCTGTGGCATCTGCGGCATAGGCGTGGAGTCCAGCATACTCGAGCTCTGCGCAGGCGCGTGCGGTGTGCCCTCCCGGTCTCCGCTCGAGCTAGCCGTGTCTTCGCCATCCACCATCGAGCTGTTGACGGGCAAGTTCCCACCCTGGCTGGCGTAGCTTGATCTGAAGGCGGCCGGAGTGTCTGGAACCCCATTCGTGTCGTTTTCCTTCTCTTCCAAGATACTCTGCTGCATGAGCTGATTCCGCTTTGCGCTCTTCAACAGCGGCGTAAACTCTTGCCGCTGCATCCCACCAGGGTTGCGTTTGTCGACCAGCGGATTGCGAGCGCGTGGTGTCCTCGTCGGCTGGGCCGCGCCTCGCATGCCCTTCATCCTGCTACGCAAGTCTTCGTCCGGGTTCTTAGAAGGCGATCCGAAGGGCTGCGCGAAGGAAAAGTCGACTTGTTGATTCGACATCGTCGTAAAGTCGCCCCGCTCCGTGCCCGGGGTGTCGATGTAAGGGCCTGCCATAGTTAGTAGAAGTCGTGGAGACCGATTGGATCTCGCGACGCGTGTTTGACAGCAATAACGCGTTCAAGTGAGCTGCTGTGTAAGACTAGTGTAGGATCATGAGCGGAGTCGACGGTCGTGTTTGTTTACTCTTGACCACATCGGAGCTTCATGCAGCGGTGCTCCGACGCTGCATTTAGGGTTTCGGCTAGTGCTGCCGAGCGGGCACTCCCTCTCCAGCCTTCGCTAAAGAACTTCGCGATCGGACTTCTTTGCCAAGACATGTCAAGATGGACGACTCTAAACGAGGCGACGGCTTCAAGTGGTTTGGCGAGGGTTTCGACGGGTTTCCAAAGAGGCTTCCTGACGATTGTGTCGAGTATGTTGTCTACTGCATCGACGCGCAGCTCAAGACGGCTGCAGCCACACGGACCAGGCTGAACCAGATATTGAAGGCATCCAACGATCTCAAGAAAAAACATTTGAAAGAGTACATATGGCAGCGAGATTCTTTTGAGCTGAAACTGCATCCTCAAATTGGCAGCGAGAAGAGCAATGACGAGAAGATCTCCCATGAAGCCCCCAAAGGGCTGCTACATCTTCGCGGACGAACCAACTTCGGCGACTCAGTGGCGGACGAATGGCTGATAGTATACTTGCTCCTTGAACTCAGCAAGTCCTGTCAAGATGCATGGATACGTCTGTACGATACAGACGGCGAGTTTCTCCTCATCGAAGCTGCCAACGCCCTCCCAAAATGGCTGAACCCGGACATTGCGGAGAACAGAGTCTGGATCAACAACGGCCACTTGCGCCTGATCCCACTCAAAGAAGGAGCCACGTCCAACAATCTCTCCATCCAGGACGCTCTATCATCCATCCAAACCCAATCAGACAAGCTCATCATCTCCCCCTTCGTCGAAGACGAAGCCTTCCACCGCGTCCGCGGCTACCCCGCCGGCATCGCCTCCTCGCTCCACCACGCGCACACCACGATTCCGCGCAGACTCGCCTCTGTCCTCCACCACGACCCGTCCTACATCTCGTCCGCCATCGAAGCTTTCTACCTCCGCGACCCTATCGCTCTACGCCCGCTCGCCACAAAGGACCTCTTCACCCTCCACTTTCCGCCCGAAGACTTCGTCACTGTCAGCGTCAAATTCACCAAAGTCGGCTACGCACAGCTACGCGGCCAGGCCTTTGACTCGCCGCCTGCTTGGACGGCCGTCAAGCCCCGCATGGAAGATGACAAAGTGTCGATCGGCATGAAGCTCACCTGCGGCTTCGAGATGCTGCTGTCTGACCCGCAGACCCGCTCCAAGCGCACCGCGCACGAGATCCAGCTCCTGTTGTCGGAGATTGCCTCGGGCGATGAAACGCTCCCGACGGACGCCGAGCTGGCCGCGTGGCCACAGACGCAGGACGATGAGAAGTGGCTCGACATCGACTACCGGGATTTCGAGGACGAGCTCGCGGGGAAGAACAAGGGCAAAGCGGCGAAAGACGGCGGGAGAAGTGGCGAAGGCTTTGGCGACGCCGATGCGCAGCAGAATTTGCGCAAGATGGTGTCCCGCTTTGAGGACTTCCTCAAAGACGATGAGGCGGGCATCGACGGCGTTGATGACCGCGACGATCCCGATGATGACGACGAATCCTCTGCCGCCACCACCGACTCGGAGGATGCGCCAGAGCAGCCCACCTCAAACAAACCTTCTTCTACCTCGTCCAAACCCTCCCCCACTTCCACCTCCACCTCCACCAAACCCCCTCCCACGGAAGTCGCAGCAGACTTCGAAGCCTCAATGTCTTCCACACGCGCCATGTCCGCTGCGGACGTGGAAGCGAGCGGACTCCTGGCCGAAGCGCGGAGGCTTGCGCTGGAAGATGCGGAGCAAGCCGAAAGCGAGGACGAAGACGAGGAGATGCGCAAAGTGATGGAGCTGATGGAGAAGGAGTTGAAGGGGCATGGGGCGCTGGGGGCGGAGGGGAAGAAAGGCAAGGATGGGACCAAGGAGGAAGAAAGTGTATGTGGGGAGGCGAATGGGAAGGGAAAGGAGAAGGCGAAAGCGGGGGGCAAGTGCGAGGGCAAGAAAGTCACCTTCGGCCCTCCGCGCCCACCTGGCACGGCTACTGGCAACGCTGGTACTGTGACCACGAAAGCAAACGCAGGCGACGAAAGCGCCGACGAAGAGCTTTTCGGCGACGGCGAGCTGAGCTCCGACGATGACGGCGACGAGTACAACGACGTCGACTTGGGGCTCGCGAAGAATATGCTGGAAGCTTTCAAGGGTCAAGCGGGCGCCGCGGGGCCCGCTGGGAATTTAATGAAGGCGATGGGGGTGGGTATGCCTAGAGATGAGAACGGGGAGGAAGCAGAGGGGCAAGCGGGAAGTTCGCGGAGATGAGAGGCACAGGTTGAAAATATGCAATGACTCGCAAAACGCGAGCGCGAGTGATTTTAAAGCTACAACAAGGTATCCAGCTTTATGCCTTCCCGCCTAACCTGGCCCTTCGAAGAACCATAACCATCACCCCCAGGTCGCTCTTAGACCGTTTCCTTCCAACAACGCCATGAAACCCGCGCTGCGTGAAGCCATATCACGAGAATCAATACCTCATGGCAAATAAGCCCCACCCGCAACCACCAGGTTCATCTGTGTGAATCGCACCTTGTACACCGGGCTCTTTTTCGTCGGGAAAGCCGACACCTGCTCCGGGCTCACGACCACATCCTTCTTCGCCTTATTCCCTGCCCCGCCCTTCGCGACAGCCGTCCCATTCGCCCCCGCGAGGCCAACACCTGCGCCGTCGACCTTCGCCCCTGCGCCCCCTTCGCTAATGATCCGCCCCTGTTGCGCCCCACCTTCCTTGCCGTCACCCTCAGGCTGCACATCCCAGATGCGCACCGTGCCGTCCGCACCCCCAGACACCAGCACCGAGGACTCCACACTCCAGTCCATCGACCACGCGCCACCTCGCCCGTGCCCACGCATGCGCTTCACAATCCTCCCCGTCGCAAGACTCCACAGGATAATCTCGCCCCGATCATCCGCCGACGCCAGCGTATGCCCGTTCGGCGCGCACGCAAGCGCGGATACATTCCCCATGTGGCCGGTAAAGAGGCGCACGGGGTTGCCACGTGCGAGGTCCCACATGCGCACGGTGCGGTCGGAGGCGCCGGCGGCCGTGAAGGCGTAGGCGCCGTTGGGGTGCCAGGCGGTGGTTTCGACGTCGGCGTCGTGGCCGGCGAGGATGCGGAGGGGGGCGATTTGCGGCGTGCTCCAGAGGCGGGCGGTGCGGTCTGCCGAGGCCGAGGTGAAATAGTGCCCGTGTGGGCAGAAGCGAACGTCCCAGACCGGGCTTTGATGGGCGCGGTAAACGACTAAGTTGGACCAGGTGTCTAGGGACCAGAGGCGGATGGTGGTGTCGGCGGAACCAGAGAGGAGGTAGCGTGGCTGAGAATCGGCGGGGGCGCCCGGGATAGAGACTGAGGGAGAAAATGAGAGGGCGTAGACAGGGCCAGAGTGGCCTACAAGGCGGCGGGAGGAAGATGGTTGGTAGCCGGCGGGATCGCTTGGTGATGTAAGAGGGCTGTTGTCCAGGGACCAGACACGGATATATGATTCTGCCGTCCCAATCGCCACGAGGTTGTTGTCGCCGGCGAACTCGATGCAGTTGACGCTGTCGAAAGTATTGTGAAATGTGAACATCGTGACGCTCACGCCAGGTCCTACGCCACCAGTTCGCCCCTCGATGCGGAAGCGATCGCGGCTTTCTTTCACCTTTTGAACCTCCATGGCGACATCTCTCGCGGTTGAAGGGGGAAACGGCATTGCTGTTGGGACGTCGTCCATGGGTTCGCGCTTGATACGCTGCTCGAACTCATCCACGAGCGAGTTCTGGCCGCCAGCCGGTGGAAGTGACGCATCGTGGTCCTGGAGCTCGGCTCTCACGTCCTCCATCAAATCGTTCTCCATTGGCAACGGCCCAAGAGAGAGCTTTGCAAGCACGGTCGGGGCGTTCGGGTCGGTATTTGCAGAACCAGGATGATGGCCTGGAATGCCCTCGTCCTCCGCTGGTCCCTCTTGCTCGCCGTTGGTGCGCTCAGCGAGCAGCTTCGCAAGCCCGCGAGCACCCCCAGCAGCCGCTCGATCGACAGTTCTGATTTCAAGACCGCTTTGAATGACACTAATTATGACTCCACCGCCCTCTCGCCCTTCCAGAAACTGAATAAGGGTCTGGAACGCCATGTTGCTCAACGTGAGCCGGTACTTGTTAGTACGATACAGCTGGGCAATTTCGCTCTGTTGGAGATGTTCGGGGTCGTGGATCGGCGCAAGCGCTCGTAGGTCGTCCGCGTGCTCCTTCTCAAAGCGCTCCTTGAATGTGTTGAAAAACTCTTGAGCCTCGCGTGGGTAAAAGTCGCCGATGAGCATGAGAAAGGAATGGACAAATATCGGCCACAATATGCGCTTGAGCTCGGGCTTGTAGATGTCGAGGGTGTTGTCCACCCAGTTCTGCGTGAGTCCGAACGCAGTGCCATACATCTTGCCCCCGCTCTCCTCAATCTTGGCGTGAATTGCCTGGCCATTTGCATCGGTGTGCACACTCTCCTTGCGCAGCATGGATTCTGTGCGACTATAGCCCTTCTTGCTGAGGTATTCGAGCACCTCCTTTAAGTTAGCAGGGAACGACATTGTTATGGCGGGAGCAGTCATAGCTCAAAGTAAATGGCAGGGAAGGGCGGTGAAGGTAGAATGAACAAGGAAACACAAGGAAACAGGCGGAGTTCTCAGGTATGCGAAGTCGGTTGTATGTCGACACGCAGACACGTGTGAAGCGAGGCTGCCCGATATTCAACAAAGGACTGCGCAGGTCGTGCATTCCGAAGGTTGCTTGGCACGCTCTGATCGCGCTTTCAGTCGGCAGAGCGAAAGAGGTCACAATGTGGCGGCACTTCACATTTTCCGGGAGCGGTTCGCTGAGTGTCTCGCGTGCTGGCGAAGCTGCGGTTTCATTGTTCCCGCACGTGCGGCAAAGCAGGATTGTGGCGAAAGACATGAAAGTGAAAAAAAGGACGCCGCATGAGGGACCTACAATTTGATTGAGATTTGCAGGCGAGTTTTGGTTGCCAGGCGGCTGAGCAGGCGTCTGGGAGGGCGGGCCATCCGTTGTGTTCATGCCGGTGGGACCGACGCTGTTCGTCCGCGAAGGGTGAGGAGGTTGTGAAGCCATAATGGCGGCGGCGGTCGCAAGAGATCACATGCAATAGCGTGAAGATGTAGTCGTAATCCACGCGCGCAGGTGGCGAGGTGAAAGATGCAGCGAGCCGGCTTGCAGGTCAATGCAATGCAGATGGTCTGAAGTTGGAGATGTCGCGAGCAGCGCTCTGAGGTGAGGCTTAGCGTGACAGATACTGCGCCTGGTGCAGACCTGAGTCTGTCGTGAGGCTTGGCACTTGAAGATCGCCCTTGCGTCGCCGGCGGGGCACTTGGGGACTTTACGCGACCTCACGCGTTCTACCCTCACAGCGTGAAACCACCCTCACTCGCCCAACATGGCCGACCAGCAGTTTACGAAGGGCGGCCGCATCCGCGAGCTCAATTCGATCAACGCCGACATCCCCGCGATGCTGCAGTCGGCGGGGCAGGCCATCAACGCCCTCACCAACCGCTCACTGATTCTACCCGAAGAAGGGGACGAGAACGTGCAAATGGCAGATGACACGGCCGTCGGAGTCGAAGAGCGCAAAGAAGCTTTCGGCGACGCCACTCGCGAATACTACACATACCTTCAAGCCATTGTGGTGCGGCTGAAGAGGCAGGTCTACGCTCTCGAGGAAGCAGGCATCATCGCCGAGCACAAGCCGACGGCCGCAGATGCGGCGAGCAAAGTTGCTGTGGATACGGCGACAGGGGGTGGAGTTCCGGATAAGGGGGGGCCGAAGGCGGGGACGCGGATATGGAATGGGGGCTTAGGAGACTTGGATGTTGGATGGATGAACAGCAGAACGAACAAGGTCGGGGCGGAGAAAGAGCATGAGCTGATGGAGGAAGCCAGACAGCTTGTGCAAGACGAACTGAAGAGGCGGGAAGAGTCAAAGGGAAAGTGAGTGCGCAATGGTCGAGGTTTCTGCTTGAAGAGATGACCGTAAGTGCCCTAATTGTCTCGTTTTTGTCATGTGTTTTATTTGCCGTTCGCGTGCAATGCTGCTATGCTGTTATTTCTGCTATGGTGTTATACCCTGAAGTGATCACTGAGATTGTTTCAGCCTTGCGCGGTAGCACACGAACGGGACTGTGGCTCGATACGCCTGCGGCGTCCATGGACGCCATTCTATCTCCGAGCCTGAGCGTGACCTGAAACAGGTGGAGTGGCCTTTTGCTGCGCCTGCTGAAAAACCAACACTGTATTCGCATCCTTGATGGCCATCTGCGCTGCGAGCGAACCCTCTGTTGACACGCCGTCCACGTGGTGAACCCAAGTCAGCGCGAGGGGCCTCCCCGGGCGCGTCGAACGGAACTGCGCACATTCCCCAAAGTCCGTTTACCGGAGGCTCTGCTCAACGGGCGGGAGCCTGAGTCTCGTTGCGATAATAAATACTAGCCGCGAACACGTTGATGACCACTAACCCTTACGGCACGACAACACGACAACACGACGAAACCCGAACACATATGCTGCTACAGCTTCAAGCTCGGCAACATCGCGCAGGCTCATTCAGACACAGTCCCAGCCCTGTAGCCACACGGCAAGCGAGAGCTGCCCTCTATACTCCATCGTTCACTGCTGAGGAATAGATCTCGGTGGAATTTCAGGGCGATGAAGAACCACGTGTATCGCCACACGAGTGGGTGCTGGCTTGAACGTCCGCAAGTAAAAGCAGTAGGCTGCTGGAGGAGTGCCCAACAAGAACACACAGAGCTGCCATCGACAGCCAATCCAACTGGTTGGTCTGCTTGATATCTCACCTGGAACGGTCTGTCCGAAAGCATCAAGCGAGCCCCGGTCTTCATAGGGATCGACAAAGATTCTGCCACAGGGCTACTGGGGATCACGGAAGACTATGTCGCACGTCGTTTTACTGGCGATGCAAATGCCAGACTCCAGAGAGGACGTTGATACGCTGATCGGGTTGTTTTCAACTCCCACTCGGTGGCTGCTGAGTTGGAGCATCTAGATACCTCGAAAGCTTCATCAGCGTCAACCGCAGCTTCGCACTGCCCTGACACTGCGTCACTGCCAGATCCTCGTCCCTCCCAAACTCCTCCGCCCCCTCACCGAGCAATCTCGGCAGATTATACACCTCCCTCTCCACGCCCAGCACACTCCTCGAGTGTGACCCCTTCTTCCCCCTTCGACAAAGCTCAAGCACGCACACCACTTCCTCCCTCCTCTTCGCGCTTTCCCCCTCTACCGGCACCGGCACCATATCGCCATTGCCCCTGACCCTTCGCAATTCCTTCCTAACCCTATGCCTCAACTTCTCCGCCACCAACTCACCCATACCCTCCGGCCACGCAAACAAACTCCTCGTTTTTCCACGTCGCTCCAGCTTCCGCTCAACGTCCTCCTGCATGCGGTGCGGCACAAAAGTGTCCCAGCGCCCCGAGCGCGTTAATTGCGCGACGGCGGATGCGCGCGCGAGGAAGTAAAGGGAAGAGCTCGAGGAAGTGGCGGAGTCGAGGTCCGAGGCGAGGACGGGGAGGAACTTGGACGTTGGGGGACGGCCTTCGGTGGGGGGTTCGAAGTAGGCGCTGAAGGGGTGGAGAAAGTGGATTGGGAGGCAGGCGCGTGTGATGCCGCATTGGCGGACGGGACCTGCGATGGCGTGGGCTAGAGGAGGGTCAGCTTGTGGTGTCGAGGCCGAGGGTGGGCGTCGTACCGTAAGGGTTGTTTGCAAGTTCGCGCTGGAAGGGCGTTGGGGGTTTGGGCCGTTTGGAGGGCTTCGGCTTGACGTATTTGTGTTTGGCTTCTATTGCCAGTGGGTCCATGAGTGGAGGTAGCGGTAAGGCGGCTTTGCCATGTTGGCGGGTGCGGAGCGTTGTTGAGTTCGTTTCGCTCTTCACCGTGGGTTGCGCCTGAACGGGGAGGAATGTCTCGTCAGGATAACGAGTGGATTTCGCATTTTTGACGCCGCTTGAATGATGACGAATTGAACTTTTTGGCGTGCTCGAAAGCAGCGAAGACAAGGCTCTCGTCACATTTGGCATCAGGAATGCATTTCCTCTACGCGCCGTCGGCTGGCGTTCACATGAAAGCTGAGGTGGGCTTGCGAGATCTCGGGGGTGTGCGGCGAAAGGTCCGCGATAGGAAATGATCTGCGATATCTCGATACTACTCGAGCATTCAAGTCATCGTCAACTCTCGAGCTACGACATCAAAATGGAGCCCATCGCCAGATCCTTCGTGCGTGCCGCACGCTTTCAGAGCCGGCGCAATGTCTTCAATCGGGGCAGTCGCTGCATGTCCTCCATGCCCCCTTTCTCATCGACGCCCAAAGCGACGGCGCAAAAGGCCCCCACCAACGCCCTCCCCATGCCCTTCGTGACAGAGACAGTGGTATGCCATCCCATCCCGTACCAAGAAACTCAAGCTAACAGTCCAGGGAGGCGGCTACCACACCTGTAAGAACACTCCAGCCAAAGCCTTACCCATACCTCAGCTAACCCCACGCAGCCGACATCTTTTCGCGCCTACTGAAAGAGCGCATCATCTGCCTCAACGGCGAAGTGGACGAAACCCTCTCGGCTTCCATCGTCGCGCAGCTCCTCTTCCTCGAAGCCGACAACCCCTCCAAACCCATCTCCATCTACATCAACTCCCCCGGCGGCAGCGTCACAGCCGGCCTCGCCATCTACGACACGATGCAGTACATCCGATCCCCATGCACCACCATCTGCCTCGGACAAGCCGCGTCCATGGGCTCGCTTCTCCTCTGCGGCGGCGCCAAGGGCCAGCGCTACTGCCTGCCGCACTCGCGGATTATGGTGCACCAGGTCTCGGGCGGGTACAGTGGGCAGGCGAGTGATATTGCGATTCATGCGAAGGAGATTTTGAGGGTCAGGGAGCAGTTGAATCGGATTTATCAGCGGCATTTGACTGGGGAGGAGAAGAGTTTAGAGGAGATTGGGCGCGTGATGGAGAGGGATTTTTTTATGGGGGCGGAGGAGGCTAGGGAATGGGGGATTGTGGATAAGGTGCTGGATCGGCGGCCGGGCGAGGAGGGGGACGGGGCGTGAGTGGTGCGCATAAGATGTTGAGACGGATTGATACGGAGAAGCTAGGAGGGAGGGTTGTCACCACGTCGGTATGAAGCAGTCGAGCGCCTTGAAGCGTTCTTCTATGGATGATATACCATGGGCGAAGTATCGGAGCACCCAGATTCAAGTTGAAATGTCTCGAGACGTGACGATGCGCCGCATTTCTCGAATGTCTTCAATATTGTGACTATCCGGTAGTGAAGTCAGCCGTGGGGTCATTCAACACCACGCGACATCTTCCAACTTCGAAACCGACTTCAATGCTGTGGCAGCAAATGTACCTGCGATTAAAGCGGCAGAAGCCCCGTGCCGAGACGCATTCGTGCGCGACAATACATGATTGGCTCACAAACGGGGAAACCAACGGACGTCTGCATCCTCGGCATTCCGCCGCATCCCGTCCGCAGCCAGGCAGCTATATTCCGGCTCCAAAGCCATGCCTTACGACTAGCCAAGCCTAAGTACAATACAATCTCCAGCTCTCAAGCCCCCTTAACGTCAATCCTCTCCACCATGTCGCCTCCCACCCTCGCAATCTCCTTCAGCACCCCCTCTCGATTAAGTTCCGCAACCACCTCCCCATCCCTCTCCCCTTTCCGCGGCGTCGTCGAGTACGCTAGATTCAGCTTCCAGGCGCGCCCCGCAGTCAGCGGGCTCCACAGCCCCGCGACAACAGCTCTTTCGTGCCCGCCCGAGAACAGCAACATCGCCGAGCCGTAAACACGCTCCAGCTCTGCGACGAAGTCCGCCATCGGGTCGAAACCCGCAAGCGAGGAATCGTTTAACGCGTCGAGCTCCAGGTTCTTGAACTCGCTGCTCTTCTTCTGCTTCCTCTGCTTCTTCTTCCCGATCAGCTCCGGGTTCAGGTGCAGCACGAAGTCAAAGTCCTCCAGCGGCGACACGAACAGCGACGCAGGCTCAACGGCGAGCTGCTTAGCCTCAACTTCAGCGCATGCCGCGCGCGCGAGCGCCGACATGCGGCCTGCGACGACTTTGGCGGGGCGGCCGTCGGTCCAGGTCGTGCCGTCGGGGTCGACGTTGGAGGCGGCGAAGAGTACGACGCGGTTCAGGGCCGGGTCGAGCTTGCGCCAGGCGTCGAAGCGAGATGTGATGGCTTGGATGTCGGGCTGCTTGAGTTCGTTGCCCGTGGTGCTGAGGTCCACGATGAGCGGGTCGGCGCGCCAGTCCCAGCGTGAGATCCAGAGGAGGGTGCGCAGGAAGCCGGTTTGAGTGGACGAGGGGGTTTGCCAGGGCCAGGGGCGCACGAAGGTGCGGATGACTAGGAGTTCGATGACTTCGGCCGAGATGTGGTTGGAGAGGAGGTGCGAGGCGAACCATTTTTTCGTGAGGCGGATGGCGCCGCTAAGGGCTGGGTGGCGGCTGCAGAGGCGTGCGACGGCTTGGGTGTGCGCGGGGGATTTGAGGTGGTCGCGTTTGTGCGCTGCGAGGCCGGTGACAGAGAGTTCTTTGGTGGACGGGGAAAGGGTTTTGTCTTTGAGGTTGCGCTCGTAGAGGGTTTGCTCGCGGTCGTGGTAGATGCGCATGCGGAAGGCGGGACCCGAATTGTAGATGATGTCGAGGAAGGCTTGATTGTGGATGTCGCAGTCTTCGTTTTCGAGTCCGATCCGGGAGGTCAATGAGTCTGTGGACTCCTGGAGGAGCTCGCTCATCTTCAAAAGGAAGGCGATTTTGGTACGCTGGATTGCGACCAGGTCGTCGGGCCAGCGTCCGGAGGCTTCGAATTGGATGGTGACATCCGCAGGCATAGACCGGCGGGTGATAGAGGGCGGGTTCAAAGAAGCATAGCGAAGTTGAGGGTCGGCCGGCATCATCTGCCGAATAGACAGTGGCATGTTGTCAAGAGCGCGCAAGTCTAGCTCCAGCTTCTTGTACGCCTCCATCAATGGCTGGAAAGCCGTCACGCCAGAGCCCTGTGGCAGCAGTCGCTTGAAACCGTCCCCAGCCATGTTCACGCTATGCTCGGCCTTCATCCCGAAGTGCTTTCCGATCAGATAGCGAGCGATTTGCTCCAGAACGGAGTGCCCGCCTTCTTTCGGCGTCCAAACCAAGCTTTCGTGGATGCTGCCATCCTTGAAACGTCTGAGCTCAGCCTTCTCGCCCCAGAACTCACGGAACGTCGTACACCCAGATTTGTCCTCGGCAGAAGGGCCATGGTCTACTGTTCGATTGACGGCCTCCGGGTTGATTATGAAACCCAAGAGTGACGTTCGCTGCGCCGCCTTGCTGATGGGAGAGGATCCCAGAGCCCATGATTCAGAGGTGGACGGTGCAATGTTGATGAGGTTAACGCGGTCACTCAGACCTTTCTGTAGGATGCTGTAGAGGTTCTGCTGCGCGGTCTGAATGGCGGCTTCGTCACGGGAGCCCGAGCCAACCAATGCTGACGCGTCCAACTCCAGAACATAGTCGTGGCGGTACATAGGCGCATCGAGTCTCAAGATGAAAGCAGCCTCGAACCCGTCAAAGCTCTCTTCTCCGAGCATGTTGAGCGTCGTCCGGGCTTCCTGGCGAAGAAGCTTGTAAGACCACGGCATGACCTTGTAGAACAAGTTGTGCCCTCTTGTCCCATCCCAAAGCAGCGGCACACCATGACCTGAAGGCTTCATCGCAGCCTCGTCCGTACCGATCATGAGCGGCTGCTTACTGAAGTCCTTCACCGCCAGCAACTGCAAGGTTGCCTTGAACAGTTGATAGCTGCTGTAGCCGTCGCTCAGCATGGACTTGCCGCCCGACCCACCACTCTGGAGCAGCAGTGCCATCATGACGCTCCACTCAAAACTACCCATTCCACCCGCGTGCATGCTTGAGCCAAGACCACGCTGACGCAGCCACGTGCTCGCGAGCAGGCAAGCGTCTTGGAAACCAGCGCACTTCTTCGTGGCCGCATGCACAAGCTTCAGATAGGGAAGCACAAGCATGTCGGCACGGAGGGAGGCGTTGTAGAACGGGGTCAGAACCCGAGCTTGCTCCGCAGAAGTGTTTACATTGCGAACGCAGCGCTTGTCCGGACGGAGCTTCTCCTGTGCAAAGACTTCTGGAGCAACGCAAGGCATGATGTTGACCTGCCACTTTCGACCTGCTTGCTTCTCGCCATTTGAGCCAGTTCCGGAGGATGGCGACACGGTTAGAATTGGCTTGAGAGGATCGTCGTGCGAGTTCTGAAAGCGCAGCTCGTAATCTTCCCCGTGCGCTGCCTTGATGCCAGCAGCGACGCATGCGAGGTAGTAGGACCGCTTGTAGAAGTAGCGATGATCCAGGTAGTCCTTCTCCTGGAACAGAGTTGCAGGCATAGTTAGAATCAAGTCAATTTCGGTGATGCCTTTGGCGCGGCTTGCAGTCTTCGTGGCATGGCTACCCGCAACGTTGATGTTCGCAGGTTTCGCATACTCCAGCTTATATTTGGCGTCCTTTGGCGGCTTCGGGAAGTGGAATGGCGTGGCGACTTTGCTAGCTTTCAACAGCTGACTCTCTGCCTCCTGGACGGACAGTGGTCCCCGAGGCGCAATTTGCTCGATGGTACCCTTGAACGCGTGCAGCGCCTTTTCCGCCGCAGCCTCTCTTGCGCCCTGACGTGGGCGGATCTGTTCAAGAAGGTCGTCGACCTGAAGCCTGAAAACATTGCTTTTTGATGTGCCAGCCATGTATGCATTCACTCCAGTGTCCGTGGCCGGTCGCGCAGGTTTGGCCTTCGTCTTGACGTCCTTCGCGTTTGAAGTCTTCTTCGAGCCGGCGCCGTTCTTCGTTGGCGCAGCGCCCAGCTGTTGTGCGTTTTGTTTCAAGTTCTCGTCTTCATCACTGCCACTTTCTTTCTCGAACCCTCCAAGCGATACTGCGACACTGTCCTGCTCTTCATCTTCGCTTCCAGACGAAGCACCACCCGCGGTATCATCATTCACGTCCACTTCCTCGTCGCCCGAACTAAAGGAGGCGAACGATGCACCTTCCTCTTCCTCTTCGGAACTGACATGCTCGACCTTGCGTCGTTTGGTCGAGGGCGGCGCCATATTTTCCACTTGCGACGTCAGATCCTCAGCTTCAATTATTTCTCGAAATTTTGGCCGGTCGAGGTTGAATCAACGCTAAAGGACTAGGGCGGCAGCTGCGGGCCGATCCTCCCACTCCAGTGTGGCGGGATTGAAGCGGTCCCGGTGTCGGCGGCGAAGCGACTCCTCGAGGCGAACGCTGGGAAAAGTCCCGACTCAATGACTCCGGAAGACTACGCCTTGTTTTCGCCACCACAATAATTTAAAAGCCGTTCAATTTTCGAGGAAATTGGTCTAAAGCCGATTGAGCCGCTGTCGAGCGACGAATTTGGTTGAGCGCGGTTTGCTCGGATGACGACCATGGGCCTTGAGCAGCACGAGCTTCCGGTCAATAAAACATTAGGAGAGACGATTCCCCCTGATACGGATCATGTGAGATTGAAATCAAAATGAAACCCATTGTTCACAGCTGACAAATGTGCAGGCAGTCAGCGTTTCGTTGCCCTCATGGGCTGCAAATGTGGGCTACGAAGAAGGGTCAAAATGGGTGACGGACAAGATGAAGAGCGGCTACCCTAGGTTCGAATGGCAATGAACCCCTGATCAAAATTAAAAACTCACATTCGCTCAGATTCTACGTCCACGGCAACATTACCGCCCTGGCACGAGCAATCGTCAAGCAACATGGCAACCCGGAAACCGACACGGCTATGCTTGTGTCCACCCGCCGCTGCGCAGAGGGGTGTGCCAACTTCCTCTCTCAGCAGTTTCCCGACACCGACCGCTCCCTGATCCGGATCCACGACTTTGTGCCCAAGCCCGGCTCTACGGACGCAAAGTACGTCCAGCCGTGCATCTCCGCTGTCATCTTTCCGTCGACCGTGTGGCCAGCCGCGAAAATGTTCTGGCAGCACACGGGTGAGGGCGTATCCAGCCGCCGCGCTGAGTTCTGCCATCGCGCTCTGGATGAGAAGACGATGGTGGAGGCGAGCGAACTGGCCGACTCGCCCCCGCGCCTCTCAAAAGGCCCGCGTCGCTACCAACGCCCCCTATCAATCGACCACGGCAATGGCACCAATGGTACGACTCCGCCCAAACCAGACCCCAGCGTCGACGTGGCCGAAGTCCGCGACTCTGCCCAGTTCGTCGAAGAGCGCTTCGGCCGCAACCTGGACGTCGGCTTCGCCGCGCAAGCCAGACTGGCAACTCGCAAACGCATCGCTGGAAGCCTGACACACACGGGCGAGCTACCCGACTCCCTCAGCCACCCCCCGGACGCCAGCGCCGCATCGCGTGGCCGCGCCGTCCCCGACTTCAGCGCGGACGACGTCTACCTCTACCCCGGCGGCATGAACGCCATATACCACGCGCACCTAGCCTGCCTCGCCTCCATCCGCTCTGCCCCTAGCGTCATGTACGGTTTCCCGTACGTCGACACACTCAAAGTGCTACAGAAATTCGGCCCGGGCGCCATCTTCTACGGCCAGGGCTCGGAAACCGAACTAGACGACCTCGAAGCGCGCCTGGAAAGCGGCGAAAAAATCCTCTCCCTTTTCTGCGAATTCCCAGGCAACCCACTCCTCAAAACCCCCGACCTTGCACGCATCCGACGCCTGGCAGACAAACACGCCTTCGCCGTCGTCGTCGACGAAACCATCGGCAACTTCCTCAACATCGACGTGCTCCCGAGCGCCGACATCCTCGTCTCCTCGCTCACCAAAACCTTCTCAGGCGACTCCAACGTCATGGCCGGCTCCCTCATCCTGAACCCCCGAGCCCCCTTCTACACCCAACTGAAAACCCACCTCGCACAAACCTACGAGGACAACCTCTTCCCCGACGACGCCGTCTACCTCGAGCGCAACAGCCGCGACTTCGCCTCGCGCACCCCGCGCATCAACGCCAACGCCCTCTCCATCGCCACCCTCCTCTCCACCTCCCCACACGTGAAAAACCTTTACTATCCTTCCCTCTCCCCCACCCGCCACCTCTTCGACGCCTTCCGGCTCCCCAGCGGCGGCTACGGCGGCCTGCTTTCCGCGACCTTCCACTCCGTCGAGGCGGCGGCGGTGTTTTACGATGCGCTGGAGACGTGCAAGGGGCCTAGCTTGGGGACGAACTTTACGCTGAGCAGCCCTTTCGTGCTGTTGGCGCATTTTGGCGAGTTGGAGTGGGCGGCGGGGTTTGGGTGTGAGGCGAGTCTGGTGCGGTTTAGTGTCGGGTTGGAGGAGCCGGGGGAGTTGAAGAGGCGGTTCGAGGTTGCGCTTGAGGCGGTCGCGCGGGCTGGGTTCTGAGGGGACCGGGGAAAAGTGGATCTTAGAGGGTTATTGAGGCGGGTGTAGCGGTTAGGCGCGGTTTCAACAATGCGGATATGTGATGATGAAGTTCTATGCTGTACGTGAGCGCCGCGAGGGTGCTGTCTATCCCACTCGTCCACTGGCTATCTATCCGTCTCTATCCCCACCTTTCTACATCTAAAACCCTCTCTCTATCCCTCTAACAGCGGAATCAAAGCTCGGCAGAGTCGCGATATCCATTCCTCTTCCAAAAAAAAAATTTACGCCAGGCTCACTCGCTCAAAACCGCATCACCAAAGACTCGTCACCAGAGAAACCAACCCCCATCTCTCTCCCCCCATCAAAAAGGACCCCCCATACTCGGCATAGCGACCAACACATCATACCCGACCACATCGCACAAAAAGTCCATGCCCTGCCACGCGCTCCCGACGACCTCATTCATCGGGCGCTTATCGCCAATCACCCGCCTCGCGCCATCGACCCACAAATCCCCCGGCGCCAGCTCCATTGCCAGAAGCGCGCGCGCCTGCTCGACCGTCGGCTTGGCGTCGTGGGGCTCGCGCTCATCCGTTGGGGACGCGGGCACGCTGCCGTCGCGCCAGGCCTGCGTCCAGCGGCTGGAGGTTTCGGGCGCGGTGGGTCGGAGGGCTGCGAGGGATTCGCCGAGATTTTCGCGCCGCGCGGTGGCGGTCGGGATGCTCAGGAGGGGTTGGAGAGTGCTGATGCCGTTGAGTAGGAGGCTGATGCGGGAGGAGTTTGAGGTGGAGGCCGGGGTGGGTGTGTTGGGGGAGGCGAGCAGGTTGGTGGTGAGGAAGGCGAGGAAGAGGTAGAGTTTGTGGGTTGCGCGGAGGTGGGATTCCGGGAGGCTGGATTGGAAGGCTGTTGTGAGGGCGCGGAGGGTGGTGGTGGGGTCGGAGGTCTGGGAGAGGAGGGCGGTGGTGGTGGATTCGAAGTAGTTTTGGAGGGTTAGGAGGAGCGGGTGTAGATGCGCGCGCAGGTGGGCTTCGAAGGAGGCGTAGAGTTCGGGTTTGCTGCGGTCGGGAAAGACGTCGAAGCGTTTGAGGGTGTTGTGGAGGTACTCGGACTGGATCCAGGAGGCTAGCTGGGAGGATGTTTCCGCGGCGATAGTCTCGCGCCGGACTTGGGCGTGCACGTATGCGAGGCTGGGCGAGGACGAGGGTGGGTGCATGGCCTTGAGCGGCGCGGAGATGTTGGTGCTGGTCCATTGCCGCAGGATCTCGCCGTGGGAGAGCAGAGAGGCGGCGCTGCTGCAGGTGCGACGGAAGGCGCAGAGGTCGGGGAAACTGGTTTCGGAGAGGATTTGGGTGTGCAGCTCTGCCGGCAGAGCGAGGAGGGGGGCGGTCGACATGATCGCGGTTGTAGGTGCTCTCAGGTAGGTATGCTTCGAGGATCCGTAGGAAATGCTAGGTGGAGAAGGCGACAGCCACGTGGGTTGATAGGTGTGCGCCCGGTAGAGATGGAAATAAGGGTAGAGACAAGTCGGGACCGGGGAAGCGTGGTGATGGCAGAAAAAGACGACGATGATGACGAGGGAAATGGACAGGCGCCGCGGGACGGCAAGGACTTGCCTCGAGTTTAAAGGCCACCACAGACCTCGCTCAGGGATTGATTACGGGGGTCCTCGGTATGGACGAGAACGCACAGGCCGTGCGGACACGCTACGAGCAGAATCGTGGAGATAGCGCATGTTGGGGATATCGGCGCTGGAGGGACCTGCGGTGTGCTCTTAGGCAAATGAAACCGACTCGAGCGCGGGAGAAAAGTGGTGCAGGCCAACGTTCGCCGCATCTCCCGAATCTGCATCCCGAGCCACGCTGGCGAAAAAATTCCCTTCTGATGATGTCGTGTGCCGTCGGCGAAAGCAGCGTCATTTTTTTCGTCCGCCGAAGTCGGTCGTCGGCCCTTCCAACTCGCCGTCGTCGCTCCGACCTTCAGCCGCCACCGCGGTGCAAGCCCGGCGCTGGACCTCGAGCGACGACGCAAACGCGAGCCCTGCGAAATCTTGCCGTAAAATGTCCTGCCGGGTCAAAGGCGTCGAAACACGTCAGGAAATGCGACAGGTATATATTCTCTTGATCTTCGCTCGAGCAATCGCCGAGACCCTGATGCTTCTGGAGAATTTCTTCCCCACGACCCAACCCACCTCAACAGCAGCGCGTGCATGTGTCAGTGATTAGAAGGACGTGGGTGGCGCCGCTCAAGCCCAATGGCTTCGCAGAATTGTGGATTTCGTGGGTGGCGCTACTGCGGGTAACTGGGGATGTTCTTCCACCACACGACAAGGAGTAGCGGTGGCCGTACGACGTTCAGAAAGGAGTGGCGGCTCTGGGTCACTGTGGGCGTCCCGACTCGTTACCCAGTTGCGTCGTGAGCGAGCATTCGAGTCGGGCGGGATGAAACAGGAAGCAGAAGAGCGAAGCGCCGGAGAGAAAGAGGAGCAAGGGGTAAGGGTAAAGGAAGCCAAAAGCTAACAAAGCGAGACGGAAGTGCCTCAAAAAGGCAGCGTAGTGCAAGGTTGGATATCTCAAGAGCGCTTCGACGAGACAGCAAAGTCCATCGCCAGCGAAGAAGCAGAGAACAAGAAGCGACACCGTCCGCTTCAACGAGCCCCCCCACAACGTCCTCTCAGCCGCCTCCATACGGCAGCGTCGTCTGCCCGCGTTCGGGATCGCTCATCTTATTGACATGCACGTCATTCCCCCAATTGACGTTATTCATACTCTGCGGCGTGATGAGAATAAACTGCCTCCCGACCGCCCTACGCGCAGCCTCCACCATCATCTTCATACTGGTCGCGCGATTGACACTGTCCATAAACACATCAAACTCGTCGAGACAGCGGATGGGCGATCCCATGGCCTCCCAGATGGAGAGCAGCAGGCAGATGGTGGAGAAGGACTTTTCGCCGCCGGATAGCGTGCGTGTGGCGCGGCCGGCGTCCGAGGCGCGCGTGACGTCGGGTTCGACGCTGATGTCGAGTTCTTTGCCTGCGTGGTCGAAGGAGACGTTGCCGCGGAAGGAGCGCTCCGAGAGGAGGTAGATGAAGTTGATGCGGGCGCGGCCGGAGATGAGGGAGCGGAAGATTTTCCAGCGGCCCTGGCGATTGTTGAGACTTTGTTTGAGGAGCTGGGCGGGAGGTTAGTATTGGAGTGACATGGTGATGTGATGGGATGAGATTGGGGGCACTCACGTTCGCCGTGTCGTCGATGCTTTGAAGCTGCGCGATCGCTTCGGCGTGGTCTTGGCGCGCCTTCTGCCACGCCGTCATAAGCTTCTCCCTCGACCCGCCAGCCTCGCGTTCCGCGCGCAGGGCATCCTGCTCGAACCGCGCGAGGCGTTGGTCGATGACATCCGGTGTCAGACCCTCTTCGACGGGCACGCGCGCGCACACCCTCTGCGCCATGCCGGTGAACTCGGTGATCTTGTCTTGCTGTTCCGCCCGCTCCTCCTCCAGCTGAGCCTTGTACGTCTTCGCAGCGTCGATGGCAGCCATGGCTTCGTTCTTGCGGCGCAGCGCATCCTCGCGTGACTGCCGGGCCTGGTCGAGACGCTTTTCCGTCTTGGTGATTCGTTTGCGCCAGACGTCGACTTCACGCGAGAGGGCGTCGAGGGTGTCTTTGATCTCATTCTGCGATTCGCTGATCTTGTCCTTCTCAATAGTCATGTCCTGATATGACGCCGCTGCCGATTCCTTCTCCGCTTTCTTGTCTTCGAGGGCGCGCTCCAACGCCTGCAGCTTCCCGTCTTGCGGCCGCAGCGAATCGATCTCATTCTGCAGCTCCTCGACGGCGTCATCCGCCTGCTGCTTCTCGGTCTTCAGCTGGTCCTGGCGCCGCTTGAACCGCACGAGCTCTTGGTTGGCCTTGTTGAGCGCTGTCGACGCCGCGCGAAATGCATTTTCCGCATCCTCCTGATCGCGCCTCGCGTGGGTGACTTTCTCCTGCTCGATGCGGATTTGGTCCTCCTTGGTGGATTTCATCCTGGACTGGCCCTCGTATCCTGTCACGTGTGAATGTTTCCTTTCCCCGCTGCCGGTGAACTCCAGACGATGACCATCGCCACGCACAACGTCGTGCATACAGATGGTCGTTTTCACGTTGTGCGGTTTTCGGTCACCTTCGAACATGAATTCTTCTGCCTGTTTGCGGTCTCGTACTAGCGCTGTCTGATCGACGAACTGGTTTATGATGACCTGGTTGCGAACCAAATCATTGTCGATCTCCAGGCACCTCAAGATGGTGTCGACACCTTCGGCGGGCTCTTTGCCCGTGGTGTCGAGCCGCTCAGGGTTGCCGATGATGATGGAGGTTCTGCAGTTCATCCGACCCATCAAGGCCGACAACTTGACTTGATCTGGTTTGCACGTGACCACGAAGTTGTCAAGCTTGCCACCGAACGTCTTTTCAATCAGTGACGACCACTCGGGCTTCAACAACTTGATGTGCATCCCCATGGGGCCCACGGGTTTTGACCGCCAGCCTGGTTCGTTCTCGATGGCCTTCACCAGCTGCTGCATGTTCCTCGGAAAAGCGTTCCAGTGCCGAGGCTGATCAGAGCGGGCCTTGTTCAAGTTGGTCTCCGCTTGCTGTACAGCGTGCTTGCATTGCCCTCGAGGCCCCTGGGCGTTTCTATGTTCTTCCTCTGCTTTCTCTTGATTCTTGACCAGTTCAAAGTAACCTTTGCCGTGGTCCATCTGCTCGCGTGTGGTATCCTCCGCGGTCTGTTTGCGATTTTCCAGTTCCTCCAAGCGCGCCATGTGGTCGTTACCGTCGGCACCAGCGAGGAGCTCCGTCTCGGTTCTGATATGCCCTTCCAGCTCTTTGATTTTGGCAGACTGAACTCGCATGCTGTCCTTGAGCTCTCGCTCCTCCGCTAGGCGATTTTTGAGTTGGTCTGTACCCGCGTCAAACTTGGCCTTCTCCAATCCGCGGTTATGCTCGATGGGTTCCAAGCTCTCCCTATGCTCTTTGAGGAGATTCTCGGCCGCTTGAAATGTTTGATTGTACCCCTCGTACTCCCCCGAGACTCCTTCAGCAGCGCCGGTGACTTCTTCCACGCGCTGCTCAGCCTTGTGCACGGCGTCCGCGCGCTCATCCAAAATCCGCTCCTGCTCTTCGACCTGCGCCCAAGCGTGCATATTTGACAGCTGGGTGACCTTCTCCCGAATCGACGCGCTGTGTTCAAGCCGACGCTTCCTCCTCTCCGCCTCATCAAGCTTTTTCTGGAGAAACTCGATGTCGTCTTTGCGACTGCGCAACTTGGCTTCGATACTGTCGAGTGAATTTTCTAGCATGCCGTAGTCCGCGTCCAGCATCTCCAGCTGGGTGCCGCGGATGAAGAACTTGTACTTGTCTGCAGCCGTGCTGTTGGATAAGAATCGACGGGCCATGTCTTGCGTGAGCACGTTGATCGGGTTGTCCAGTTGGAAAGCGAAGTAGTCCAGAATATCATCCAGGTCACCCTTCTTCGTGCTGATGATCCTGTCTTCGGCGCTCTTCAGCTTGAACCCACTGGTGCCCGCGCGCGTGAAATGACGCTCGACAGTGATACTCCGCCCGTAGAGCTCCGGTTTGTACGCGCTCTCGCCTTGGTTCTTGATCTTCACCGCGAGACTTGCATTATCCTGGCCTTCCTTGATCAAGCTCTTCAGACTCGCTCCGCGATTCGTCGCAGTCGCCTTGCCTCCCAGGCACATCGTCAGAGCAGTGAGGACCGCACTTTTCCCACTCCCGTTGTGCCCGATGATGAAGTTGATGTTCGGCCCTAGCGTCATCCGCAGCTTCGAATGGCACATGAAGTTGCGACAGAACACTTCCTGAATAATTCCACTCTCGGCTGCGATGTTACCCTTGTTCTGCTGTTTCTCGTGCGCGACCATTTGTGTCATCTGAATTTCGTCGAGCTCGACGTTCTCGATGTCGTTCTCCGTGAACTGCTCGACTGCCGCGGCGTTGTCGTGGTGTCGTCCATCGCTTGTGTCGGAGTTGCTGACGACGTCGTCATCGTCTGACACGACTGAGCCGCCGCGTTCCTGGGCGAGGGCAATGCGTGATCGTTTGGGGTTGAGCGATTGTCTGAGGCTTGAACTCGCGCTTTCGCCCTCGACGTCGCCGTCGATGTCATTTGGCTCACGCGAGCGTTTGCGATTCGCCATGGTGTCTGGCGGCCGTTGTGGGCGCTCAGTATCTCAAATGAGAGGTATAGAAGCTGAAAGCGACTGTGATTCAAAATGAAAGACGGAAAGTGACGGCGGCCTGAAGTTCAGTTTCGCGTCGCGGCTCGCGACGCGTTGCGCGCGTCCACGTGATTAAGCGGGGCTCGGATTACATTTAGCTTGACCACCTCAGACGGAAGACATGACGGTAGTACCCGAGAGCCTCCGTCGGGCGTGCCGTCCCGAAGCGCTCGGGCCCAAATAGGAAATGTTCTTGATCGTTCTCCAAACGCTCTTTCGCAGTGCTCTCGATGTATTCGAAACGGTGCCTCGAAAAGCTCATCCCCAAGCGCATTAGACCTAGCTCATGTTCAGGCCGATAGCCATCCGTGGCAAGGATGCGTCGGTACTCTCGACCCAGTTTTTTGGGCTGACATCCGGAGGCGCTGCGAAGCGAGGATACAGGTTTCCAGCTTCCAGGAGACGCGAGATCATTCACAGGAGTTTTAAACGGACGGACATCGTGAGTCCGAAACTGTGTGGTATGTTAGGCCAGGGTTGTCAATCGCTGAAAGATCGAATAATGACACCACGCAGACGATATTATTCAATATCTCGAGCCGGTGCTCAGACAGCACAAAGGATGCACACTGATCGACCTCAACCCCGGGGAGTGTCTTTTTTCCTCCAAGCTTCATGACTACCTCCAACCAAAGCGCCATCTACTGATGGAAATGGATGAAGCCTATTACGAGCCCTTCATTAAGCCGCTCTTGGAAAAATCCGGATCGACCTACAGTCACACGTTTCTGCGTCACGACGACCCTCGGAAAAACTTGACCATTTGGCCCGAGATCAAGGAGATGCTCGACCTGCCACCGGCGCTGCCATACCACGACCCGGAAGCGCGCAAGCTCAACACCAATCTCCTCGTGATTGGGAATCTCATTCGCCAGATGGGCATCACGGCGGTCGAAAACTACCCGTCCCTGGAATACGCGCAGTTCATGTGCCAGCATCTTTCCCAGAGGGCAATGCAGGGCGACCACTACCACGATCACGGACTCGCGCGCATGCTGTTCTGGGTACCGGATTCGATGAAACATAGGTTGATTGCGCCGGAGTTGCCCAGCTATCGTGGGCGGTTGGGCGCGACGATGGACCTGTTCACCGATACCTGGGAAGTTGCCGGGGCTGTACCCATTAATCATGTGAAGATGTTGGCGCGAGAGGAAAAAGGGTTCACTCTCCGACAACGGACTGGTTCGATCGACAAGGCGAATCAGGAAGTCGTCCGCGAGCGAGCGAAGGAGGCAGGTTTCGTGATTCCCAAGGGCCGGAAGATGCAACCGGAAAATCCTGGCAAGGAAGTCGACTGGAATGTGCCGCGGCGAGACCCCTACGCCATCGACCTCGCCGATCTGCAGCAGCTCGAGGAGAAAGTCTTCGAGGTCGGAAAACGCTGGGAGTCGATGCTGGAATGGGCGCCGCACATGAGGAAGAAAAATGCCCCTGGTGGCGCTTCATCAAAACGCGCCGCATCGACCCGCGCCTCATTAGCCCGCGCCTCATCGGACCGCCCCCCATCATACCGCCTCATGGCCGAGATAGCGGTCCGCGAGATCATCTACCCGCAATGCGAGCCGGCCGTCAACCGCCTGCGGCACTTCGAAGTTGTAGACAGCGACCGCACCATGGTCACCTTTGACTACCTCCTCCGCGTCTTCAATCTCGAAGTCAACTGGAAACACATCGAATCGCTCCACCTCGACCCCACGCCCACCCAGGCCGCCCAACTCGCCGACCTGCGCACGCGCATCATCGCGCTCGAAACCGCCTACCGCACCTCTGTGCAAGACTGGAAAGGCGACACGGAAAGCTTCGTCGACATCATCCTCGAAGACGAACTAGCCCTCTCCCCCTCCACCCCGGCCGCGCCCAGCACACCCCTAGCCCACGACCGCCGCACCGCAGAACCGCTCTGCATCGAACCCCACGAGACCTCCCCCCCCACATCCGCGCCAGCCCTCCTCTGCATCACGCCCCGCAGCACCAACCTCGACGTCCCAGACATCGCCTCGCGCTACGAAACCGTCGAGCTCGCCACCCACATCAGCAAAATCCTCTTCGGCTCCCGCACCGCCCCGCTCCCCCTCGTGCTGGACCGTATGGCCATCAACGCGGGCAAAGACCTCGTGCCGCAGGTGGGCGCGATTACGGATCCGCGGCGTGGGGGGAGGTTGGATCCTTGGCGCTTGAGGGCGCATATGGTGACGGGGGAGATGGTGGAGGGGTTGGTGCGGGCGTGGGTCGAGTGGCCGTTTAGGCCTGCGCCGTGGACGACTTTTGGTTCCAGTTCAAAGGCGGATATGTTTGCCGAGGCGGGCGAGGGGCCCCGGAGGTATTTGTCTGAGGTCGAGGCGGGGGTGAAGTCGAAGGAGTAGGAGGGTGGGGGTTGGGTGTATGAGTAGTAGGCGTCATAAGGTGTGGGAATCAAGTGTAAAGATAGGTGATAATCGTGGCGAGGTGTTGGGATTACAGCACTTATAGCAACACATGTCCATCTTCCCCCTTTCGACCCTCACCTCCCCCCTCAACCCCACACCCTCATCCCTCCTCAACAGCAAACCTAACCCTCCTTCCGCCCTCCCTTCCCCCTCTCCCCGCGTCCCCATTCCCCCCCTCTCCCCCTTCCATCCCCACCCCCCTCCGTCCCCTCGCCCTCAACCCCCTCGCCTCCCTCCCCTCCCTAGCCTTCCACTCACTAATCTGCCTCCGCCGCTTCTCCCCGCGCGCCCAAGCCTGCGCGGGCGTGGGGCGGAAACCCAGCCCGTTCCAGCCTATGAGCTCGGCTGCGGCTTCGTCGGGGTCGGAGGGGGGTTGGTGGGGCGGTGGGGGTGGGGAGTTGGCGTGTGTGGTGATGGGGTGGTGGGGGGTGGTTGGGTTGGGGGACGAGGGGGAGGTGGTCGGGGAGTGCAGGCGCGGGTGCTTGGGTTTTGGCGGGGTGGGGGATCGGGGGCGTGTCGGGGGTGAGGTTGAGGAAGGCGGGGGGGAGCGCGGGGTGGAGGTGGCGTGTGCGTTGGGCGTTTCGCTGATTTCGAGGGGGAGGCCCGCCGTGCGCGGTGGCGGGGAAGTTTTCAGATCCGCGGAGTCTTCGTGCGTGGCCGGGCGGGGGGGTTGCGGCGTCTCGGCGATGACGGGCTGGTCGTGGGCGTCGGCTACGAGGGCGTGCTGCTGCTGCTGCTGCTGCTGCTGCTGCGAGGGTGGCTGGCGCTTGAGTTTCTTGCGCGGTTTGGCTTTGAGGCGGTTTGGCGTGACGGGTGGAGGTTTGAGCGCGGGCTGGGGGGCCAGGTTGAGGTTTCCCAGCTTGTCGGCCATTTTGGAGCGGGGGCTGTCGGAGCCGGAGGGGTGAGTGGCGGGGTTGAGGTGCGGTGTTGTGTCGAGTCGTAGGGGAGGGGGGGTTGGTTGTTGGATGTCTTCAGTGGAGGGGTGGCGCTTGCGCTTGGGTGAGGGGCGGACGGGGGCGGTTGGAGGGGTGGTTTTGAAGTCTTTCATTGTTGGTGTGCGGAAGGGTGGGTTGTGGTACGGCGGGAGGAACATGTTGGTTGCCGACGGGCTTGTGAGAGGCGGTTGTCAGATGGCGGGCATGTGGCGGTGATGATCATGGGATGCTCACTCGGAGCAGTCAGCAGCATCCGTGATGTGGTGAGGATGGCGGGGTTGGCGCGTCTGCCCTGCTGCTGCAAGCGCCCCGCACCTTCAAATTCCCTAGAGCCCAGTCGGATGCTCCGATCCACCTGTCGTTTTAAGAGTGGACAGAGGCATCATATGTCTGGCTTATATGGTCTATCTTGAGAGACATGCTGCGCGGCTCAGCAACTTCAGCGGGTTCAATTGAGGTCTTTCACCCCAAAGATGAGGGACAGATGGGTACCATATACCCGGGTTTTAGGGATTCTCTGCGACTTCATAGATGGCTGCGGCGGCGCGGTCCGGTACATCGCCCGACCCACGTGGCCGGATATTTACTGCGGTACGAAGCACCTCATGCACGACATGGAAGCTGGATGATGGGAGATGGATCGCAACCTAAGGTGACGTCGAGAAAAACGGCCTCGCTGAAGTGGTGAGATCCTGAAAGGAAAGACAAGTCGAGCTAGCGGGTGTCATTAAGTATACACGCATTCAACTCCCTTATTGCGCTAACGTGCCCAGCGCGCTTATTGCTACATCGACGCGAGCGCTACGCACTACATTACAAACAGAAGAGCTAGGCAGAAAAGAGGCAAATAACAAGTCCACAGAGCAGCGCTACTAGAGGTTTAGATTCAGCTGTATAGGTTAGCGAATCTAGGACGTAGCATTCTAGGACTATATACTATACCCTCGATTACTACTATATTACATACGCCTTACATTCAGCACATTATAAATAGGCAGCATAAGGCGGTGCGAGCGAGAGATGCTGAAGTAGTGAAAGGCAAAGACGCATCGAACACCTCACGAACAACAATTGAATACTGAATTGGTGGAAAAGAAAGAAGTATTAAATTAAATGAACGCCGGTTCCATCGAAGTTCCACTCCCCATCGCCCAGCTCACGAGTCGCCGAGCGGGAATTAAACTGCATTAAAACAAGGACCAGAACCCAACCACCGCCGCCGCGAAAGGAGCGCCGAACATCGCCGCGTCCAGCCTGCCGGCCGCGTTGAATGGCGTGTCCGAACCGGTCGGGCGCACGGGCACCGAGGTCCGGGAGGGCGCTCTGAACTTCGAGGTAGAAGGCTTGGGGGTGTCGCTGGCGGTGCCGTTTGAAGCTGGGGGAGGGATCTTGTGCTCCGAGGTCGATGGAGGCGCCATCGGCTGGGTGGGAGGCTTGGTCTCGGGCAGAGTCGACGAAGGGCGGGGCGTCGACGCCGAAGGCGGCGGCATCTTGTGCTCCAAGGTCGATGGAGGCGCCATCGGCTTGGTGAAAGGCTTGGTCTCGGGCAAAGTCGACGATGGGCAGGGCGTCGAGGTCGAGGGAGGCGGCATCTTGTGCTCCGAAGTCGAGGGGGGGGGCATCTTGTGCTCAGAAGTCGATGGCGCCGGCATCGGCTTGGTGTACGGCTTCGTCTCCGAGGGTGGGCAGGGAGTCGAAGTCGAGGGAGGCGGCATCTTGTGCTCCGAAATCGAAGGGGGCGGCATCTTGTGCTCCGACGTTTTTGGGGGGCGGCATTGGCTTCGTCGATGAAGGGCACGGCGTGGAGGTCGGGGGGTAGCAGTAGTCGGGGTAGACGGTGACCGCGACCTCAGCGGGACATTCTGTTCGAGGAGTCAGCAGAAGCCTTCAAAAGATGAGCGAGGGGGCCCCACCCGTCTCCATGGCCCACTTGGGCTCGCCGTCGTGTAACGCAAGGGCCAGCCCGACCGAAGCGGCGAAGAGGGCGAATGACTTCATGTTGATATTTGGTTGCTGGAGGGTAGTGATGCGGATATGTCTGCCTGTGGATACTGATGTGTTGTAAGGAGAGAGGAGAAAGGAGAAGAGGAAGAGAAGAATTAAAAAGAGCAGCAACTTATACCAGATGACGATGGCAGCTTCCGGAGCGAGTAGTCAAGCGTAGGAGCAGTCGCCACGCCGCTCCAGGGCTGCTGCCCCTGGCCGTTACGGTACCGTCTGGAGTGGAAGGGACGTCTCTGCAGCGCCATAATTCTCAACTCTGGGTTGCTTTGCTGATTGAAGCTTTTCACAAGCCTCTTCGGCCTCCTGTCCTTGGCCTGGGTGATCCTGATCGCACCACTGTTCCTTCGTTGGAGCACGAGGGTCGGTCTTACTTTGCCCATGGCATTCGAGCAGCAAGTACCTCGATACGTATTGGATGAGAAGGCAAGATCAGTGTTGAATCGACCACGTCCCTGCACTTTCCCATTGCGCCGCATGCCCTGCTCTCCTGCCCCTCGTGGTCGAAATGAGGTGTCCCCTGCGCCGAGTGAGCTTCCAGATCGACAAAACGCTCGGGATACCAACTCGGCTGATCCAGATTCGCCAGCATGCGCAAAGAGAAGGCATGTCTCGTGGATAGGACTGCAGAAAGTGAATACATCAACGCTCGGGCGGGATCGAGTCCCATTTCACATGTCTGACAGTCATGTGAGCGCGCGTGCATTTCCTGTCGCTGCGGAAGGCCGGCACAAGCCGCACCGCATGCAGAGAGTGAGGAAGGCGCGCCTGCCTTCTCTGCTCATTTGTGTACAGCCCGTGTGCGTCAGCAGCCGCGTTGCCCCCCAACCCCCTCAAGAGCGCCTTCCTCGTCTTCCATCGCCACCCCATGCCACCACAAAAAAACTCTTCACCCCCTCGTCTTCCTCTTCTTCCACCTCTTACAGCTTCCACTCGTTTTCTCAACTCGACACCTTCAAGCTCATCCACCTTCCACCACATCTTCCCCCAACCCTTCACAGCGTCCCTCGCTCCACACATATCTTGAGTATCCTGCTGCTGCAAGACTCCACACGTCCACCCGCCAACATGCAGCTCACCCACTTCATCAGCGCCGCTGGCTGCTTGGCCCTGGCCACCGCTCAAGCTGCTGGTAAGCCCAGGCTACTTCTCATCCATCCTTCGTGCCTCATACTAACGCTCATCAACAGCCCCTCTGCCTCCTCCTCCTCCTCCTCCCTACGGCAGCGAGGACGCCGGTACCAGCATCGCAGACGCTGCTGCCACCCTCGAGTCAGCCGTGGCCTCCGCCATTGAGTCAGCGGCATCTGACGTGGGGTCCGCCATCTCCGAAGCGCAGCCTGTGGCTGGAGAAGCCACTGAGGCAGCCGGCTCTGGCATATCGGTCGTTCCCGAAGAGCAGCCCACGGCCGCCGTCACCACCGAAGTGGCAGTCGTCAACGTGTGGCCCGCCATCTCGACCTCCACCGTGTTGAGCACTCGTTACGAGACGGTCCTGTCGTGCGGTCCCGAAGTCACCGACTGCCCGCTCACCGCTCAATCGGTGGTCACATCCATCGTTCCCGTCTCGACGACCATCTGCCCAATCACCCTCACCTCCATTGGGACCAGCAACGCTCCCGCTTCCGAGGGCGGCTCCAGCGTGGACACAAGCGGAGTTCTTCCTCCCACTGACCTGTCCTCCATCACTGGCCCCACCACTGGCGGCGAGGGCTCCGTCTCCGGTCCCGCAGCGTCTTCTACTGTGCTCCAGACTATCACCAAGTCGTGGACGTCGACTATCACGGTCGACTCGTCCATTCCCGGGTTCGCCACAATCGCCCCCTCTAGCCAGGCTCCCGGCACTGCTTCTGGCGAGAGCTCCTCGCCTGCTCCGTCCGAAACCACTGGCATCCCCGGCCTGAGCTCTTCGCCTGCTGGCGTCGTTCCCGTATCTGGCGACTTTTCTGCGCCTTACGGTCCTTCGAGTGTTGGCATTTCTGCTACCGCATCTGGTGATTCTACCGTCGGCGTCGACTATACCTCGACTGTGCTGCTCACGAGCTCGGTGGCCGTCAGCGGTGCTGATTCTCCTTCCGGCTCGGCTTCGCCTTCAAGCTCCACTCCCGGCTCCGGTACCGGCACCGGCACCGACAGCAGCAACGGTGGGAATGGGTCCGGCTCCGGCGATGGCGACGACTCTGACAACGGCGACGAGTCTGACGACGACGGCGACGACTCTGACAACGGCGACGGCCCTGACAACGGCGACGACTCTGACAACGACGGCGACGACTCTGACAACGACGGCGACGACTCTGACAACGGCGACGGTGGCGATGGGTCCGGCTCTGGCTCCGGCGATGGTGACGACTCTGACGACGGGGATGAGAATGGCTCGGGCCCTGGCTCCGGCGATGGCGACGACTCTGACGACGGGGATGAGAATGGCTCGGGCTCTGGCTCGGGCACTGGCTCGGGCTCCGATGGAGGCAATGGATCGGGCTCCCCGTCTTCGCCTGCTGGACCTGTGGTAAGCTGCACTTCTTTCCTTTCCCAATTCACTCTGCTGACTTCTTTGGCAGGCCTCCTCCACCGTCTCGTACGGCTACGCTCCCCCCGGCGTCACCAGCAGCCCCGTCGGCGCCGTTCCCGGCTCTCCTTCTGGCAGCGGGCCCTACAACAGCGCCAATGGTACTCTTTCCGGCGATGTCCCCGTCCAGACTGGACCGCCCACCTACACAGGCGTCGCGACTCAAGAGTTCGACACCAAGCTGGGCATTTGCATGATAATCGGCCTCGTCACCGCCGTCTTGCTCATCTAGACGGCGCCGGTGTGCCTGAACGAGAGCGCACCTGATGGTGCCGCTTCAACACCTCATGCTCCTTTTCACGTCATGAAGTGCCTGCATTCAAGCGCTCTTGGCTTCCTCCTCACGGCGATGCATGTGATAGCGCGAGCATAGAAGGGCGTATGTGTAGCTTGCTTTTTACCACGACCGGCAAGGGCGGCATGGATTGCGAGTAGTTCAGAAAATGAGAAACCTTTCTCACCAATTTGCTCATTTTCCATTCTCTCCTACCAGCATCATTTGTGTCTCTCATGTCTGATGGACGGTCGTGGCCATGTTGTAACGATGCAGATGAAGTCGTCCTCCCCCAACAAGCTCAGCCACCACCCCTGTAGATCCACGGCCCACGTCTCAAAATAGCCCCGTGGCGATCCCTTGACCCCCAAGCTAAAATCTCCCGTCGCAACCCTTCACCTCTCCACCAAGAAAACCCCCGCCCTCTATTTCCTCCATCGCAATCTCCAAGCTTCCAGCCCCCAGCCCCTCCAATCGCATCCTCGCATCGCATCCTCCCGCCAAACTTCTGTCCACACGCGCTCGCCACACTGCGCCCGTCCACAGGTGCTCCGTACAATCTCGCCGCCTGGCACGCCGTGCTCGCTTCCACCAGCGCGCAGCTGTGCGCAGTAAAAAGCGTGAGGGCCAGGCGCGCTGCGAACGTCGCACGCCTCGAGCACGCTTCCCTAGCTGTCTCGCGGTGTTTGTCTCGCCGCCACCCGAAACCGCCGCGGCTGAGAGAGGGAGGGAGTTTTTCTGCACTTCTTGTTTTTTTTTTTGCACGGTCCAACCGTCGGTGCTCCCGCGGTGACGAGCGCATGATGATGAGGAGGGCGTTTCGGTGCTGCGCCCGGGTCGGCAGTGCTGCCAGGCGGCAGGGTTGGGTTTGGGTTTTTGGGTTTGCCAACGGGGGACGAGGGTGCCGAACCCCTGAGGTGCGAGATGGGCGGGTTTTGGCGGCGGGTTTGTTTACGAGGTTGGTGGAATTTCGTTGCTTCCGACTGCTCTCTGCTTGTGCTTTCTTCTGCTGTGACTTTCTTTGCGTGTGTTTTGCTTCGGTTTGCGCGTGGATTTCGCTGCCGCTCTCTCTGTCTCCCTCTCTCCCTCTCTCTCTCTCTCTCTCTCTCTCTCTCGCGTTATCCCAACGTCCTGATCACCGGCTGCGACAGGTTGCTGCGCCATTGACGTTCTGGGGCTGTCGTTCCTTCTCACCTCACGTCCCGGATCCTTCGCGTTGGTAGGAGCCTGGCCATTGTTCTTTCGCTTGGACAAATCTCTTTTTGCAAGTGCGTACTTGTTCTCGGCGTCGACAGATTGGTGTAGCGTTCCCGGGGATTTCTCTTTGTTCAAGCAGCTTTCTTCTCCATTTGCATCCGGCTTCTGGCTTTCATTGGAACGTCGCATACTTTTAGTTTGCTGAGCGCGCGAGTATTTTGGAACGACACTTTTCTTGCGGACATTCGCGCTTTTCTTACAGCGCATTGGATCTTTCAACATACGTTGGACACCGACGCCGGTGGTCTTTTCGCTTGGAGTCTGGAGACTCCGTTTCGATGGCGGACGATGGCGGCCATGGCCATTCACAGGCAGGCAGGTCCTGGAAGTTCAGTATGGCGCGAGCACATGTCGCTCGCTGGGTCGCTGGGCCGTCACGAGGGTCGAGGTCACCGGCAGGGACAGAAGCCAGTCCGGCGCCAGAGGATCATGATCGAGATCAGAAGGACGACGACTCCGCGGATATTCCTTCTTCTCAAAACCATGCGGCGATGACAGCAGGCGGTCTCACTTTCTACGAGCGATTCTTCACCAAGCCCGTCGACAACGATACCGAGAAGAGCGATGAACCTCGGAGCAGACGGTTCGCATTCTTCACGCGAGGCGTCTTGGTCATTTCAGTAATCATGCTGCTCATCCTGGCCGGGGTCATCGCCGCAGCGGTGGTTGTCGCAACACGGGACGATGGGGCGAAGCACAAAGAGGCCTCACCGAACACAGCGGACACACCTCCCAACGAGAAACCCCCCCACACCGAGGGCGACTCGCCCATCCGCGCAGCCCTCATGGCCAACTTCCCCGATCCCGCCATCCTCCACGACAACGGCACCTTCTATGCCTACGCCACCAACAACGCAGCCGGCGTCCTCAACCGGCCAGCCTCAGCTTCCTTCCTCGACTACGGCGCCTCCAACATCCAGCTCGCCACCTCCCCGGACTTCACCACCTGGGACCTCCAAACATCCGCTTCCGACCCCCTCCCCTCCCCCGGCCTCTGGACCGTCCAAGGCACCACGGCCATAACCGGAACCTCGCACCGCCTCCCACGCGCCAACATCTGGGCCCCCGCCATCCTCAAACGCCCCTCGGACGGCCAATACATCCTCTACTACTCCGGCGCGCGCAACACCCACAACCACCCCCCGCACAACCCGGGCCACTGCATCGGCGCCGCCATCGCCCCCACGCCCACAGGCCCCTTCACGCCCACCAACAGCACCCTGATCTGCCCCCTCGACCTCGGCGGCGCCATCGACGCCGCGCCCTTCCTCGACCCCACCACGGACACCCTCTACCTCACCTACAAAATCGACGGCAACAACCTCCCCTCCTCCCACGGCGGGCCCTGCAACAACGCCCTGGCCCCCCACAACCCCACTCCAATCCTCCTGCAGAAAATGCTGCCCGACGGCCTCACGCTCGCGGACGAGGAACCGGTGCAACTCCTCGACCGCGAGTCGGACGAGGACGACGGCCCGCTGATCGAGGCGCCGGAACTCTACCGCTCGGACGAGGGCGTGTATTTCCTCTTCTTCAGCTCCGGCTGCACGCGCGCGGATAACTATGATGTCAAGTATGCGACGTCGACGGAGGGGGTCGGGGGCCCGTATCAGAGGGCTGAGGGACGGTTGCTCCAGACGGGCGATTGGGGTCTGACTGCGCCCGGGGGTGCGGCGGTCGTGTCCGGAGGGGACGGGGTGGTGGCGCGGTTGGCTTTTCATGCCAGGGTGGGGGTGGAGGGGAGGGGGAGGGTGAGGGGTTTTTTTACGGCGGGGTTGGTTTTTGAGGGGACGGGGGTGAGGTTGGTCAGGGAGGGGGGTGTGGGAGGTGAGGACGAGGGAGGTGGCGAAGAGACAAGCGCCGACGGCGTGAGCGAAGAGGCGAAAAGCATGAGGTGAGGCGGGAGCTGAGCAGCGACGGAGCGATCTTCTCTCGATTGGTTATTCCAGCCGGCGCAAGCGAAGGCCGCGTTTTGGGGACACTTCCATTGGTAGCGAGCGATATACCCCGAAGGACCCGTCTTGGGCCACGCGCGCAGTCTTTTCTCCATCAACCCCTTCTGCTCCTCTTCCTCCACTCGCCTCAAGCGGCGCGGGGCGAACTCGGGACAAGCCTGCCTGCCTGCCTGCCTGCCTGCCTGTCTGCCTCCGATCGCATGGAACCCCGCCGGCTTCATTGGGTATATATATACTGTACCGTACTTCACGCCAGCCCCCCCCCCATCCCAAAGCGGCAAGCGTTGCGCGCTGTGTCGCAACGTCTGGCCGTCCCGTCGGCGTCATACGATACCTCTTACCTCCTACCTTTTCCAAGGTACCTAGTATCCATGGAATGTCAGCACGGTGCGACTGAGGGGGCATTAGTTCGTCCGTCGGAGGATTGGAATGCATGGATGCTGATGAATGGTCAGACACGTCAGGTCAACTGCTCAAGCTGCGGTGACGCGAAGTGGTCTGATGAGAGGTGGGTTGTGCAAAAGTTGTGCATTATTGTCTCGGTGCGGTCTTTGATCTCGTAAGAGAGGGAGGGGGGAGAAGCTGTGGGCTGTCTTGGTAAGATGGGCCGGGGGCCGGGGGCGGGGGCGGGGGCGGATGGGAGGGGGAAAGTAAATGCCGCTGTCTCCGCGCGGCGGGGGTTGGTGAGGAGGGGCAGGAGTTCTACAGTACAATGGGGAGAGAAGGTGACGGCCAAGGCGAGCCCGGTTACGTCCGTAGCGCCCCTCCAGTCGTCCGTTGGGCACGGCGCAATAACAATCAATCCTTGTTGTTTTTGTGTCAGACCTCGTGCCACCTCCGCTCGTGCTGCAGCAAAATAATGTAATGGAGTCGGAAGATGCTACTGTTGAGTTGCGTTGCGTTGCCGTCCACTTCGTATTGGGCTGGTTGTGTGGGAAGGGAGCTACCTTGCATTATGACCGAATCGCTGCTGGGCGGCCACGGGACATTTAATAGCAACTCGATTCCCGCTTACCGTCCTTTCAACCCCCGCCGCAGCTGACCTCACTTCACCACCTCTCTTTCTTTCGTGCGGCTGGTGATCTGCGCTTCTTCATCTTCCGGACACATTGTCGGGGATCCTTCATTCCGAGCGTGGTAGGAGAAGAAGCAGCAGCAGCCATGCACTTCTACGTCTTCATCTCCCTCTGGGCCATTGCCGCCTATGTCGTCTACTCGGTCGCCTCCACCGTCGTGGCACACTTCCGCAATGCAGGTATGCAGCGCCACTCCACCCCACGACCAGTCCCCATTGGCAGTCTTCCAACATGTAGCTGACGTGCCGAACCACACAGCCCGCGCCAAACAACTCGGCTGCAAGCCCGCACCCTACCACCCCGAAACCGGCTTCCTGGGCATCAACACGCTGCGGCAGTTCGCCGCCGCGGACGCGGCGAAACGTTTCCCGGACAAGCTGATCGAGCGGCAAGAGGCCATGGACGCCCACACCGGCCGCTCGTGCACGACGCACGAGACCAGCATCCTCGGCGACAGGGTCTTCGTCACCTGCGACCCCAAGAACATCCAGGCCATCCTCGCCACGCAGTTCAAGGAGTTCGACCTCGGCACCGTGCGCCGCCAGTGCATGATGCCCACGCTGGGCGATGGGATTTTCGTGCAGGACGGTGCGCCGTGGGAGCATTCGCGCGCCATGTTGAGGCCGAATTTCGTGCGCGATCAGGTGTCGGATCTGGAGCTGGAGGAGCACCATGTGCAGAATTTGTTCAAGGTCATGATGCCCGTGGGCAAAGACGGCTGGACGGAAGAAGTCAACATCCAAGCCATGTTCTTCCGCCTGACGATGGATTCAGCCTGCCAGTTCCTCTTCGGCAAGTCGACGGAAAGCCAAATGGCCGAGCTCGAAGGCAAAGACGACGCCCAGGCCGTCGTCTTCTCCAAAAACTTCGACTCGGCCCAACGCCTCATCGCCAAGAAATTCCGACTCGGCACCAACAACTGGCTCTACAACCCCAAAGCCTTCCGCGACAGCAACAAAGTCGTCCGCGACTTCATCGACTACTACGTGGCCATCGCCCTCAAAAAATCCGCCGCCACCCCCGAAAAAGCCGCCGAAGAAGGCCTCACCCAGGATCGCTACGTCTTCCTCGAAGCCCTGGCCCAGCAAACCCGCGACCCCACCGAGCTCTCGGCCCAACTCCTCAACATCCTCCTCGCCGGCCGCGACACGACCGCCTCGCTCCTCTCCTGGCTCTTCCACCAACTCCTGCGCAACCCCCGCGTCTTCGCCAAACTCCGCGCCGCCATCCTCGCCGACTTCGGCCCCTACACCCCCGTCCCCGACCACTCCCGCATCACCTTCGCCTCCCTCAAAGCCGCCACCTACCTCCAACACTGCCTGTCGGAAACCCTGCGCCTCTGGACCGTCGTCCCGGGCAACTCCCGACGCGCGACACACGGCACCTCGATCCCGCGCGGCGGCGGGCCGGAGGGCCTCGACCCCGTCTACGTGCCCGCGGGCATCGAGGTCCAGTACAGCATCCACGTGATGCACCGACGCAAAGACCTCTGGGGCGCGGACGCGGACGAGTTCCGGCCGGAGCGGTTCGAGGGGCGGCGGAATGGCTGGGAGTTTTTGCCTTTTAACGGCGGGCCAAGGATTTGTATCGGACAGCAGTTTGCGCTGACCGAGGCGAGTTATGTGGTTGTTAGGTTGTTGCAAAGGTTTGCGGAGGTGAGTGCGCGGCCCGAGGAGTTGGAGGGCGTCGTGCAGAGTGATTTGGGGTTGACGAATTGTCCGGGGAGGATGGTGAAGTTGAGGTTGAGGGAGGCGAAGGATTAGGCCAGGGGATTTGGGGGGGGGGGGGGAAAGGTGGATTGATTGGAGACATGTTGATGAAGGGAATCTTTTGCGCGGCTGGAATGGCGTGGCTGGCGCTCATTACGGATTCGCTGCTTCGAAACATTGTACAGTCCCGCGCTATCTCCTCTTCCGAACCAGACAGTCGCCTCTCCTTTCCCATCCTCCCCCCGCACAACCCCTTCTCCTCAGTCCCTTTTTTCTTTAATCAACCCCCCGATCAGCC
>SGQK01000034.1:0-186289 GCA_004216415.1 Aeminium ludgeri | reverse complement strand
CCCCCCCTATATCCGGCCCCCACGCCTCAACAAACAACAAAGTCCGCACACGCCCCGCCCTAACCCTCGGCCACGCCCTCCTAGGGCACTTGTCTGCAGAAAGACGGCAGAAAGAGGTCAGACATAGTCATCAACCCAAGCTGCGCTTCCTTCTGCTTTTCGACATGACGGGAATCTCACGTTGTGTCTCTGGTGTGAACTCTGGTGAGCTTAAGCAATGAACCGGCCGACTAGTAGTGAAGTGGGTGACCATTCTCGAATCCCAGCTGTCCTATGTTTTGGCATACCTTACCCGCGACAACGCGGCCCCGACGCGTCTTCTTGGGAGCCGCACTTTTTGGGCTGGGACTTCAACCCCGTTTGATGGGGATTCATCGATGCCTGGTGGTAAAGGGGCGTGACGCGAATGTATTTTCATTCTTTTGCTCGTGGTCGTGTTCGTAAGGAGAAGGGAAGGCGAGAAGCGCGGCGAAAGGGAAAAATGCGCAAGGCAGAAGTCGAAAAGAAAATGCGAAGAAAAAAAATAAATTTCAGAACGAGAGCAGAAATCGAGCTCCCTCCGACAACCAACGCAACCTCCCGAGCACTCATCCTTTTAAAAAGTCGTCAACGTTAAACGCGCAATCGCAACCCCAAACCCACCCCGCCACACCCCCCATCTCCCTTTCCCTTCCCCACTCCGTCAAAATCTCATCCCATTCAAATCCCACCCCGCGACCCCCCTCCCCCCCTCCCCCATCCCCTCCAACCCATCCAACCCCTCCAACCCCTCCATCCCTTCGAACCCCTCAAACCTCTCGAACCCCCTCAACCACTCCACCCCCTCCCCCGCCGTCTCCTCATGCGGCACGACGAAATAGTCCTTCACGCCCACACCCTCACCACCGTCCCCACCCCCAGCGCCACCACCACTCCCACTCCCACTACCGCCACCGCTCACACCGGCGTCCGTGGCCGCCGCGCTCGTCTGACCCGCCGGCCCCGAAGGCGACGCGCCATTGCTGTGCTCGGGCGTGGGGAAGAGGAAGGTATCCGCGCTTCCTCCTTGGAGGGGCGGGGCGAAGAGGTCGGCGCCGGTGAAAGCGGGGGGGAAGAAGGAGAAGTCGGTTGTGGAGGGGGTGTCGGGGGGGAAGGGGAAGGAGTTGTGGTTTTGGAGGGCGGGTTGCCAGGGAAAGGGCTTGGGGGGTTGAGTGGAGTGGTGGGGGGGTTGGTGGTGCTGCTGGTGCTGCTGGTGGTGGTGGTGGTGCTGGGGTTGGTGCGGCTGCTGATGTGAGGGCGGCGCGGGCGTGAAGGAGGGGACGCTGGTGTCGCTGGGATAGCGCTGCAACATGGATGTCGGGCGCGCGCCCGCGCTCGAGGTGCTGGTTTGGCGGCGCTTGTGGGCGCGGTTGTGGCTGTTGCTGGCGCTGGCGCTGGCGCTGTGGCTGTGACTTGTCGGCTGAGGCGAGACGGCGGTGCTGCCGCGGCGGGCGGGGATGCTTGAGCTGGTTGACGAGAGGCTGCGGCCACGGCCGCGACTCAGGGGGCGTGAGCGCAGAGCCGCGATCGCGGCGTCGACGACGCTGACCATGCGCGCGGCGGGCTGGTAGGTCTGGGCTAGGCTTTGGAGCGCGCCGTGTAGGATTTCCAGGTGCTGCGTGCTGTTTGATTTGTCGGGGGCGTCGGGGTTGTGGGCCAGGGCGGCGATGAGGGCCGCGGCTGCTGTGCCGGCTTGTTGCATTGCCTGGAGGGGCGGGTTAGCTAGACCTTGCGAGTGGGGGATTGGGGATGCTTACGGTAATGAACATTTTCTGGTCGTCGAAGCGTTGGCGGTGTTGCCAGAAAATGCGGGCGATGGTGACGGCGGATTTGGTGCAGATGCCGCGGCTGACTTGGGCCAGGTGGTTGTCGAGCGCGTCCACGTCGCCTGCGTTGGAGCGATTATCATCAAATTGCGCGAAAGGGCCGTGCAGCATGATTCGGATGGCGTGGTACTGCTGGTGCAGGAGATAGAACGACTGGGGCGCGGAAGCACGGTTCTCTTCATTGTAGCGAAGTTCGGCTGGCAATTTGGCCGACCAAGCATGCAATTCCCGATCCAGTGCTGCCATTCGATAGTACGCAGTCTGGTCCGGGGTCTGCTGAATTTCTTGCTTTGGGTTGTCCGTCGTCTCAACCATCTTGCCGGCGATGTCCATCAGGTCGATCAAAGCCTCGTAGATACGAGTATTCAACCTCTTGAACGGGCTGACGGAGGTGTTGGTGTCGAGACGCTCGAAGTGTTCGGCGAGCGAGTAGACCTCGATGTCAGTGCTTCTCATCATAGTCGGGCGGCCCAGAAGCAGAGACCAGTGGCGGTCGTACACGACACAAGCCCACAGCGTCATCCGCCTGATGGTGATTGTCTTGCCGGGAAGGTTGTTGTGGCGGAGCTCGAGGTGCAGCCCCATGTCGTAGGCGAGACGGATCGCCATTCCAACAAAAAGCCACCCAGCGCTGTCGCGGCCTACACCTGTCTCCAAGTCGGCGAGCACGAGGAAAGCCGCGATAGAAGGGATACCACCACTCCTGTCCAGCTCGAAACAGGCCATCTGCTTCGCGTGTCTTTGCAAGGTGGACTCCCACGACGTGACGGAGATTTGCTGGATCTCGGGACGAGACTTGTCACTGAAGCGGTAGCCCATGGCCAGGATGCAGAGATGTAGGAAGCCCGAATAAAAGCGACCCCTTCCCGCATGCCAGTCCTCGAGGAACGACGCTTCATCTACGACTTGGAACACGGCGTTGTAGTGACGCCAGAAGAGTTTCATGAGATAGTCGTGCAAACCCGAAGGCAGAGAGCGAATGAACCTCTCCGCCCGCTGGGACGTCTCCGTCATCTCCTGACAGTCATCCTCATCGTCGGTTTCCGAATCCGAGTACACGTGGATGTTGGCAGTCGGACCGTAGTACCGAAGCACACGTTCGCTCTGGCCAAAAGACAGATGACCGCAAGCAGACAACAGTCTCCGTAGGATACCACCGTCCTTCACATCGGACATCATCGCCCCCGAGATCTGCGCGTTCCATGACTGCTGCACCGCCGTGCTGACCTCGGGGCTCAACGCGGACTGGGCGTCGGTCGCCTCGCTGGTCGCGCTGGAAGGGCTGGTGTGTTCGGTGCCCGCCGGCTCATGCTTGCTCTGAAGACGGGACGCAGAGGGCGGCGGGCGGTAGGAAGAGTAGTCGCTCCCTTCGTTGAAACTACCGCGCGTGGTCTTGGGGGGGTAGACGACGGGCGGAGGGTCGGTGCCGAGATCACGCAGCATCGACTCGAGCAGAGACACACGGTGGATCAGGGCGCTCACGTAGGCTCGCGAGACCGGCCTTCGGCGCTCGTCGTCGTTTTTGATGATGCATTCGGAGCCGGCGCGCTCGCACTGGCTGCACTTGGACTTGTCCGGGGGCACGACACACTGCAGCGGTCAGCGGAAACCCCGACGGGACCATCAATCGCTCTTACTCGTATACGACGCTCGCGGCACGAGGCGCAAGCAACGGAAGCCCGGTGGCGGGACTTCTGGTGCTTGAGACCATCGGGCGGATCATTACGGGCCGAGGGTCGGTTGAGCACTTCTTTTGTACTGTCGGAAGCACAGTGGGGAAGTATGAAGGCCTGTACCATCGAAGTACGGCAGGAAGAGCCTGGTGGAGAGCGGGACGAAGGGGCAGGAAAAGAAGGGAGAAAAAGAGAGGGACGGGGGCCAGTGAGAGGGCGTCCCCATATAGCTACCGTACTTGGCTGGCGTCCGGCAGGCAGGCAGGCCTTCGTGGCCAGCGAGCCCGGACGGTCTTCTGAGCGAGACTTCGGCGGACTACGCGGCGCAGACTGCGGCTCGGTGGTGAGCTGCACGACAGGGCGAACTAGGCGTAGTCCGTCGGAACGTGTCGTGCGCACAATCAGCACGCGGGGCGCACGAGGGGGACTGTACCCCGCCGCCCCGCCCCCACCGCGGCGGGGAGGCCCACCCCCAGCGCCCGTTGCCGTTGACCATGATGTCGACAATCATCTCGACCATGTCCCGCCTGAGGCCCTGCCCGCATACACAGTGTGGGGAGCCAAGAGCGGCGGTAGGGGCGTGGCGGGTGGTGGGAAGGGAGATGCAGACCTGCAGGCGGATTTCGACATCCGCCGCCGGAGAAGGACAGCCGGGAGGGGCTGGGGAGGGGGGGGGTGTGTTCTCTGGCCGCGGGCGACGGCAACGACATCATCGCCGCGTCTCACAAGAAGGCGGCCGCTGCGAGGCACCTGAGGAGTGGTGGAGTTTGGGGGGCCTTGGGGGGGGGGGGGGGGGGGGGGGGGGGGGGGGCTGCTTGGCGCCAAGCAGCGCGACGCCCTGTCGTCTCGAGTCCGTCTCGAGATGCCTGCGACGTCTGTGTGACTGAGTTGTGTGGGTGTCGTCGAGATAAGCATCCTCAGTGCCTCCACATCCGATCATCAGCCAGTCTGTCTTCGACCTTCAATGGCGGCTACCATGGATGATAGGACATGCCTCTGGGATGGAAGACGACGACGAGGCGTCTGTCAACATGGAACTTACTTACTTCAGCCTGGCGTCGAGGGGCTGCCGTCATCCGGAGAGGACGTCTACTGCTGTCATTCCGCCGACGCGAACCTACAGTACCACACGAGCACAGCAGCGAAGACGCTGTTCGCGTGATCGTGATCCGATCCTGACACTGCGAGCACGGCTGGGGGGAATCCTTTCGGGCAGGCAGTCTGGTGCCCCAAGCGTTCTGCCCGTCCAATCCAAGGCCAATAGCAGCAGCGAAGCTTGAGCTCCAGCTCCAGCACTTGGCCGTCGGACAACGAATGACTCGTCGATTCGGCAAATGGGGGGGTTCCACTATACTATTCACCCTCGAGCCTCCTACCTCTATTTGATCAAAGGGCAGGTCCAGCAGTATATTTGAGCCCCTGGGTTCTCGAGTGCGGACGGGAGGGAATGCAGGATTCGAGTGGTCGAGGATGGAACCTCGTAGTAGATGGTGGAGGGCCTCCTTTCGCCAGCTTGATCGCTTCAGCGAAAGCTCATGCTCCCCAGGTCGAGTCTCGTCCCCAGGGGCCAAGCCAAGACATACCTACGCGCCAACCCATGGGGATGCGGGGAAACGGCTCGTCTCCAGACGGCGAGGTCGTGAAGGGGCCATTAGCAAGCGGAGACGCTGAAGCTCAAATAGGCTGGGGCGATGCACCGTCGTAGTCAAACGTCACTCGAAACGACTGATCCGGAGTGTCCAGCTACGCTGTGATGTCGGAAAGAAAATCCAACACGACAACCTTTGCATGGACCATCCTCAGCTCTCTCTCGTTGTATCGTATATCGTGAAGGCCACACATCTACTACCTACTGAGCGCCGCATGTCCCGTCAGCACATCCAGTCCGTCCACTCAATTTCAGATTCCAAGCACCTCCCCAAGACGCCTACCTCCTCCTCCTCCCCCTCCCCCCCCTCCACCAACACCCACTCCTCCCCGTCTTCATCCACACCCCCTCCTTCCAGGCCCTCACCCCCCTCACAACCCCAATTCCCCCCCACCCACTCCGCAACCACATCCGTCATACTACGTCCCCCGACAACCACCTCCGCCTCGTCCGGCCCCCTCTCCACACCCAAAAACCTCAACGCCAGCAAAACCCAGCTCTGCACAAACTCATTATACGCGAGATCGACTTTCTCCAGCGCGCCCTCACCCGCCTCAGCAGCCGCGCAATTGACCTCGGAACCGATCACGGCGGGGACGACGTGGAAGGGCAGCGGGGCGCGCAGCGTGTCGTCGCCGTCGGGGCCTAGGTCGTCGGAGGTTTTGTGGCCGGGCGTGAGGCGCGGGCGAGCGTTGGATGGGTAGTTGATCAGCGGGGCTTGGACGTCGTGGCGGCGGGCGAGGGGCTGCGGGGCGGTTTTGCCGCTGCCGAGAGCGTGCGGCGGGTGCAGGTCGTCTAGGCCGTGGAGGGGGGAGGGGGCTCCGGTGGTCCACGCGAAGGCGCGGAGGTCGGCGCGCGTGATGGGGCCTTCGTTGTTGAGGATTGCGAGGACTTGGCGGGCGGCTTCAGAGGGGACGTCGCGGAGGGCGCGGAAGCCGCTGGTGAAGGGGGACACGAGGAAGGTGGAGTCGACGGTGAAGGGGCCGCGGAAGATGTCGAAGCGGAGGGCCCCGGAGTTGCTGAGGATGATGGTTGGCCGGCTGGTGCTGTTGTGGAAGGTGTCCGGGAGTACGGAGTCGGCGAGCCAGGAGAGCATCGAGTCCGGTGATGGGTATGGGGCGCGGGTGAGCCAGAGGTCGCACGGGGCGCAGCCGTAGGTGTGGTCGAGGTTGAGGGCGCGGCGGGCGTGCTGGATGGCGGTGGAGACGTTCTGGCCGCGGGGAGTGTCGAAGGTGGCATCGTCGGTGGCGGAGTGGTGTTGCAGAGAGAAGCGGTTGTTGTCGATGTACATGCGGTTGTACTTGGGATGGCTCTTCTTCACGTCGGCGATGGACAGGAAACCCAGCGTCTCCATGTAGCGTCCGCTTTCGATACCCTGCGCCTTATTCTCCCAAACGCGATAGTCCCGGATGTGCGTGTGACCGCCGAAGAAGACGATCGGTGTGTCCCAGGCGGCCTTGCGAATGGCTTTGTAGATCATGTCGTACTCCTCGCTGTCCCGCACAGGAACGTGGCCGGCCACGAGGAACAAGTCGACCTCCTTCTCGCGGATCGCATCCTGAAACCACTGCTCCTTGACCGTCTCCTGCACCATCTGTACTCGCGTATTGTCCGCGTTGCCATGGAAGTTGAACAGAAAGCCAAACGCCAGTATCTTGGTTCCGGTATTCTTGGTCGTGAACTTCCGATACCTCGGCGCCAACGGTCCATAGTCGCCCTCCTCGTCCTCCCCGCCCCTGATATCCAGATTTGACGCGATGTAAGAGTTCTTAAAGTCGGGCACCACCTCCTCATACTCCCTCCGACTTGTATTGCTCAGATACAGCTCATGATTGCCCGATGTGATCACATCGATATCCAGTGCTGAGATAATCCCCTCCGTATACATGCCCTTCGGCTCGCTCGCATCGTACAGCCCGTTCCCTTCCACCCGATCCCCCGTGTCAATCACCAGCAAGTCGGAGCCATCCTCGTCCGCTCGTCGCCGCAGATGTTCTGTAAAGGATATGTAATCGCCCCAATCGGCCTGATACTCGGGCTCCGAGAGATGGCCGGCGTGCCAACCGTGCGTGTCGGTGGTGTGGAGAAAGTTGAGGCCGCCCGTGACCCAGGGGATGTCGCGCAGCGGAGCGGGGACAGGGTCTGGAGCGGAGGGTTGGGCGGCGGTGGCGAGGTGAGTCAGGGCGAGGAGGAGCGGGATGCGGGTGAAAGCCATCGTGGTTAGGTGCACACGAGTAGCCCAGATGGAGCCAGGGAAAAGAGCGCTGTGGGCAGGAGGAGTAAAGAGGAAAGTGAGTCTAGAATGCAGCTGATGCACCTAGTCAGGTGTTTACCGCAACGACGCGGCGACGTCATTGGTCATTCCGAAAGCGGAAAGTCAAAGTGGCCCAAGCTCCTCCCGTTCCTGAATTTTGGCCGCGTGCATGAATGCGGCCGATTTCGTCCACTCTTCCCTCCCTCACTCCACCGCCATCAGATTCTTCAACGCCGACAGCCAACATCCGCAACACCATCACCGCCACCACCACTCACATTCCACCGCGACCATGGACTCACCACCACCGCGCCGCAGCCTCTCGCGCAGCCGCTCACGCTCCCCCGCCCGCACCCCACCCTCCGCAACCAAACCCACCACACGCGACGACTCTCGCTCCCCCGAGCGCTCTCCCTCACGCCAGCGCTCACGCACTCCCCTCTCTCCTCGCTCCCACAGCCGCAGCCGCAGCCGCAGCCGCACCCCACGCGCCTCCCGCAGCGCAACACCCCCACCCCGCAGCGCCAAAATCGTGATCGAAAAGCTCACCAAAAACATCCACGCGCCGCACCTACGCGAGATCTTCTCGCACTACGGCACCATTGCGGACCTGAAGATGCCGCTGAATCAGCCTTTCCTCACCAACCGCGGCATCGCGTACGTCGTGTACGAATCCGCCGCCGACGCCGAGACTGCCATTGCGCATATGCACGAGGCGCAGCTGGATGGCGCGTGTGTGAGCGTGAGTATAGTACTGCCGCGGCGGAGGTTCAGTGTCAGTCCGCCGCCGAGGAGGGCTGTCGAGGGCAGGTTTGGGGAGCCGAGACGGTTTCGGGAGGATGAGGGGTTTAGGGGCGGGAGGGGTGGGAGGGGGGGAGAGAGGGGTTATGGGGGAAGGGGTCCGCCTATGGGCCGTGGTGGTGGCGGGGGAGGGTGGAGGTCGCCGCCAATGGGCAGGGGAGGGAGGTACGGGGGTGGTGGGCCTGGTGGGCGGTTTGAGGACTCCTATCGTCCGGGGAGTTATTCGCGGTCGCGGAGTCCGCCGCCGAGAAGGAGGAGGCCGAGTTATGGGTCGAGGAGCCCGCCGCCGCCGGCGAGGAGAAGGGACTACAGTCCGCCGAGGGGCAGCGGGGGCGGTGGTGGAAGAAGCAGGCGGAGCCCCAGCTATGGCAGCGCCAGGAGCGAGACTCGGGATCGCAGCTTCAGCCGCGACAGAGACAGTCGCAGACGTTGAGGTTGGATCGCTCGAGGCGCGATGCACCGAGGTTTTGTGAGATCACACGCGACACGACGATAGCTCATACTACCCAGCTAGCGCAGCAGCAACATGGAGCGCGGCTTGCGAAGCGACATCAAAAACACTTGAGAGCCGTCCACGATGGAGTAGCATCGGTTCGCAGGCCCGATGATCCATCGTTTGGTGGCGAAGCGAGCTGTGCGATCGACCAAGAATCCCACCGAGGAGCATTCGTTCATCAAGCGGTAGTGAGGGCCAAACGGGCAAGTGGCTCGAGAGTCTAGCTCTGGAACTTCGACGGAGCGCATCCTCGGGCCGGAGGACTCGTTCGAAGCTACAGTATGATTGAGAGAAGAGCCCTAGCTCGTCTTTAGCGGTCGTCGATGTAAGATAGTCGGCAAATGAGAATGAAAGCCACTGCAACCCTAACCGCTCTTTAGCCCGCTGTGAACACAGCCATCTCACATCACGATTCAAAAGGAAACGTCTGAAAGGTTGGTAGCGTGCAACAGTCTTTTTATCGAACGCAAAGAGCTTTCGTGGTTCGCGTGTTCACATCACCATCTCCCGCTCCCCTGCTCGTCAGCCAGCCCATTCCATCGCAGTCGCAGGGACGCGTCCGCTCGGCCGTTGTATCCAGCCTCGCCCGACCTCAGTCCCGCCCACAGACCCCCGCCTCCACCATCCCTCTGTCGCCCAGTAGGTCAAACAGTCCAACCACCCACGCGCCCGTCCGGCCTCCGCCTCAGCTCGTCCCGTCTAGTACCCGACCTTGATCAGGTAGTCGCCCAGCTGCTCCACCGTGTTGGCCGCCGCGCCCGGCTGCACCGTCTCCGGGTAGTGCGTGACGAGGATGGCCTGCTGCGTCTTGACGATGACGACGCCCTCGCGGCCCTATAGCGCGCAATACACTTGTCAGCAATCAACTCCACCAACCCTCGATTCGGCATGACTCCAGCCAGCCCTCCCCTTCCCCAGCGCTCCCGCACCCCCATCCGCTCCTACTAGCCCGCCAAAAGCGAGCGATCAAACGCACCTTCTTCCCGTAAACGCTCCGCTCATCCGCCTTGATCACCACGAACCGCTCGCCCGCGATGTGCAGCCCGGACGCCTGCACCTGCTTGACGCCGGTGGCGGGGTCGCCCTTGTCCTTGTACGCGGCCACCACCTCCTGCATCTCCTGCGGCGTCACGGTGAACGAGGCGCTCGTGGCCCAGACCGAGGTGCCGTCGGCGCTGAAAATCGCGGCGCGGTCCACGTTGCCGGTGCCGACGAGGCTGGCGGGGGCGGGTCAGTCAGTGGAGGAGGGGCGGGGAGATGGGGAGCGTAAAGTGGTACCTCTGGTCGACATAGGCTGGACGAGAGGTTGTTAGTAGGTTTTCTTGGAGGGGTGGATGGGGAATGAGGGTGCTCCGCGGGCGTGGGGGGGACGGATGTGCTCATACCTTGCCAAGACATGATGAGTGTGTGAATGTGCGTGTGGGGATCGAAGGGAAATGGGCGGAAGGTCGCTGGTATCAGCGGCGGAAGTTGTGAGGTTGGTAAAGGACCAAAAGGGCGGTTGGATAGAGGTCGTGTGTTGAAGTGAAGTGGTGTTGAATGAAGGTGACGGGACGGATAGAGAGGCAAGGTAGAGGTCGGCGGCTGAAGCGGCGGGGCTCGTTCCCTTTTTTTTGGTGCTGACGCTCTGCCCCACCATCCTCCTCCATCATGTCACGTGCCGTGGAGGCTCGCGGGATATTTCTCAGTCGGAGTTTGTTGAGGCAGCCGAGGCAGCTCACTGGAATCAATGAACGGGTTTTGAATCAGGAATTCGTCACTGAGCTACCCTATCGACGTAAACGACAGCATATTCACCTCCATTGTAAACATTCTAACCACACCCACTATGCCGACACTAATTCCTACCAACGCCTTCATCCCAGCCAGGGAGCTCAGACCCTTTCTCCGTCACAACTCTCTTCCCACGTGCTCTCACGTCCACTCGCGATCCACTCGTTCCAGCTCCCCATCCCAACTACCGACCCCTGGGCCTCTCTCCTCTCCGCTCCCCCCGCCAGCCCCTTCCCAAGAGAAGTACGGGCAAGCAGACGAAGCGATGAGAAAAAGCCCTCTGACCCCGCGGCCCCATCGTCCGTGGACGGGTAAAGAGGACGGAGGACGGAGGGCGTGTTGAGTGCTTGCAGGCATGGAAGCGGCGAGGCTAGGGTGCGTGGTGCCCCGGGCTCTCGAAAGAGCGGCTGCGCTGGTAAGAACGAGCGGGGAGCAGATGCGGCCCTGAGCCTTAGCGGAGCCGCCGAGCTCATCCATTGCTTGTTGCGAGTGTATGAGGTTGTGCGTGGTGGTAATCTGCGAGGTCAGCGGCTTCAGTTTAGCGAAACAATACTCGCCTTGACCTCGAAGTGGGCGCGGCGGTCGATGGGCCCAGACGATAACCGCCTGGAAAAGGTTAGAAGCACAAGAAAAAGAAAAGCTAGTATTTCCACGTCTGACGCAAGCAAGCAGGGCGCTCGAAGCAATGGTCGAGTAACCTTGGAGGGGGCCGAGCCCGCACTTGCGTCCTAAAACAATTCCTCCTTAGTAGTACAGGGGTATCGTCGGCCGGAAGTGCGCAAGCAACTAGGGAGTGAAAAGCCACATTACCACTGATCCTCCCACTTCCCATGCACACACAAGCCTCACGGGCTTAAGCCATTCTCGATCCTCGTCTTCCTCTCGCTCGCTCTCCTCTTCGCTCTTGCTGCGCGTGCTTCACGAGGCCTAACCTCGGGCTGTGAAGGAGCTGCCTGCGGCGTTGCCTTTTGCCCCTCCCTGCGCAGCTTCTTCTTCTCTTCCCTTCGCTTTTTCTTCCCCATTTTCCTGTGCTCTTTGATAGCGCTATTCGACTCGCCAGTGCCGTGATTTTCCCCGGCGTTCTGCGCGGTCTGCGCGGTCGGCGTTTTCTGCGTTTTCTGCGATTTCTGCGCTTTCTTCTGCGCTCTTTCCTGCGCTCTCCTGCGCTTGAACTCGGCCGAGGGAATTACGCCGTCAATACCATGCTTTGCCTTGATTTCTTTGTGTTCCCAACGAGTCAATCGATCAGGCACGTCCGGAATGTCGGGGTGTTGCTCCATGAAACTGCGGGCGCGAGCTACGTGGTCGGCCTCAATTCGAGCTTTTTTCTCCTGCTTGGATGGCTTTTTTCGCTCGCCTTTCCCCTTGTTCTGCTCTTCAAGCTTCGAAAAAGATGTCGCCCTTTCTGCTCTGGCATGCTTATTGCTCTCGCGATTTTTCTGGCTTTCTTCAGTAGCTGCCCTCATTTGCTCCCTCTCCTTCTGAGAAGGCAAATCCGTGATATCATGCTTCGCCTCAAGCTCCGAGGCATCAACTTTGCTCAAGCGATCAGGCACATCCGGCACCTCAGGAAATTGGCCCGTGAGTTGGCGCGCGCGAGCTATTTGGCCAGATTCAGTTTCACCGTCGATATCGTGCATGAGAAAAGGTTGCGCGGACAGTGTTTGTGTAGCCGGATGTTCAACTGCCGAAGGGCTGCGGGCGTCAGTACTCGACAATCTTAGCGGCCGCTCTGACCGCGCCTGTAAGAAGAAAATCAAACATGAGTACGTTGTTGATGGGGGATATATGAGGTTGTGCCGGTGAGCGGACTCACCCTCGTCCGCCTCCTCGGCCGCCTCTGCCGCCTCCGCGCGGGGCGCGACCGGGCTTCGGGGGAGGTGCCCTGGCGGGGCTCACGCGTTGGCCACGGCTGATGCGGTCCAGCTTTTCGCGCTGGCGATAGAAAGAGGCGTAGTTGCCGCCTAGCACTTCGCCAAGAATGCTCTCGTTGCAGCGGTCCGGGTCGGCTTCGATTCCGTGCATCTTGCGTTGCAGAGTGGAGTAAGCCGAGCGAAATACACCGAAGACCGCTTCGATGTTGTTAGAGCCGCCGGAGATGTCGTTGCCCTCGTTGTTCGGGTCGATGATGGTGAGCTTGGTCATGTTCTGCTTGGGGAACGGGTTGGCCACTTTGTTGTAATAGCTCACCGGGTTCATCACCAGGCCAGTCTCGCGGTAGTTTAGTTGATTCCCGTAGAGATCGAGAAAGCGCATGAACAGCTCGCCGTAGTGCTGCTGGGGGTCCATGTTACCAGTCTGAATTTCCGGCATCATTTCCATCATGTGGATGACCAGGCAAATGATCGAGAACCCGCCCAGCCCACCGGTGAAGACTTCGTTGAGGTCGCGCATAGCCAGCATCTGCTTGATCAGTGTGACAATGACACGCATGGCGGGGTGAGCCTTGATCCACCGTTCAAAAGTCCCATTTGCGGTCAGCCCCGACATGTTCTCGAACGAGATATCCACTTTGATGCCCGTTTGCTTGTCGACGAACTTGACAATTGGCACTCTGGCTTTGGCCACTGGCGAAACGGTGCCGATTGTAGCGAGACCGATCTGCTCGAAATGCTTGGCCACAATGAAAACGGATCTCTTCGCCTGACAAAACGTCTTATTGCCAGTTCTCATGAAGCCCGGAGACACCGCCACGAGGTCCATGTCAGCCACCGGGAGATACAAACCAGCAGCGAACGAACCGAAGCAGTGCACCTCAGCGCTCTTGGCCCCAGAGGTATTCAGGCTCCGGATTCCAGCTTGTACTCGATGGATCAAGTCACGCCGAATGGCCTCCTCGTGTTCGTACGGTCGGACAAACTCGTAGAAGTCCGCGATCTCCTTGTGAAGCCTAGAACAACCATCAATTAGCTTCGCACGTATAAGAGAGGCGGTATATCTGCCTAACATTAAAGGCGTTTGCACGTAGTGGCTGTGAGGCTGCAGCCAAGGCGTTGGATCACGCCCGTCCGATCTCCATTCCGCGGTGACGTCTTTCGCACCCTTGGCTTGGTCATCACGCTTGCGTTTACGGCCTTGGTCTTGGTTCGCGTAAGTGGCCATCAGCTCCTGATCTGTAGGCATAACGAAGCCAGTAGGCGGGGCTGGAGGAGCACCCGGATCTTGATGAGCGCGGGGCGCTGTAGGAGCGTTGAGGAGGCTCCGACGCTGTTGATTACTCTGCGACTGATCGGCCACAACATCGCTGTCTTCCCTGTCACTGGCGGCCGAAGAGTCGTTCTTGAAATCACTTTCTGCTTCCTCGCGCATGTCATCGTCGTCCATGTTGAATGAGATGAAGTCAGCATTGCCGGCCATCGAGTTAGCTCCCTCCGGTTTTTGAGATTCTTGGACTTTGGCGTTGCGAATGCTTTTTACGATGTCTTTTTTCGGAGCACCCAAAGTTTCTGGCGGGGGCAGAGAGGTGTACGGATCTGGATTAGACCATTTCGGCTCTTCTGGCACGGCAGGCTGCTGTGCCCCAGTATTGACGCGTTTCCGGGGCATTTCGCCGTCAGAATCACCATTCAAGTCCATGTTCCCCTTGTCGTTCTCATGCTCGTCGCCGCTAGTCAAATCGTTGACATCAAAGCGCGCGCCATCTCCATTCATCCCATGCAGTTGTTCCGGCGTGGTATCGCGCCCTGTGCGGTACAAGATGTCACGCGTGTGGGCGGCACCACGGCCACGACCTCGACCACGTGCGCCGCCTCCGCGGCGGCCAGGTTGGCCACGAGCACCACGCTTGTTGAAAAGCGCATCTTCTCTGCGACGAGGGCGGTCGGGGGGCGGCGGAGGGATGAGATCGGGGGAAGGAAAGCGAGGGCCCGCCGGCGCGCGAAATGAGAAGTCCTCTTGAGGTCTGGCGGACCGAGGTTCATCGCGTGCAGCCGCGCCGCGGAAGGTAAACTCCCCTTCATAGCCATTGTCATATCTTCTCGGTGGTGATCGCCTCATTGGCGGTTGCGGTAGTTGAGGGGGAGGGTAGCGGTCGTATCGAGGGTCGACCAGGCGGGGGTCGGGTCGAGGTTCGTAACGGTCGCTGTAGCGCCCGTCGCGGCGGTCGCGGTAGTGGTTGTCATAGTCACCTCGTGCGTCATAATGTGGGTTGTATCCGTAGCGATCGTGCTGCTCGTATGTTTCGCGACGCGTGCCCTGTGCGCGACCGCCACGGTGGTCGGGCTGATAGCGGTCGGTCATTTCGCTCGAATTCGAGGAAGTCGTAGCCAGCTAGGGCGACATGAAGGCTCGCTTGAGGTGTGGCGTCAAAGGAGGAACAGTGCGCGAGGGTGTCGGTATGCGGAATTGGAACGAGTGGAAGAGGAGTTGAAGTCGCGAGGTGGAAGTGGGAGGAGGCAGCCGTGTGTTGATCGCGAAAAATCCAAGATGAGGTAATCCTGACCTGGTCCCGCGCGGTCTTGGCAGCGATGCATGAGTCGCGTATAGCTCGCCGCCTTCCGTTGCAACGGCACCAGCGCACCTTGGTGATCGCGGACGTCCATCGAGCCCGTTACACTTCACACGACAAAACTTGCAATCGTGCCGAAGCCGCACTACACAAGACATTCAAAGACATTGTTCTACGGCGGACTTGCCTCATATCACCAGCTGACAACTCACTACATTGCTCGGTGCTAAAAGGTAGGTACAGTAAAGCAGGTGGGCCTGCTCTGCGGGGTCGTCGATGCCTTTCGAGAGACACCAGTTCATCATCCTCTCTACCTTACTGCTCCCATTCTCTTTTTCCCGTCTATCCATCTCTATTCCACTCAATAATATTGAATCAACCATCATGATCGCCGAGACACGCACTATCAAAGCGGGCTGCCTCTGCGGCCTCGCCAACCACGAAGTCAGCCTTCCCTCCTCCGCCTTTCCCTTGCCGGCCTCCACATGCCACTGCGACTCATGCAGGCACACGACTGGAACCCTGAGTCTTGCCGTCGTCTCGCTCCCCGGGAGTTACTCGCCCGACCAGTCGCTAGTCGACAAGCTAGTCGCCTATCGCTTTTCCTACCGGATGAACTACTATCATTGCCCCAAGTGCGCTGCACAGCTCATGGCGTGCACCTTCAAGGATCCTAACGACCCGAGCAAGGGAGGACGGTGGGATCTCACCTGCGGCTCGCTCGAACACGCCGACGGTGTTTTCGAAATCAAGTGTCATCAATTCATTGAAGACACGTTGGACGGGGGGTTCGCCGATTTCCTGCCTGCAGTCAATGGCAGACCAATCGAGCGATGGGCTGGGACGGAAGGAAAGAGCGAGCATCTCCCTCTCCACTGGCGCTCGCCCTCTCGTCCATCGACGAACGCCGCCACTGCTTCTTGCTCTGAAAGGCTGTATGCCCACTGCAGATGCAAAGGCGTGCAGCTCTGGATCTCCCGGCCCGAGCCCGCATCTCCTGAGGGACTTGGTAAGCCCTTCAATCTTTTGCCTCTTGACCACCCACCTAACCTCGCATACAGAATCAAAGTGGTATCTCCGAAGCTCCGGCCGCAAGTACAAAGCCGTCCTTTGCGCCTGCAACTCCTGTCGCCTTTCCACGGGTCGCGAATGGGTCGATTGGGCCTTCATCCCACCGAGTGCCATCTCTCTGGACGCCAAAGGCACCGTGCCCTTCAATAAGATTACCTCTACGTTGGACAGCTGGCGCTCATCAGAGAACGTCCTGCGCTACTTTTGCAGTTGCTGCGGCGCAGTGGTATTCTACGTGGATGAGACCCGACTCGAGGCACTCGACGTGGCGGCGGGGCTGTTTGCGGCGCCGGAGGGGGCGCGCGCGGAGGGGTGGCTAGAGTGGGAGAAGGGGCGAGTGGATTTTCGTGAGGATGCGGTGCCGCGCGCGCGGAAGCTGGTCGAGGGCCTAGAAGAGGGATTGGAGCGATATGGACAGCGGCTGGATGAGGGCGAGCGATGACGAAGACCTCCGGATAGTTCTGCTGGTTGGAAAGTCTCCACCCTGCTGCTGGGACAGAGGAGCTGAAGATTGAAGCGTGGCTGAAGATGGGTACGTCAGTCCGTCTACGTTCTTTCTCTCAAGCTCCCGTCCAATCTAGTCCAAAATACGTGGGACGACTCGGCACTTTTCGCGTCACGTGTCTCACGACCCTGCCCAAGTGTCACGCGCCGAACAAGTCCACGCCGAGGTGCATGTCGATTCGTCCGGCGGCTCCGCGATTCCACTTCACCGGTAGGGTATAGGAGTGCCATGGGCCCATTGGGAGACAAAGGAGCCCGCGAATGCGCACATACAATAGATACATGTCTGCCTTTTTATCTAGATCCTGGCGCAGCCAACGCTTACCCCCAAACAGCCCCACACGCCGCCGTGCAGTCTGGCGCGCAGTAAACCACGCTAACCCCAAATGAGGCTCACGGTGCGCCGCACAGCCCTGCGCGCAACGACCTTGCGCTGTTGCGCGCGCGCGTGGTCTGAGCGCCCTACTGCCCTTTCGGGAAGCCTGCGCGCTTTAATCGCGTCTGACGACTTGATGGAAGGGGCTTTTTACTGGCGATCGGGGTGATTTTCAGCCGCAGGTTGAGTGTTTTGTTGACAGGCGGCCATGGTTGAGAGCCTATGGGGGAGTTGTCGTTCCGAGTTCTGCGTTCTGGTCTGTCGGCTTATATATACATATATCTGCGTTGCAGGACTGAGCGTTTTGCGCACTTCTGGATCACACATTTGTTGGCTGTTTTGTTCTTCTCTGCCAACGGCGCATCCTGTCTACCACTTTTCAATCAAGATTTAAAAGCAACCGAAAACACCGGCCGTGTTACAACATGAGTGACTCCGAGAAAGGTACTGGCGTCACCCCCCATCTTTCCTTCGATCGATAGTTCCTTGAGCGAGCACTGCTGACGGTAGACCAGAGTGGAGTCTCTACGCCTACGAGCCCAACAAAGTACTCCCTATCGTCTTCGGCGTCCTCGTCGGTCTCTCCTGGGTGTTTCACACCTACCAGAACTTGTAAGCGTTCCTGACATTTCTCCCATCCGCACCTCCAACAGACCCCCCCAGCTGACTCTTCCCTCCTCCCCTCCCAGCTGCTACAATGCCTGGCGCGTGACCTTCTTCATGTTCTACGGCGGCGCCCTCTTCACCGCCGGCTGGGCCCTCCGCGCCATCTCGGTGCACCAGACGCAAAACATCGGCATCTTCGTCGCCTCGCAAGTGCTGATCTACCTGGGCCCGCCCGTCTACGCCGCGGCCGAATACAACATCCTGGGCCAGCTGATGCACTACCTGCCCATGCACGCGCTGCTGAACCCCTCGCGCGTCATCTGGGTCTTTGTCTACCTTGGCATCGTCGTCGAGTCGCTCACAGGCTCGGGCGCGGCGCGCATGGCCGACGCTCCGCGCGACTCTTCGGATTACGTCGTCGGTCGCGTTCTGACAGCGGTCGCCCTGCTGCTGCAGGCGAATATCGAGATGCTCTTCACCTGCATCGTGGCGCTGATCCACCGCCGCGCGCTGCGCGCGGGCAACTGCTCGCCCAATGTGCAGAAGGTCTGCATCATGCTGTACTTGACGAGTGGGCTGCTGTTTGTACGCTGTGTGGCGCGCGCGGTCGAGTCGCTAGACCAGTTCACGGCAGAGTGTGCGTCGGATCAGATCCATTGCGGGACGCTGGTGAACTGGGAGTGGTTTGTGTACGTGTTTGAGGCCGCGCCCATGGTCACGTACACTTACTGGCTGAACATCGTCCACCCCGCGAGACTGCTGCCGATAGACCGCAACCATCGTCAATACTTGGACTTCGATGGAGTGACGGAGCGCTGGGGGCCTGGGTGGGTGGATAACCGGTCAAAGTGGAAGACGTTTGCGGATCCGTTCGATTGGGCGGGCAAGGTGCCGCGCGATCGGTTCTGGGAACGGCCGGGGGAGTGGGAGCCGGTACGCGATGGAACATTTGCCATTGGAACTGGATCGAATGTGAGGAGGTTGAAGAAGAGCAAGGAGGCCAACGCCGAACAAGGGGATGGGAAAGTGGAGTTGGTGAGCCGCGAGGGTCGGCCGACAAGCTGAAGGATGCAAGTATTCCGAGTTGTTCTTGGACAGGGAGGTCTCGGGATTGACGACCCATAGAACCGCTTCTCATCTATTCGAAGATCGAGTCTGATTGGTTGTCCTTTGTTGGCTGTTCGATGAGGGCCCGGTTTCCAAAGACGAATTGAGATGGGTGCAGCAGCCTCACGGATGGTCTAGAGGCCGCGTTGCCAATTGCAATCAGCTTGAAATTAGCAACAAGCCCGCAGAGCAATCTGTCCTTAGTACTCCCTTGACCCAGACGGTTGACTTTGCCTCCAGACACGTCGATCTTCCCAGCCCACCGAATGCAGCTCCATCCAACTCCCCGCCATCACACCTAAAACATCACGCCCCTAAGCGCCAACCCAGCCGCCACGAGCGGAATGACAATCCTTCCCACATGCCCACTCTGCCACTTCCCCAGCAGCCGCAAAATCTCCGCCCTCATGCGCTCGTCCCCCTCCCCCTTCCGCACTTCCCCCTTCATCGCCACCAACCGGTCATTCGTCGGAAACACAAACACAGCCTCATACCACGCGACCTGCACCAGCACCCCCAGCGCCGCGGCAAACCACACCCACCTTGCTTGAGTTTCCGGCTCCGGATGCGCGTACAGCAGCGCGACGAGCGCTGCTAGTAGACCCGCCAGCGCGCGCGCGCCGGTCTGCAGGTAGCGCGCGCCGAGGGTGATGAGGAGGTGGAACTGGTGGAGCATGGCGGCGGGAGACGGTGGGTGTCCGGATGCTGGCGGGGCGGTGGAGGCGATGATGGGGATGCTGAGATAATACATGCTCAGGGCTGCGCCGGTGAGGAGGGAGAGGAGGGTGGTGGCGAGTGCTGCGAGGAATCTTAGAAGGAGGGTGTGCGTGAGGGCGTCCATCTTTGAAGGTGCGAGAGTGTGGAATGTAACTTGGATGTGGGGTGGAGAGAGGCGTTGAGGCAGGTTGGCGGGGTGAGGTCGCACAAGTCCATCGTCAAGTTGTCATGGTCCGTGCACACATATTCGTGGTAGACCGTGATAGGAGTGGGTAAGACGAAGGTGTAGCAATACAGTACAGTTTTGTAGGACAGCAATCTCCCTTCCTCATGGATCCTGGCTGTCAGGGACCTCCGCAACGCCCTCCTGCGCCCTCTCGCCATTAATAGCATCTAGCTGTTCACCAGCCTCTCCAGTCTCCACCCGGCGTTCCTCGATCTCGCCTCCATCTTCCATCTCAACATCGCCATGTCCGCCGTCCCGACCATCACGACCGTCCCGACCATCACGACTGTCCCCGCCATCCCCAGCCTCGTTCCCCTCTATCCTCTCTCCTCTCATTCCCCCCAACAAGCCCAGGGAAGACCACCTCCCTCCCCGCATCCTCCGCATCCCCCTCATCCAGCCCACTCAGCCCGCTCTCCTCCTCCAGCTCACTCAGCTCACTCTCATCGTCCGCGCTATCGTGCACGCTCCCTGGGGCCGACGTATCGCGGCTCGCCTCCCCCGCCCCCACCTTGCCGGTGTGAATCACAACCTGCACGCGCGTGTTGCTCTGGCGGTGCGCGCTCCCACTCGCACCCGCCGCGGCCGCCTGCGTCGCCTCGTACACGGATGTCTTGAGGAAGCACCCATCGGCCGCGGTGCGAATTTCACGGCGGCCGACGCCGACCTTGCGGCGGGAGACGGGTTGATTTTGATCGGTTCCGGTGGGCGCGGCCGGCGCGGTGGACGCGGAGGGCGCAGTGAGGGTGGTTTGATGTAGTGCGGGGGTGTGCTGGCGGCTGGGGTCGGCGCTCGCGCTGGCACTGGGGCCAACGGTGGAGGCTCCAGCGCCGTCGAGGTTCATGAGGTGGCTTAGACTCATGGTGGGGTTGCGTGGGGGGCTGAACGCAGGGATGATGGAGGGTTTGGGGGTGGAAGATTCGGGAGGCTCTTCCTGCTTGACACGCTGCTGGTTGTTGTCGACCAGGTCTTTGCCGACAGAGGTGTAGAGGTGAGCGTAGATGTCGCCGATCAGATCGTCGATTGGGGCGGACTTCATCAGCGAGCTGTTCGTTCTCTTTAGCTCGACGGCTTCGCGCAGCGCGGCGAGGGGCGGTTGTGGAGGGGGGTCGGCTTGCCCCTGCATCCAAGTCTGCAGCAGGTCTCTCCGTACAAGGTAATCCTCGTGTTGAACGGCGCTGAAGGTGGAGGTTTCAAAGCCTTCTGCGACGCCGGCGTGAGCGCGCAGCATGCGCAGGTAGGTGTTGCAAAGGTCCTGCCATACGAGGTTGTATTCGAAAATCTCATGGGGACGGCGCCGAACGCGACGCGAGAGCATCGCCATGCTTTCGCGGTCACCCAGTTGCTCCAGAATGCGGAGGATGAGGCGGGTATAGCGAGCCGTGTAGACGAAGTGGCGGCCTGCCCGCTCGAGGTCCGGCCTCCAGATGTTCAAAACCATGGTGCGGGTGAACATGTGCTGTGTAAATTCCTGCTTCGCGCTGATCACTCCACTCTCTTGATCCGGGGTCGAGCTGTCAGTGCGGGATTCAGAGTTGTCGTACACAATTTGAGCCGAGCGCGCTACCATGCGGTGATACCAATTGGATTTATCCGCCGCACGCAGTTTCTTGAGAATGCTGAGAATGTACGGCACCCACTCATCCATCTCATCTGGGAAAGCGAACTTCTTGGCGTAGCACGTCTGTCGCAACGCTTCTTCGGCGTCGCTCAAGTCAAGGGATCCTCTAGATACCATCTTATGAACGACGCTGACGAGCTTGTAATGAGGCTCCAACACGGGCTCTCGCTTCTCCTTACTGTCCTTCTTCTCGGGGACAAGCTCGATGGCGCGGGTGAAAGAATCTAGGACCTCCAAAGCTGTCGGTGGGACATCGTGGGATGTTCTGAGATCCGGGGGAGCAGTATGCATCTTCCATGAGCACTTGCCGAGCATGTAATGCAGCATCCAAACGTCAGGCTTCCCGCGAAGGGCTTTTTTGAACAAAGTTCGGGCTAGTTTCCATGTCGTGTAAAGGCGCATAGGTGGGAATGCCTGGCTTTTGTCGATATTGCCTGAAGCGGTGATTAATCTCGTAGCATCACCGTGCTCGAAAGGCTTCATGCTGAAAGGTTCTCGCGAGGAAGCGTACAACCGATTAGCAAAATCCGAACACAACTCTGTCATCTTGTCCGAGATCATTTCTGGTGAGCGATTGGCCAGCATCGTAGCCATGGTGTAGCAGTGGATTGACTGGCGCTGCAATTGTACAAGATCAGGCATGCTACCGTTGAGCTTCTCCGCAGACCAGACGACCATTTCCTCGATCTTGGTATCGTAAGCTTGCGCCAATCTGAACCAGGTCGCCCAGTTTTCAAAGCTATACTCCAGGGCCTGCGTGAAGAAGGCAATGGCGATGTCGACATCCTCGGTGGGCGTGGCGGCTGTCCGCTTTTGCGATCTGAATTTCGTGAGGGCAATATGGCCTATGAGGAAGAACCAGCCTTTCGCGGCTAGGGGGGCGTCTTCTCTAGGCACTGGCGAATACGGAAGCTCGGCCCCCAGCCCTCTTAGACAGTCGTAGAGGTCAAGCGGATTGATGGCTGACTTCAGAAAGTCACGCAGGACCTCTCTGTTACGCAGAATGGCATCTGTCGGCTTCTTGCGAGGAGCGGCCCCGTGCACCTTGTCAATAGTATCCTTTATAGTGTGCTTCACCAGGTCCTTGGTTGGCAGCTTGGACGCTTGCAGTATCAGCAGATCGATGGCCTGCATAGCCGAGCCGCGGTCGAAAAAGGCGTCATGGGTGCAGTTGTGGTCCATCAGCTCGTAGCTGGGGTTCAAGAAGCAGTTGAGCCCGTGGAGATCGTACAACACCTGCGCTTGCTCGCTCTCGTAGCCCTCGACATGCGTCATATGCAAGAACTCGTCCTTGAGCAGGCGGATGAATGTTCTGTTGCAGCCACCGCAAATCCCGCGAAGGCCAAGGTTGCGGTGGGTCGTCCGTAAGAAGTCGAACTTATCTTCCACGTGGTTGGGAAAGAGGTCCGAAAATTGAAAGATGGCCTCTTTGAACAACACGTACAGGAGCATGCTGACCCGCACCTGCATCTCGTTGATGACCGTCATGACCTGCCCAAACGAAGCCTTCGGGAGCCCATTTGCAAGCGCGGGGGTTTGACTTTGTCCAACGCGCAACGAATCTCCGAAGACGTTGAAGACTTGCAAAAGCTGCAGGATCTCGCCAAGGGCGGTGACGCTGAGTTTGAGGACGCGCTCGTCGACGCATTCAAAGGCGTTTTCGCAGTTTGCAATGCGATCGCAGACTTTGTTGACCATCTCTGCGACCAGGCGAAGGCTTTTCAAAACCACCACTTGTCTGTCGGCCTGGGCCATGTTGGCAGAGAGGGTGGCTTTGAGCTCCTTCAGTACAACTTGTATCGTGCTGAAATAGCAAGAGATTTCCATCGGCTGGTAGTCAATGATGTGATAGGCGGCGCGCAAACGCTGCCATAAATCAAGTCGAGTCGAAAGGTCGCTGCCCTGAAGAAACTGGACCAGCTCTTGAGAGACTCCGGCGGATGGCACAACTTCCTCCGGCATCTCCTTGTTTTCAAATGGCTCACCCAGAGCGGCCAGGAGAGGCTCAAGGCTCTCTATTACTGCGACAGGGTCGTTTTGGTCTTGATTGGTTACCTTGGCAAAGAAATCCCGTGTCGTCAGCCTCGAGAGCTCTCGGTCCAGGGCAGCGACTGAGACCTCTGGCATGATAGCATTGTTGTGTAGATGAATGGCAGGCCCATTCGCCGCCACCAGAACCTTTCGAAGGTCGTTCATGCACTCGATCACGTGGTCCTGGCTAACGTCGTACGTAGCGCCAACGTTGAAAGTTGTTGTCCAAAAGAAGCGCAAGCTGAGCTCGTCTTGGAGAGGGATGTCAACGGACATTGAACGATGATGTAATACTTCTCTAGCAAGTCCCGCCCAGCGCTGGAGTCTGTCGCTCTGTGAAGCGATAGCATCGATGCCAACGCCTGTGTTGGGCTGATTGATCATGCAAAAGACGTCCAAGTGAAGCTCGAAGACCGTCTCAAGCATTTCGGCCAGCGCTTCGACGGGTGTCTCGACAATGTCGCCATGCTGAAATTTCTCTAGTGAGAGAGAAGCTTGCTTGTATATGTCTTCATCAAAGTTGACGAGTGTGTTGACAACGACTGTCTTGAGTTGATCATACGGCCAGGTGTGACAGCGGTAGCTGCTAAGCCCTGATTCGCCTTGAGGCTGCAAGAGCCTCTCGAGCCACTTCCAGACAGCGGCTGGGGTGGTATACCACCCCTCGTTGATCTCTTGCAAGAATTGCACCACGCCGTCGTGTGAGATTGGAGGGGGTCTTGTCGCGGCTCTGGAGCTGGCATTTGTACTCAAAGATCCGCCGAAGCCTTTCGAGTTGGAACCTTGTGAAGCGTTGTCCAGGCTCTCGCCACCAACGATGAGGACGTATGCGAGCTGGTCGGAGTAGGCGTTCAAGAATGCATGCAGGTCAGACTTGGCAATTGAAAGGGGCCCCTTATCGCTGTCGTGGCTGCCAGAGGTCATGTCATCTTCAGACTCGGTGCCCTGAAGCTCACCACGGACGTTCCTACCCTCCTCCAGACCCACGATTCCGATCCTCTCGAACAGATTGCCTATCGTCTCGAACATCCAGTCATCTGCGGCTTGAATCTCATTCAGATGCTGCTCGAATTCCCAGCGGATGTTTGCTTCAACCTGCGCCTGTCGCGTGTCTTCCACTGCGTTGGAGTCGCGGGTGTTGCGCGTACGTTTGCTCTTTGCCCTGCCCTCTTCAACACTTTCTTTCAAGCCTGCTTCATCGCCCGAGCGCTTGCGTGTTGGGAGCGTGATGGATTCGGAGTCTTTCATTTCCATCTCCGGTGACTCCGTTTCAGGGAGAGTTATGTCTAAGGATTCGGACGCAGGTGCTATTTGTGGCTGGACCGTTGGCTGGCCTCCATCCAGTCCGGGGAACTGTTCTGTGATGTTTGTCGGCATAAAGGGAGGACTTTTTTTGGGGAGTTCTATTCTCGGTACGCTGACCGTCTGCGCAGGCTTCACTTGTGCCGGTATCTCGCTACCCACGTCAAATGCGATCGCGAGTGCAGGCTTCCTCGCATCAAGCCCTCGTTTTTCGTTCGACTGCTGGCGGTTGAACTCGTTTGCCACCTCGCCCCATGTCATGACTGGCCTCAGAGTTGTCCTGGTCGGCGGTGGCCCCTTGTCATCCTGCTCGCTTCTCAGCGTCCGGATACGGTCAGTGACTTCGCGATAAACTTCCAGTTGCCGCCTAAGGGCTTTGGACAGCGCTTTACGTTTGCCGGCCCAGAGTTGGCTCTGCATCACAAAAACCCTGTCATTTAGATCGCCCACGATGCTTCGCAATCGCTCGCTCGCGATCGCCTCTTCGAGACCTGGCATGGTGAACGTGCCGCCCACGCCTTCATCGTCTCCCTCCAGCACGGTTTCCAAGCAAAATCGAACGACGCGCTTGCTGTCGAGCATCTCGCCGACGCTCGCCGTATGACGCCACAGGTCGATATCCGTGTCGTCCTTGTCAAGCGCCTCGACATATTGGTTCATCGTGAAGGATGCTTCGCGCAGCATTTCAGTAAGGCTCAAGTTGAGTTTCTCGAGCCGTGCGGTGAGGTACTGGAGGTTGAACTGCCCATAGTTTTTGTGGCTGAGGTGCAGGAGCTGAGGCAAGGTGCTTGGCCCGGCGTCCAAGCCCCCCACGGCGACGACCGTTCCGCTCTGTGGCCCCTCGTCCCACACATCCTCAAGGTCCGCGATGGGACCATACAGCTCGATGCGGCGGAGCTCAGGTTGCGACTCCGGGTACTTGAAGATCTCTGACTGGAAAAGCTGTTGGTACGCCTCCGCCGCGAGGTCGTAGGACTCGGGGCCTTGAGCATGGTATTTCAAGGCGTTTTGGTAGAGTTTGAGCGCATCCTCGATCTGGAGCTCTTTGGTGTCATCGACTTCGATATCGGACTCGTCATCGGATTCGATGTTGAGCGCCTTGAAAGCCGACATAGTGGCCGCATGTGACGAGGGTTTGGCGTCCGGGTGAGACCAGGTCAGAGTCGCCTTGATTAGTAGGTATTCGGTCTCCCGCCATGCGCTTGAAGTTGGTCTTGGAGAACTCCGCAGGGGAGTGAGTGAGTGATGGCGTGGTCCAGATGTTGCCTCCGCCAACTGAAGTGCAAGCGTGCGTGTCGCGTCGGAGGGGACGCGAACGCGAGAGAAGTCGCATGAAATTAGCTGCCGGGCTTCACTCGCACCCAGGCGCAGGGGAGCCCGGCCTTACTTTCACACCTTGTCTTCATTGCCATATATCGTGACCGGCCAAAAGTCGTCGAGGAAGCAACGTCAGCTTCCTTGCTGGACAGCTGCCGCATTGGATTCCATATCGACACGGGAGAGCAAGAAGCGGCAGATGTTGAGCTTCGAAATTGAGCTCATTCACCCAAGCTTCGACAACGCCAGCTTCCGCCGGTATGGTCCAAACATCGGTGCCCGAGTAAGTCTCGTCTCGTCCTATTCTCGCACCTCTGCATTCCTAGTGTCGCATTGACACGCCCTCCCTAGGCTCTTCGAGGACGAGGCGCATTCCGTCGTTGATATCCGAACCGATTCCCTTGCGACCCTCCGCGAACTCGGCCCGCCAGACCTCGTCCATCTCGTCAAGCAGCCGATCAAATCGACCACGAAACAAGTAATGCCAATCCATTCTCTCGCCAGCGATAGCAGAGATCACAGGGAGAAACACGGCCGCAAGGGTGGGCTGGCTGACAGCTTGTGAAGATAGGATTATACCACCATGTCAGCGGCGTCGACGCATCATCCTCTGCTAGTCTGGCAGCATACATCAACACCTTAGTATACTCCCCTGGCGACAAGCAGAACAAGGTCACGTCGGGCCTCTATTGGTATGTCACGTTCCGCAGCAAGGTCGCGGAGAGTGGCTGACCAGTCCTAGCTGCTATAATGCTTTCTCCCGGGTGGACATGCGGGTCCAAGTTCAGATTCCCGGCACAGTCGAGTCCTACTGCGTGGACGAACGAGGGAACAAGCTGGAAGCGACCGAAGAGCATTGGCTGGAGACCTACCTCTGCAGCGTGTTGAGGGCGTACAGTTACGCGGACAACGGCAACGGGGATACGATCAAGCGCATCATCGGCGTGAGGCGCTTCAATCCCATCATGAGCACCGAGCAAGAGCACAAATTCTTGGATGCGGCGGAACGTTTGTTTTTCAGTGGTGGGTGGAGTTTGACCGCTACGAAGCATTTGTGGATATTGACTTGATGATAGGCTGGCAACTGGGCTCAGATCCAGAGATTCAAGTCCCCAATCTGGTCTCAAATCACCTCACCTCTGGTCTACTCACTTACATCAGGACGACCGGCCGATTCGCGTCTGGAATCAACTTGTTTGAGAAGCTGCGGAGCCGTGACGCCGAGATCTCATCCTTGCTTGCGCGCGTGTACATGTTTGCGGACGAAGAAGTTAAGGCGGTGCAGCTACTTGGCGAGGCGGTACAGCAGCTCCCAATGGACTACGCGCTGTTGGACTGCCAAGCCGAGTTTGTGAACCGCAAAGGGAGGGCAGATCTCGCGCTTGAAATCGCAAAACGCGAGGTCATTTCGGCGCCGAGCGAGTTTGGCACATGGGCCAGGTTGGCGGAGGTGTACGTCGGCATGGAGCAGTGGGACCTAGCACTCCTCACACTCAACTCCTGCCCGATGTTCACGTACCAAGACAAGGATGCGCCGCGCCTCCCAGAACCAGCACGCGTCTCTCTGCCTCTCGCCCCGGAAACGATGTGTGACGAGATCGACGACGCTGGCGCGGCACCAGAGGTGGACATGGTGCATCCCACTCTGCGAAGGCTTGCCGCCGGCAACTACAAAGGCACTTTCCACAAAGCTTACATGCTACTCACTGAAATCACCAACAAGATTGGCTGGGATCAGCTCCTGAAAATAAGATCTCAGGTGTTCGTTATGGAGGAAGAGTATCGCCATGAAAAGCAGACCAAACCTCCTGGCGACGCAGACGGCCGAAACGCCAGCACCGTTGCCATCAAAGCCCCCGACACCCCTCAGCCCAACGGTCATGGCGAACCAAGCGAGGGCGCTGAAGTCGCCGAAAGCTCGGAGCCCACCAATGGCGAGCCTTCCACCCACCTCGAACCCGACGTCTCCAAGCCCACCCACTCCGTCACCGCGCGTACGAACTCGGAAACCCCGGACCCAGCGCAAGCCAATCCTCCCGGTGGACCCCCTCCCGTCACAGACCCTTCGCACAGCCAGTACACGCAGTTCCAGCACAAGCGCCTTTGCGAGCGCTGGCTCGACAACCTCTTCATGGTGTTGTATGAGGACCTGCGCATTTATACCATTTGGCGCACGGAAGCCGCGCAGTACCGGCAGCAGCAGCTGGCCTACAAGAAGACCGCCGAGGAATGGGAGATCCTGGGCGACCTGGCCGAGCGTCTGCACCATCGCGAGGAGGCGATTGAGGCGTGGCAGAGTTGCTTAGGGAGCCGGTTTAGCCCGAAGGCGATGAGGGGCGTCTTGGTGATGTACGAGCGGAGAGGGGATGTAAGGGGTGTGGTCGGGGCGTTGATCAGGTTGGTGGCGTGGCAGTTTCGGTGGTATTCTGAGGTAAGTGACTCTGGAACTGCGTGCTGAGGCCATTTACTAACGTCGGAATTTGTAGTTCTCGCCTGACCTGCTCTTTGCCATCCGCAAGCTCATAGAAGAGGAGGGCGCGGTCAAGGTGCGCAGCATCATTCAGTCCACGTCGCTGCCGCAGCATGTGCTCGATCTGACGCATCAATACGCGGCGCTGTGTGCGACTTTCACTAGCAGCGGAAGCGATGGATGAGAATGATGAGGGAGGATGCTTTGTTCCGTCGCTGTGGAGGCGTTGGAGCGGTAATCATGTTCGCCAAGTGCTGCGATGGAGGCACTTTCAATCCCGGGAGCAGGGAGATTCACAGCTGAATTCTAGGTAGCATCCATCATACACTCTTGAGGAGAGGAACTTGCAAAGCGCTGATAAATTCTCATTCACTTGCTTCGCCTCGTCATCTCAGCGCACTTCGCCGCCCAGGATTTGCACAGCTGATCCTGGCGCCACTTTCCCATTCTTCCCTTTGAGATCGATTTCCATTCATTATGCAACCTCCATCTTACTCTTGATCACTCTCATCTCCAGCTCCATTGCCCTCCCCTTTTCCCCAGTCCTCATCCTCCTCATCCTCCTCATCTTCATCCTCAACCCCCTGCTGGATTTTTGGCTCGATCAGCAACTGCAGCCGACCTGTCCCCTCCATCCCCCCGATCGCCAGACTTCCTACTTCCTTTCCCCGATGCACAATCCTACACCCTCCTCCACCTCCCTTCAAACAATCCAAGCAAAGCCCCCATAATCTTTGCTTCAACCCTACTCTCACCTCACTCAACTTGTCGCAAAAAACGTGCCCCACGTCGTCGCAAAATTCACACCCATCACTCACATCAATCAGCGGCATCTGCCACTCCTCCAACCGCGCCACCAATTGCGCCACCGTCACGCCCACCCCCCAACACTCAGCCGGCCACATCTTCCCATCCCGCAGCCCGCCCAGGTACGTCGCAGCGCCGTCAGGATCCACACGACAGTCGTCCGCCACCTGATCGCCGATGCTGATTCTCGTCTCCTCCACGCTGATTCCCGGCGCAAAATCCACGTAGTGCCGAAACTCGCGCCCTAGAAACTTGCTCGGGACGTCCGCAAGCGCGCCTAGGTCCGCTAGCACTTCAAAGTGTGCGCTCGTGTGACGCTCGCGCAGGAGCAGGGCCAAGTGCTGCGTCAGCGGGTGTGAGGGCCCAGGCAGTGGATGCGTGTGCAGGGGGGTGTGCAGGACGTAGTGTGTGGATAGGCGAGCGAAGGGGAGGGGCTCGTCAAGGAGGTAGGCGGCTTGGAGGGTGGGCCAGAGGGTGTCGTTGACGGCTGGGTTCGGGGTTGTGTTGGCGGTGGTGGGTGCGGGAGGGTAGAGGGCGTCGAACCAGCCGGTCGTTGCGCGGCTGGCCGCCACGACGCATTGGTATTTGTGCGCTAGCGCGGCGATGCTGAGGAGGAGGTTGGCGGGGACGCGGGGCGGGAGGCGGTCGTTGCGCAGGTGGAGAAGTGCGAGGAGGATGTAGAGGGCTTCCGCGGGATCGGCAGGGTCGATGGGGATGACGGGCTCAGGGGGTAAGGTTGAAGGTGGTTGGGTAGAGGAAGACGCATCATCGGTGCTGGCTTCAGCTTGTTGTGGCTGGTTCTGGTTCTGGTTCTGGTTCTGGTCATGGCTGGCTTTGAGGGCGAAGATGGCCTTGAATAGCGGCGATGTGAGACCCAAGGCATGCGTGGAAACGCGGATGCCGATCCTTGACGAACGGCCTGTCAGTTGGGGTGCTCGTCGTGATGTTCGTTACGAGAGGACTCACGGGGTATTCGGAGCTGTTGAAAAGCCGCTGACGACGAGGAGAGCATCGCCTTCAGGCGCAATGTCAACGACGTTCTCCGGAATTTCTGGCTGATTCATGATCGCAGGCGCTGTCATGGAGCGTGTTGTGCAGTGGTGGAGGTTGCTCGTTGACACGTGGGATGTGCGTGTTGTTGGTCATGGGTGATGAGTTGATTCGCGGGTAGCATTCAAAAATGTACAGTGGTCCCATTGTCCGCGAGGTGACGATAGCACAACAACGTTAGTCCGAAAACGTGAAACAAATGGATAATGGGGAAGTTGTGATATTGTCAACGAAGTTGCTGCCTCGCAGATGATGTTTCTACAAATAGAGGTATCAACCACATGCTGCTAACCCCCACGAATAATTTACAAGTCTTACATTAAGTCTGCATCCCGGCCGCTACCATCTCCCCTCGAAGTCCATCGGCGTGACGGCGAAGGCACCATCGCTCACACTTGCCCTTTTCTCTTCCTTCTGGGGTTTCCTCGCCGGCCTGACACCGCTTTGCTCCTTTTTCTTCGGCCGGCGCTCCGCACGACCACCCCATGCTCCCAAATCTTCATCTTCATCCTCTTCATGTGCCCTCCGGCTTTCCTTCAGGATCGCCTCTCCCCGACCTCTCCTTCTCAGCAACCTCAAACCCCAATCCATGTTGGCCTCCACCCCTCCTCTCTTCTCCGGCTTTTCGCTGCGGTCACTTTCCAGCTTGGCCCCGCCGTCCTCCTCCGCTTCGATCCTCCCTCCCATCCTCTCGATCCCCTTCTTGGCAGTTCCAATGAACTTTGTCAATTTCGCCCTTCGCTCGTGCCAGTGCGTGAAGTCGTCACGCGGCACCATTCCTCGGTTCATCAGGGTATCAATCACTCCCACCAATACTTGTGTAAAGTGCACCACTTGCTGCTTGTCCGCAAGATGCTGTGAAGGCTGCTGTGCTTTTTCGACCGCGCCATACGACACGCGCGAGCGCATGTTTTGCACGAACGGGTCCAGACGGTTGAGCGCGGTAACGATGTTTTCGGCTTTGTCAGTTGTGAGCGCGAGATTGAGGTACTGCGTCAAGGTGTGCAAATCCGGGTCGGCGCAGGTGCGCTGCATGACGTCGAGCACGGCACCTGCGTTTTCATGTACTTTGTGGTTATTCTTGTCGCGCACGCAAATGGACATGGCAATGCGGAATGTTTGGAAGTTAGGTTCGACATCTGCGGCTGTCATGCCAGTGGTAAGGAGGCGCACGGCTTGGGCTGAGGCACGATTTTTGCCGAGCAAGCGGAGGGAGGCGTGGAAATTGGCAAGATCAGGTTTGATGGCGTTGGGTCCGGTGGTGAACATGTCCCAGTAGGCTGTCGCGGTTTTGGGGGTGCGGAGAAGGGAGCAGGCGCTGATTAAGAGACTGAGTGTTTGATTGCCAGGTCGGGCGTACGCGATGTTGGATGTGTCTTCGTTCTCACGGGGAGCGCTGGTAAAGGCCTTGCCATCTGGAGTTTCGAGATAGTCTTCGTGGTCTTTGGGCGATTCCTCCGACGATGCGGTACGATGGTCGTTCGCTTGCGGGACATGCTCAATCTGGCGCTCTGGGGATCCAATCGGTGCAATCTGCCGCTCGATATTCATAGTCTGCTTCACAAGCGATAGCACGTCGTCCCAGTCGTGCATTCGACTGCTAACGAGCAGCAATTGCCCCATGGCGCTCACGAGCTGTTCGTCGATGTGTACTTCTCCGCCCCTCCAACGACTAATTACCTCTAGCCATATGCGACGCCCTTCTGAGATGGCCTGTTGCCGTCGCGCTGCTATTTGTTCGATGTAACTCGACTGGGGATTCTTGCCAAAGGCGCCCAAACGTATGGCGTGCAGCAAAGTTGTGTATGTCACGCTGTCCGCTGAGCCCGCTCCTTGCGACGGCAACTTGCTAGCGACACCCCAGAGAGCATCAGTATCAACTGCCATGCTGCATACTCTGAGAACAGCGTTGGTGTGGAGGATGTTCGGCTTGACCCTGGAAGTCGGAGAGCTCATGCTGTTGTAGATGGAGACAGCTCGCGTGACATTCTCCTCCTTGACAGGCTGACCATGATGATGCGAGACAGCTAGCCCTTTTAACAATGCCATGTAGGTGTGGCTGTCCGGGAATTGTGCCCGCTTCTTCATCTCGTTGTAAATCTTGAGCGCATCGTTGATTTTGTTCTTGGACATGTGCCAATCGACGCATCGATTCCACGATACGACGACATTCCCGTTTTTTGAAGCAAGTCGACAGAGTTCCAAGGCCTTGGAGGGATTGTTGCGACGCAAGGTGTAATGTACATGTTCTTGGAGTTTGAACCGATCCGGGAGATATTTGAGCTCGGTTCGGAGAGCTCGCGTGTCACGCAGCGCAAACTTCTTCGTGTCGCGGGCATTCAGGGGCTCAGCATTTTCAACAATCGGCTGATTACCCGCCACCAAAGGATCGACGCCGTCTCTGGAAGGTCTGTGTCGAGGCGATGTCGAAGCGTTTCGGCGAAAGGGTTGCGCGACAGGGAGGCGAGTTAGGGGTAGGCGTCTTCGGGGGATGGGCCGCGCGCGAATTTCCTCGCCCGCGATGGCGCGGAAACAACGCAACATGCACGCGCTGCATTCGAACATTGGGCGACGGGCGGAGAGAAGACAGAATACGAGTGGAAATATGGCGAAAGATCCGCTCACATCTTTTGACGGATCTGAAGTCGCTCGTGGAATACTCGGTGTAAGCTCGTATCGATAGTTGCCAGGCCGATCGATCGGCGGATTCAACAAGCGTGCTTTCGATTCGGCGACGACATCACCCGCAACGATTGACAGACTAGGCCTTGGGCACATCGCAAACATGGAGTCCTCAACGCAAAAGCCATCCTCTGCGCTCTTCGAAGTCTACCTACGCCTCCGACCCTCCTCTGCCGCCGACCGCGAGCGCTTTCTCGACGTCGAGTCCTCCTCCACCGAATCCAATGCGCCCACACACATCACTATCAAACCGCCAGCGGACGACAAGCGTAAACGCGCCATAGAAAGATTTGGTTTCACACGCGTGTTTGAACATGACGCGGCTCAGCGCGAGATATTCGAGAGCACCGGAGTGGTGCCCATGCTGGACAGCGTGCTGGGGCGCAAGGGGAAGGAAGGGAGAGATGGACTCGTAGCCACACTGGGAGTGACAGGCTCGGGAAAGGTATGAAGAGGCAATTATGGGGACCGAATTCCTTGCTGACCAGTAACAAGAGCCACACGATTCTGGGGTCAAAATCGCAGCGCGGTATCACGCAATTGACGCTCGACCTGCTCTTCCAAAACGTCGACCCCTACCTAGCCGACTTCCACGGAAGCGTCAGCACCTACCAGTCGCTGTGCTCTTCCGATGTCTCAGAAGGCCAGATCATGCCCGCATCGACTTTCCTCGACGGTCTGCATAATGACACAGCTCCGTCACGCTGCGGCACGCCAGCACGAGGCGCAACACCCGGAATGGTACGCGACACTTCGTCATCTTCTCCTCAACCCCCGGGGGCTTTCCCACCAACTCAACAAGAACCAAGTGCCCGCTCGAACGAACACCATTCAGTCTTCGAGCGGCTCTACCCCTCTCTTGCCAAATACCAAAACCACGCCCAACACCCCATCAAACCATGCCCCAAATCCCTCTCTTCCTTCAACCACATCACACGTAGCGTCGCCAAACTTACCGGCTTTCACCAACAGGAAACATCTTTGCTTTCGGCAGTTTCAACAAGCACGCGTCGCGCCACCCGCCATGCACCTCGCGCATCCACCCTCCCCACTCAGCCCTCTATAGACGACATCGACCTCCCTAACGTCGACCCCGACTGCGAGTACGCCATCGTCATCAGCATGTACGAAGTACACAACGACCGCATCTACGACCTCCTCACCTCCCCCACCAACCCAGCCCCCAACAGCAAGAGCCTCCCCCCCAAACGCCGCCATCTCCTCTTCAAGCCCACCGAAGCCAGCCCGGACCGCAAATCCGTCACCGGCCTGCGCAAAATCCTGTGCACCGACCTCGCCGATGCCCTACTAACCCTTGAGACGGGCCTCCTCGCGCGCCGCGTCGCCGACACGCGCGCCAACGCCACCTCCTCCCGCAGCCACGGCTTCTTCCAGATCGAAGTCAAGAAGCGCCCACGCTCCGCAATCCCACACCCTTGGGCCTCAGCAACCCTCTCGATCGTCGACCTCGCGGGCTCCGAGCGCGCCCGCACCGCCAAAACCGCCGGCGCCACCCTCGCCGAAGCCGGCAAAATCAACGAGTCCCTCATGTACCTCGGCCAATGCATGCAGCTACAAGCCGACAACGCGCTCGCGCCCGCCAGCGCCTCCAACACCGCCGCCAACATCGTGCCCTACCGCCAGTGCAAGCTGACCGAGCTGCTCTTCTCCAACTCCATGGCGCCCGGCGGAAAACCCTCCCAGCGCGCAGTCATGCTCGTCACCGCTGACCCCTGGGGCGACTACAATGCCACGTCCCAGATTTTGCGCTACTCTGCCCTCGCGCGTGAGGTTGCCGTCCCGCGCGTGCCGTCGCTCACGGCTGCCGGGGTGCCGAAGTCGCATGCACAGGGCCAGCACGCTTCCGGCCGCGCGTCGCCGTCGTCCGCGAACGAGGAGCTGGCGCGTCTGCGCGCGGAGCTCGAGATGGCGCAGCTAGAGTTGGCGGCGGAGAAGCAGCGGCGCGTCGAGGCGGAAAGCTCGTGGGTGATGGCGGAGCAGCGTGTGGCGGAGGTGGAGGCGGAGGTGCGTGAGGAGGTGTGGACGGAGATGGAGGAGCGGTTGGTGCTGGAGCAGCGACGCGGGAGGGCGGCGAGAGAGGTGGAGGAGGAGAGGAGGGGGGAGGTGTGGGATGCGAAGGTGGATATTCTCAGTCGTGGCGCGGATGGGGGGGAGATTTATGAGGATGAGGAGGAGAGTGAGGGGCGGGAGGGGGGTCCAGGGGCGTGGGCCTTGCTCGCGGAGGTGCAAGGGGAGAATGCGCGGTTGAGGGAGAGGGTTGCTGGGCTTGAGGCGGGGGGCGGGAAGGAGAATTGGGGGGAGAGTCCGTCGAAGAAGAGGTCGGCGGGTGGGCAGAAACCGGTGAGGGTGCTGAAGAGTCGGCGATGGGATGGGAGTGGGATGGGGGTTGGAGAGTTTTGAGGGCGCATTTGAGTCTCCTGGTTTTGTTTCTTCTTCTGAGTCCCAAATGCGGGCTCTCTAGCGGCGTTCGGATGGGCTTGAGGAGGGGAAGGAGCACCCGCGCGCATGGCAGTGTTGTTTTCGCACTCTCGTAGTCCTCTCTTCTCTTTGTACGTTCCGCTATTTGCCTCTGTCACGTCTTCGTACGCGACAGTCGTCACGACCGGCCTTTACGGGCCTCCTCGACATGTCGCGAGATTCATTTGAACAGACGCCTCCGTGGCATTGAACGCGGAAGACGCCTTTCCGAAATGCATTCCCACCGGCATACTTTCAGGCCCGGCGGTCTGCGCCTACGCCTCACTGAGAATTTACAAGGCAAAAGAGGCGTTGAGGCAAAAGCGTCTGCACATATCGAACCTATTTATACCTACAACAACAGACAATGCGCCAGGGTATCACACGCACCGCACTCTCCCCCGTAACGTCCTTCCCTCACAACCGAGAATAAGTGTACTTCTCCGCCCCTCCCCAAGTCGCCCACGCACCGCCCAACGCTCTCTTTCCCCTCTCCACTCCAGGGACGGCAAATGGCAATCTGAACTGCCCGCCTTTTGCCCAGAACTTGAGCGCATACCACACCCCCAACCCCGCCGCAATCCCGCATAGTACCCCAAACACAATCCACCCCACGTGCCTGCCCTCGTCCCGCGGCCTCTCAACCCAGTTCGAAATCCCGATGATGTTGTTTGTGTCATCGAGCGCCGCGGCCCGAAACCGCACATAAGCATCCTTCCCGCCCTGCCCACGCGGCGGCAGCAAGAAGCGCTCCTCAAACCCTGACCGCGAGTTGGTTTGCAAGCGATCGAAGTCCTCATACCCGTCCTTGGCGCCCTGGAACTGCCACTTGTCGATCTCAGTCGCGCCATTCCACGACACGAAGAAGTCGTCCAAGTTGTTGTGGAGGCGGGCGGACGGCGGGTACTCCGGCTGTGCTTTCCAGTGCGGGATTTTGTAGGCGCGGTAGTTTTTCACGCGCTCCCAGTAGAAGGTCGAGGAGGCAGCGAAGTGGAGCTCGCACTTGAGCTCGCCGGCGACGTCGTGCTCGCTCCAGGCCGCGCTGGAGCCCCAGCCGATGAACATGCGGTCGCCTCCAGGAAGGAGCTGAGCGGACCCTTGCGAAGCTGCGCGCGTGGAGCCGAGGGAGGTGTAGGAAGCGATGTGCTCCGCGGTCATGTTGGCAGTGTCGAGCTGGAGGAGCGTGGCTTTGCTGTGAGGGGCGTCGACATGTAGAGGGCCGGCGCAGCCGTTGTCAAAGACGGTCAAGAGGCCCTTTTCTCCGTCCGCCCAGCGTGCGTGGTGCTGCCAGGTGAAGTCGGAAGCGGCGCCATCGGAAAGATCGGTGAAGTCTGTGCTGTCGCCACCGAGACTCCAAAGGACCTCGCCATTGGTCCCGTTCAGATAGCTGATTGTGTGCAGATGACGGGAGCAGATGAGGTAGTTGCCCTTGGAGTCCTTCTGCATGCTGTTGATGTGATAGAAGTCGAAGGGAATGGATTTGAAGTAGCCACCGATCGGGTGGGTGTAGAAAGAGACGGCCGGGTCGTGGTGATCCGAAGCGCGCCATTCGAATAGAAGGTCTCCAGTAGCAATGTCGATTTCCTGAAAGATGCTGTCCACGATCCAGCCGTTGGAGGAGCGGCCCCAGCCCATGGCTGTCAGGTCCGCCTGCGTTTCGTTATAAACAGTGACGAGCGCAGTCCCATCGTCGGTGATTTCAAACTCATGCAGATCGCCTTTGACGTTATCGCCCACAGCCTGCACCCTGTGAGCGACATTGTAATGCGAGTCGAGCATAAAAAGCGTCCCCCACCCAACGGAGCCCTTCTTCCGTCCGGCCCAGAAAGTCAAAAAGTCCTCGCCCTTGTAGCGCTGCATGCGAAAGTTCATCGACTCGCCATATTCGTCCGTCGTCCATACCAGCTCGCCGCGCGCGTTCAAAATCGTTGGCCCCGCATGCGCATCGGCGGTTCCATACGGCGCGATCAGCACATGACCGGCCCCACACGAGTCGTCCCACTGCAGCACGTTGACCTTGGGCGAAGGCAGGTTGAAAGAGACGTATTTCTCGACCGGAAATGCGCCCCAGACAGCCAGGTCGTAGAAGCGTACATGCAGCGACGGGAAGACGGCCGCCACCACGGGGAGCAATCCCCTATGTATGGCGAAGAAGGCGAGGAAGCTGGCCAACAGCCCGAAAAGGACAATGGCGATGATCCGCAGAAGTCGTGCGCGGGCTGGCGACAGCCATGAGGGCCGGCGGGGGAGATTCATGAACGAGTGTGGCGGTGCTGGTCAACAGGGGGGGGGAGGGGTGCACTTTGCTCTCCCGGAACGGTTGGCGCTGGCCGGCGGGAGTAGTGCTGTGGTCGCCAGATGCAGGGGGTGGTGGGTGGTGGCGCCTAGGGAAGTAGAGCCATGGTGGTGGCCAGAGGGGGGGACGAGAGGTGAGGTCGGGTGGTGGCAGAGACGAGGATTTCGAGGGGCGAGGGAGTAGTAGGTAGGGTGTGTAGGGTGTGTAGGGTGTGTAGGCAAGAGAAAAGCAGTGAGGGCAGAGAGACAGAAAGCGAGCCTTCCCGAGCTAAGATCAACTTGAGCAACCCTATCTCGCTAGCGCCAAGCCTTCCGCGGGGGAAGCTTGGCTCTCGTCGGCGGCGGGAACAGCGGACTTGACTCTCCGGCCGCTGACGTCTCCAGACGACCTGCAGTCACGCCATACATACATACATAGTACTCTGAATGGGGACATTGGGAACCTGCTTCATCGTATTCGCGTTTGTAGTACCGCGGCTTCGTCGTGTGCTCTAGCCGTCACTGCTGTCAGGTTTAGGGCTCCCTTACACAGAGCCTGAGCACGCCACTTCAGCGCCGCTGACTGTCTGGTCGACTTCCTCTCAGCCTGCGGCCGATGAAGCAACCTGTCGCGTAGCAATTGCTCGATGCGAGCCATGGCACATCGGCAGTCCCCTTGTGCAGCTAGGACAGACGCCCATTCCTGAGGTGCCTGGCCCTCTGCTCCACCACAGAGCTGAACACGTCCGCGAACTGATCCATTGTGACATTCCCATGCAAAATTGCATCGTAGTATCCGTCCTCTTCGTGGAAGAGTGAGTCGAACTCCAGGACGATTGCAAGGTCGTCCCCGGAATTGACAAGACGCGTATTGCGCCACGATCCGTCCGGATCACGGTCAAACAGCTTTGCCATACGCCTCAAGTAGCGGCGGGATCCCACATTCCCTCTGCAACTCGGGAGGATGGTGAAATCGCCAGCCCGGCTTCCTGAAGCAACGATCATGAAGAACATCCGAGGCATGAACAGGTCAGACAAGAGGGGGTTCAGGGTCATCACGCCGCTGTATCGTGTCTTGGTGAGGTACAGCTTCCGTTGCAGATTTTTGGAGCTGGCAATCGCATCACGCCAGGTCTTGCTAACGCGCTGGACGCAGAACAGCTTGGCATTGGTGAGGTTGCCGAGGATTTTGACCAGTAGATTGGATTCAGCGAACACCTTGCTCTGTACCGCATATCTCCTCTTGGCTTTGCGGCGACGCACTGCTGCTGATTTGCGGCGGCGTGCTGGTGCGCGGTTGTTCATCATTACGGACGTGATCTGGAGTCTGTCCGTTAACAAACTGAGCTACCAATCCGGGATACACAATGACATACATACGTTGGTCGAGCGCACGACTGCTGCTTGAGGTTGCCGGTGCGGTTACCTGTGGCTGAGCCGAAGTTGGACAGCAGTGAAAGCAGGTCGTATGGTTGCGGGGCAAGGGTCTTGTTGCTCTAGTACAGGCACAACGCGGCTTTCAGATCCAACTCTCAAGCGAAAATGAACTTGATGTAGACAATGCATTTTGAGCTCGTCTTCTAAATTCGAATGAATGCTATCACTGTAGCCAGAAGCATTGAGCCCGGCACCTGCCCGATTAAGCGGGGGACGAGACTTGGCATACGTAATTTTCTTGACTACATACCCTAGTGCTTGTCAGAGCGTAGACGCTGCACCAACTGCTAGCAATCTCTCCCTTCATTCCTGTCAGCCACTGTGCTGACTGGGAAGAGGCCATGCCCTGCTTTGCTCGGCACCTGCTGTTCAGTCGCCTGCTCCTCAGGCTACTTTAAATTGACAGCTGTTGTTGGGGCGAAGAAGTCCTCTAAATGAATAACGGTGCTCGTTGATTGAAACTGCTAATAACGCCTCATCTCATCCTGTTGTTGCGACTTTGTTCGCTTGGCTGATTTAGCAGCCGTGCGACCAGAGCGGCGCGGCCCTGCGGCTGCTTGTTGCTCAGCAGCCGGAGGTGGCGGTCTGCGATGGAGGAGGCCTGGTAGCGTGCTCCGCGACTGCCGGAGCGGCTACCCCCGCCACCTGAGTACTGCTTCTTGTTGAAGCGACAGCCCCGCTTCGGACAGGGGTCTTTCGGCATGAAGCTGGGTGACAGCTCGGGCTAGAGTGGAAAAGATCCACCACAATGTAACAGAGGGTGAGGAAGACGGCCGGCAGAGAGGCAGGAGTAGAAGGCTCAGAGCCTGGCACAGCTGAAATTTGAGACATGCATGCGTAGTACAGACAGGATCAACCGTGGATGAACGTAATGCCAGCACGCATAGTACAGTGCGATTTCGCCTTTTTCGTAAAGTTTTTCCGGGCAATGCGACTTTAGACCCTCGGGATTTGGGAGCCTGGAAGTACAGTAGTGAAGGTACTACATGTAAAGGTACTCATCTGGCTTTCCGTTATCTATTTTGCTTGGCGTCGATCGCCTCACAACATCAAGTCTGAATAGGTTCTTTCCAGGTCTTTACTTACCACCTACTGTACCAGCGTCCAGGAGCTTGCGAATGATCCTAATAGCTACCTTCACTCTCTGTTTGTTTTGCTCCTTGGGTCGCACCTCCCGGTATGGACTGCAACACTCCTGCGCAGTGTCTTCCAGGAGGGTCCCTAGGCTTAGGTGGGAGATACGCAATCTCACGGAACAAATGGTGGCCCACAAGCTGCTGCTCCTGGTTGGGGGACGATGGCGAGAACATTCATCTTCAAGTTCTATGCGACGAAAGCACGGCCACCAGTGAGCCAGCACTGGAGTTCGAAGTGGTTCAAGACAACCATATGAACAAAGTGTACCGAGTCGGTCGTGCATACATCAAAGTCATGAGCACGTCGGACGATCGAAGAGCAACGAGAGAACACACTACGCTACAAGCGGTGCGATTGAGACGACCGGAGGCCTTCCACATCCTAACCACGCTTTTCCACAACGAGTGGAACGATTGGTACTTTCTCATTCTTAATGAGATTCCTGGTCGGACTGCTCTCGAGTTGTGGCCGTCATTGACCGACATTGAAAAAGAAAAGCTCGCAGAGAAAATTGCTGCTGTCTGCGATGAATTAGGGCAGTGGAAAAGCAACGAAATTGGCGGCGTAGACGGAGGCCATCTGTTAGAGTATAGCCTAAAGCCTCCGCGTCAGTCCTCTAAATCTTTTAGCAATCCTGTCCTGCGCCAGAACATGCAAGACCTAGGCTTGGACGTCTCTTCCACGGCGGAATTCATATTCTGCCGTTGCGACATGACACCTGGAAACATCGTCGTCGATGATTTTGACGGACTGCCGACCGTCATCGACTGGCAACGTGCGGGCTTTGTTCCTCGGCCTTTGATTCGGACGCTTTTCATTATTCTCCCAGCACTGATGTACGGAGACTGGATCGAATTAATTTCGGGGCGTCTAGCTGAGAAGGGGTACACGGAAATCAGTCAGGGCTGGGGCCAGTGGTACTTTCGACGTGACCATCAGAGTGCCGCAGTCGACCTAGTAAGAAAGTAGGGTCGATGAACGCTCATCCAGAAAGACAGTCTTCGTCACCAGCTACGTTCAAGGCCGTCTACATGACGCTCTCTCTTCGATTCATCTACGTCGACAATCCATCCACTCCTGCGCCCTTGCTCAATCGCTCTGCTCGTCCACTCTGCTCCGCTGCATTGCTCCGCTGCCTTGCTCATCCACTCCTGCGCCCTTGCTCGTCTACTCTGCTCGGCTGCGGCATCGCGCGGAAACTGCAACTTGAGCTCCTCCAGCCACTTCCGCGCGAAACCGAGGTCCCCACTCACCTTCCGGAGGATTTCCTCAGACCTCGCTTCCCTCGCATCTAGAAGCTTGGTAATCTGATCTACCAGACCCTCTAGCTCACCCTCCTTACTCTTATACCGATCAACTTTTAGCATAGCCTCCCGAAGCAGCTTCTGAGTGGCCTCGTCCTCCTTCGTTATAGTATTCATCAGCTTCCTATGATTGAAGCCGTATTCGATGTACGTGTGCATCTACTCCTCGTGCTTTGTGGCCTTAGCTTGGACCTTAGGATTATCAATGCCGCTAATGCTAGTCGTAGCCGGCTGGTAGCTAAAACCTCTGCTGTGCTAGATGTAGGCCTACGCAAACGTCGTAATAAAGGCCTCGGCCAGCCCAGCCAGGTGGTGGAAGGGAATGCAGAACACCACATAACATTAGATGCGGATTGTGGTGTCGAAATATACGAACACGGTCTCTATGAGGTTTATAAGGTAGTTAGAGCTTACGTAGGCAGCGTGCTGCTTCCTACGCTTTTTCAAGTCCGTAGTAAACCCTACATGCACTAGTAGGGCAGGCGAGTCTATAGGATTAGCACTACTAGCAAGCAGCTTCTAGATGCGCTTTTCGGCGGCTCTAATAAAGGTAATAAGGTTTGCATTCCACTCAAGCATAGCTAGCGGCTAAAGACGGAAGTCGTATACAAGCACACATCCTTCACCTGCCTTTCACAGCGGGCAGCAGATCGCAAGAGACAACGACGCGAGAATAGCAAAATTGTAGACGTACACTACGACTGCCTTGAGTGTGTTGTCGGGAGCATTTCGTGATACCCAGCTCGTGAGCCAAGACCGACTCGGAAATTTAGTAGAGTATAGATCATCTTCCTAGTCGATGGGGAGAATCTGTCCGCTAGATGCATATGGTTGGACAGAGGATGAAGAGTCGGAGTAGCGAATCGATACCAATGTCAGGCGGTTAGGGACGTTAACGTTTGGAAATTCGTCGAATGTGGGAAAGCGGTAGGTCTGCACTACCCAAGCTGCTTCTAGCCAGTAGAAGAGTGCAGAATAATGCTGAGACGCGCGCGCCTCGCCGCCAGATTGCTGAAGGCCTTTGTACCCGCCGTGGCGCACATTCATGAAGACTGGCCGCTCACAGAATTCTGCGATAATACGACTCCTGCGGAGGTAAAGCTTTCTGACTTTGGTGCCGGTACGTATTAGCTGTCAAGTCCACCGCCAACAGCTCTAATAGTAAGCAGCGTTCAAGTTTGACGATCCTCCCGAGAGACCAATTACCGCAGTGGCACTACGCGCCCCCAAGGCTATCCTTCAGTCCCACTTCGACCACCGACTTGACATCCGGAGTTTTGCCTGTTACTTGTTTGAGGTTTTTACCAAGCAACCTTTGTTTGGTCTACCGCCCTTCTACCCAGCGCAACTTGACAGCAACCATCTCCACCAAATGTGTGACGAAAACGGTCTCCTCCAACAAGATGACAACGACCATTTTTTTTCAACGAGTCGCGACGGCCAATCCCTTGAAATGAAGGACGACGATCATCTTCTCCAGGTGTTCACTACTCTCGGACCGCTCCCTTTGGCAACGTACGAGAAGTGGCCTCGCCGAGTGAGATATTTCGATGCGGATTTCAAGCTCATCAGGACGGATGTGGGAAAATCGAAGACTCCGCTTTTCGATGTCCACATTGTCGATACGCTCGAGCAAGGGTTTCGAAAAAGTAGGCCGCCGGATATGACAACTGAGGAAGCCGACGACCTAGTTCATGTCTAGCGGTCGGCTTCACAGTACGATCCGAAAGATCGCCCATTAGCCGACGGACTGCTAAGTCTTGACTGGTTCCGCAAGAGTTATGAGCAGGAAGACACGTAGTAGCTTGTTGGCAAGCAATTACTGCATAGCCTATTACGGGAATATTCATTTGGGAAGCGTTGGCGTTTCAAGGGCCTTTCCTCCGGTCCGCCGACTCGTTACGGACGTTCGACACGCTCATGCTGTATCGCACGAAAAGCTAGTCTATCATTTTCCGGAGTCCTCGCTTGTCCATCAATGGGTGCATTTGTTAGAAGTGCTCCTTGTATCCTTTGCGCAGCTTCTAGATGGTGCTTGCGTCGAGGTCGAGCGTGCCGTTCGAACTTCAGTGTAATATGACTCTGACCGCCGAGCCTCGCCACTTGATTTTGTAGCACGACAAGGTGGTACTCCAGCGGCCTCTCGGTGGAGTTGCAGCGCTCACGTCGCCGCTCTCCTCGCTTCGAGCAGGCCTCGCGGGCTGCGTTCCGTCCTGTTTATCTTCCTCATAATTCTCCCCGTTCGTGTGCTCGTAACACTTTTCGTCAACGCTGTGCTACGTTGGTGAAGTAAAATCTTTATGTGGCCTGGCTCATGGCGACTGGTCCGTTGTTGAAGACCCAAGTGTGGCAGGAACTCGGTTTTAGGGAAGCTGTGGGCTCGACATAGAGATGTAGGAAGGAAGAGATCGTGAGACAGGATTCGCTGAGGCAGCTGCGGCACTCGAGGCAACCGCAAGGCGCGATTAGAACGCGTGTCGGTCAGCGATTCAGGGCAGAATTGAGTTTAAAATCACTTGCTTGGGTCAGGTGTGGAAGAAGACATTTGATTGAAGCAAGCGTCTGAGCCAGACACGACTAAACAACTCAACAACTTCAAAGCCCTCCACTTGCAGTTTTCAAAGTTTCAAAGAGTCGCTGTTGTTCGCGAGAGAGGCTCTCCGCATTGCGTGTGGACATGGGGTTCTGCGCCGTTGTTCCCTCTCTCTCCATGCAGCAACAAGTTCCTTTCGCAGCCTTGCACGCCGTATTCTCCAGTGCTCGACATGTTACACTCCGAGCATCCGTCAGTGAAGCTGAAGCCGCTCACTAGTTGGTATCGAGGTCCTCGTCCACCATGCGCTTCCACTCAGTAGTGATCATCTCCACGAAAGCCGCCACATCGGCAAGCTGCGCGTTCGGGGCGAACTCTTCGTACTCAGTGTTGAAGCCCACGTAGTCCACGCCATCATAGTAGTCGTCAGGGTTCAAAAAGACCATCAGGCGTACGTTCGACGAAGCCAGAACCCGAGTATTGTGCCAAGAGGGCTCAGGCTCGCTCACATAAGAGACGTTCAACTTTCCGTCACGGACGACACGGGAGATCTTGGTGCTAGTCTCAGCGAGTCTTTTACCCTCGAACAGAGTTCGGGGAGGGGTATGACCGTACACCTTCTTCTGCTGGCCGGGCCCGGTTTGGCCGATTGCGGTGTACGACCAGTTGAGCCGGCGCAGGACCGGGATCCTCGCCACCAACGGGTTCACCAGGCGCATCACGCTGGTTTCATTCTCCTTGCCGGGCGTTGGGTCGATGAACATACGCTGCCTGAGGCGAGGTGAGCTGGCCATGACATCTTTGAAGGTCATGTTGACACCTTGGAAGCGAAACAGCTGGTGCCAGCAGATAGAGAGGAGGATTTTCTCCACAATCTCAGGGAGAGCGAGTGCCTTCTGGGTGGCGCTGTTCTTCGGTTCGAAGGTGAAGGCCTGGGTTTCGGCAGTCTCGCACTCAATGGCCATGGTCTCGTCGGTTGAGTTTGCTAGAAGGCAATTAGCTTCTATCTGTGTGGGAGTTCTCACTTGTCCAATGACTAACCTTGACCGCCCAGGTTCACGTCGTGCTCTCCGAGAGTGCACTTGCCCAGTGTTGTGCTGAGCGAACTCTTGCCGCAGATGGGCTCTTCTTCGTTGACCTGTTCGTTGACGCATTGCACATTGTCCTCCGTCACCTCTCCTTGAATCATGTTGGAAGTCGACATTGCGGCAGGCGAAGGACGAGAGACTCGCGAGGGAGGTTGAGAACAAGAAAGTCCAGCGCGGTCAATCGCAATTCACGCCAACTGCTTCCCGGTCAGATTCATTCGAGCGAGCCAGGCTCTTTGCTGAGCAAGGAAGGGTTTTGACTTACCACAAAGATCCGACCAGGTGTGAGGTGTTGAGGTTGCGAGGGTAGAATGAAATGTGAGAAGTGGCTCACATTGGGGAAAAGGTGAGTCGAGTGATCACGGGCACGGCGAAGAGCCCGAAAGTGAGGCCGGCGGTTGCCACGCCAAGGATGCAAGACAGGCAGGCGCGCTGATATGAGTTCAGCCACGTGCCAGAAAATCAGGCCTGCGAGTACACGCGAATCAAGGGCTTGAGCGCTTAAGCAGTATAGTATGTGTTCTTCAAAACTGGACGGCCCTGGGCGATCATTCTTAGTTGTTGACCAACAATATACGGAGCAGTACTTACAGGTCGAGTTTTGTTTTGGATAGACCGTCTCCTGGCAACGAAGACGTGCAGTTAAAATCCTGTCCCATCGCCCCGGCACCATCGCGAGACAACCCACTATCATTGGGATTCGAAGAATAGCGAATTTAGACGCTTGCGTTGGTCTGGCAAGCTCAGAGTAACTACTATGCCCTGGATCATCAAGCCTGACAATTTAGATAAAGGTTTGGGCACCGCATTTCAAGACTGACTCACTGTTCTTAAAACTCCCAATAGGAACAGGGTGCGTGTGTGCCCTTAAGAACACGCAGAGAAGGTACTTCACGGCTCTTTCTTAGTCTCATTCATTCCGGATCGTCAAGCGCAGGTTTGCGGTCAGCCCGGGAAGACGACTGCCTTTCTGCCGATGCGCAATCTCCTTTGCAATTTCGAGCCTTGAGAAAATTCCATGATGTGGTCCACCACTTGGCGGAGTCTTATATCAAAGGGGAACATTTCAACGGGACGGGGCCGGCTGAAATGCCACAAGGAATACGCCAGAGAGTAGCGCCCACTTCAATGGCCAGATTCGACGATGTTGTGGCGCGAGTGTTTTTCCACACAGTATCTTCACTGCTCAACGACGAAGGTTCTTGCCGCCTTTCGATGTATTCGCAAAGAATCTCCACGTACTCGAAGATCGGCTGGTGTTGAACGCCCTACTGACTCTCGTCGTCTTCGTCATCTTGGCCGAAGCAAAAGCCCCAGGACCCGTCAACTATCCACGACAACTCGAGGAGGTACGCATGGCTGGGCGAAACTCTGCCAGCCGACCGTGATTGAAGATTCCCACAACTGGCGGAAAGACCATGAAGTCGTTCAGCAGATCTTGGTCGGGCAAGCCTTTCCAATGTTCTCTTGGCTCGCTGTGCATGAAGAAACTTTGCACGAGTGCTGGCGTGTCGGGGTGTTTGTGCCACGATGTGCCGACGGAAAAGACCACAGACAAGGAGTAGCGTGGAAGATTTATGAGGAGCATGTCGAACAGCTTAGGAGCCATGAGGATATGTCCGACCAAGACAGGGCATTTCTTGGGGACGTGACGTTCGCTGATCTCGATGGGATAGGAGCAGTGACCGACAAATGCCTCAATCACTCCGGAAAGAAGGAGGACTCCCTGCGCTTGGCTTTTATCCTTCCTACACAGGCCTTCGAGCGCCCGGCACAGGGTGATGTTGATTCACCGCGATGCAGAGAGCGTGCGGCGCGAGACGTGCTCGCAGATCGGCTGAATCATTCCGGAAGGCGAGGCTGGTTCCACGGCGTTGGCCTACCGCGCGTCATGCGGGCACTCGTGAGTAGTCTCGACTTGCTACTCATTTTCGCGGCCTTATTGCAGCGCCGCTTTTTTCCTGAGTCGAGTGCCTGCTGGAGAGGTTTGCGCAAAAGTTCAGCAGGAGCTCAGGAAGTTGGGTGATGGATGCTTGGCTTGGCTTGTAGCCATGCAGCTCATTCTTGTCCTACGTCCTCAGCGGGCCTGAAGTTTGTTGTTCCGACGCTGCTGGGCGAAGATCAGGGGTGCCCTTGGTAGGGCACATCATAGCTACTTGTCAGGTAAAGCAAGTGGAATCGTCTCTGGCTGCTTGTTGCCGCGTTGTCCGAGCGAGACGGAGTCAGCTTCACTTCAGACTCACGGGCGCCACTTCAAGTCTTCGACTCACCTTCCTCAGCTGAGATAGCATTGGACATCATCCTCGCGACAGGCGTAAAGAAGCGTCCAAAGACTTCGGTCAAGGTGCAAGTGTGATGGGTGGATCTGCGACGCGGTCCGTAGAGTGAGTGCCGGAAACATATTTGAGACCGTCTGGTTTGCGCCGTGGCGGCTTCCACGTGCGCGTGGCGTGCGAGAGAGAGATCAAAGCGCTCGTCAAGAATCAGCCCGTAGAGTGAATGCCGTACACTTCAAATGTAGGAGCTCCCGGCTTCGCCTCAGTAAGTGGGCATCGATGCCAAAGACTCGAAAAGGGCAGGCGTGAACGACATGGAAGGCGGGACTCGCGCTCGGAGCACCAGAGATGAACAGGCTGCAGTCTATAAGGTAGACCCTGGTTCAGCGTTCATACTCCAAGTGAGGCAGACGAATTGAGATTGGACCGAAGTGGATAAAAGATTCAGCAAAAAGTATTACTTTACCGAAGCACGCACGCAAGCAAGCAGATCGTGTCTCGTAACCTCATGCTACTGATCGCACTGGATATCTCCACCGTCTTTCTCTTTCCCTTTTCCCATCTGACGAAACGCATCATGCAAAGCCAGCTCCAGAACACGAGTTCTGGACCCTATCCCTATCCCTCGCCATGGACCAGACCGCGTCTAGGAAGCCTTCGAGCAGCCGGTGCAAGCACACTTGCCAGGCTCGCAAGGGCAGGCGCCCTCCTTGCCACCACAGTTGCACTTGGTCTTCTCCTGCCCCTCGACCTGCACCTTCTCCATCTCAGCCTCCTCGGCCGTCCTCGACGTGGTCGAAACCTCCGGGTTCTTGGGGCAGTCCTTGCACGAGCACTTGCCGGGCGCACACCCGCATTTGCCGGTGTCAGCACCGCAAGCGCAGCCACCCTTCTCACCACCCTGCTTCTCCGACTTCAGCGACGCCAAGTGCCTGGCCTCGTTGTGGACGTCCATGACCTGCTTCTGGGACTGGTCGTAGAAGGCGCGCAGCTTCTGGCCTGTTGGCGTGCTGCTGGCGCGGTCGAAGTAGGAGCTCAAGCCGAGCCAGCCTTTGTGCGCGGAGGCCGACACGCCGAACTTCTGGTCCATCTGCGCGGTCTTCTCGCTGACGCCCAGCTTGTTGTCAAAGTTGTTCAGCGTCGTCATGAAGCGCGAGCTCACGCCGTGTTGCTGGTCGAGCTGGATGGCGCGGGCGATGGCGTTGTCCGAGACGACGTAGCCGTGCGCGAGGTACTCGGCCAGCACGCGGGCGCGCGGCTTGTCTTCCTGGGCGATGTTCTCGCCATCGTGGGCAGCATCTTCGGGGGATGTGAAGGTCTTGTTGCTGGCGAGGTCGTCCAGGGAAGCAGCGGAGGTGACGTGAACTTGGGCGGGTCCGAGTTGGGTGTTGTCGAGGAGGAGGGCGGTTTTGGCGGCGGACTCCTTCTCAAAGGTCACGCCCGCGGACTGGCTGGCGTCGCTGGAGTTGGAGTCGGGCTTCACGGAAAGGGTCTGGATCTTGCCGCTGTGAAACAGATGGTGTGTTAGTCAGGCTTGTTTCCGTGGTCCGCAGTACCATCAGGGTGGATAGTTGATACTTACCAGAAGCTGAAAAAGTCACGGACCTCCTTCTCGCTGGTCTGCGAGCTGATACCCTTAACGTGAACGGTAGTCATTGTGGCTATGGGTGATGTGCAGAAGTTGTTGAGGTCGATTGATTGGGATCGAAGATGTGTTTGGGGATGTGAAATTTTCTAGGGAAGAGTTGAGGCGAGGTCGCAGGTTAAGTAGGAGTGAGTGATTTGCGCGTGCGGCGTCCTTGGAGGGGCGCCTTCCAGATTGCGGGCAGCTACTACCTACGTCATATCGGGTTTGGTGTTGACGCCTTGCCGTGGCGCGGAAACGTCGCTCTTTGACGAGCACCGCCACACTTGCCACGCAGCCGCAATAAACTCGCAAGTGAGGCTGGCAACGAGAGGAAACACGCGAAAATTCGAGAAACAACATGAACGTTCTACGACAACGACTCCTTGATACCTCCTACCGTATGCAGCAGCCAAGACACGTCTCGTGGGCGCGTCGGTATGGTACAGCCCAAAAAGTCCAAGACGCCCGTCCAAAAACGCCAGCGTAATGCATCAACAATCCTCGTCCATCGCGGTCCTCACGACGCCTCCTACTCAGCACCGTCGCGACTGGTTGTCCTCCCCATGCGTTCAATGTTCGCCAACATGCGACTCTTGCCCACGCCACCGCTCCCGACCCTCCCAGGCGCCGGCAGCCCACTCCTTCCTATCTTGCTCTCGCCACCAATGCCAGCGCCGGGTGCCTTGAGCCCTGACCGTCCGATGCTCTTGCGAAAGTCCTCCACCATGGCCCTGGCGCCCGCCGGGGTCGCAGGGGCAGGGTCTTCAGTTTGGACGTTTGCATTGCCCGCGCCCTGGTTGTTGCCAGGCTGTAAGGCCAACATCTCGTCGACGGCCGCCACAAGATCCCCCTTCTCGATGCGCTCTTGCTTGAGCTCGCGCAGAAGCTGCTCCTGTTGCTGCTGCGAGGTCTGCATTTCAGAAGCCAATCGAGCCAGGTGGGCCTTTTGCTCTTCAAGCTGCGCTTTGAGTTCTGCCTCACCAGCACCAGTACCCATCATGGAGGTTTCCGCGCCGCCAACGGGCCCAGAGAAGGTCGCATCCTTCGCAGCAGCGAGATCTTCGTTCGCCCTCTCCAGCTCCACGACGCGCTTTTGCAGCTCGGACGCCTTCTTCTCGCCCCTCGCCTCGTAGCTCTTCTTCAGCGTCGCCACCTTTCGCTCGTGCTTCTCCTTGTAGACGCCGTGCAACTCGCGGCTGACCGCTTCAATCTTCGAGTCAATCTGCGCAGTCACGAGCCTCTGCACACGCTCCTCCACGACACTCTCCTCTTCCTCGCCGTTGCCACCGCTACCTCTAGCAGCCAGCGCATCAGCAAAGCGCTCTTCAGCTCTCTGTGCCCGCTCCTCCGCCTCCTTGCCCCAAGCCTCAACCTCTTCGAGCCGCTTGGCCACGTTTTCCCGCTCCTCCTCGCCCCTGATGACTTCCTCGCGAACGTTCCGTAGCACGCTCTCAATCTCCCTTCCTTGGCGTTCCCATCCTTCCTTCTCGCTCTCAGCGTGCTCCCTCCTGCCCCGTTCTTCTCTGACGCTTTCTTGCGCCTCGCCGCACCGGCGTTCAGCGTCCTGCACGGCGCGTTTGAAGGATTCGACCTCGGCTTCGCGCCCCGACAGCGTTGCTTTGAGCGACGAGATCTGAGATTGATAGGTCGATTTGAGGGACTCCAGCTCGCGCACGGTGATGGTGGGCACGCTGCGAGGTGTCGGCGCTGGCGGCAGCTCGAAGTCGAGAAGATTGAGGATGTTATTCTGCGACGAGCTCTTCTTATGCGACTTCTGAGGCGTAGTGATGGATTGGCGGCGATTTGTTCCCTTTTGCGGGGAGCGCTGGTTGTTGATGTACTGGAGGAGATTCGATTCCGTGGAGGATTTCGTGGGCGAGGTCGGGCGGTAGGAGTTGATGCTGTCGAATTGCTGCGTGAAGTCGATCAGGAAGCTGGTGTTTTCGTCTGACTTGCCATTGACGGTTGCGGGGGTCTTCATTCTGCGCGGTGTGGGGGAAGGCGAGTCGGAGGGCGAAGAGCGCTTGCGCGATGTGTGAGGGGTCGTCGCGGCGTTGCGCGTTTCCTTGGGTGTGCTGACATTGCCGCTGCCGCGTTTAGTGGTGCTCTGGCCGAGTTTCGCGAAGGTCGTCATCTCCGGGATTTCGGAGAAGGCGCTGAAGCCAGTGTCGTCGATGTTGGTCTGGTCTTCTGCTGAGTTGTACCTCTCCAGCTGAGATCGCGATGCTGACTGCGGTGTCGTATGGTCGAAAGAATCATTGCGACCGACAGTCTTTGGCGTGTTGGCTGCGCTCCGGCTGACCTTGAGCGGACTCTTCCTCGGCGTGGTCGCAGCTTTGCGCGCCGACGGAGGCGGTGGCATCATGCTAGAGCCGTCGCTCCCCCTCCGCTGCTGCTGTGGTTCTTCTTCTTGACCGGCGGTAACAGGCTCTGGGGTCGGAGCCTTCTTGGGCGATGCGAACATCTTGGCTAGGGTTGGTTCGTTCTGAGGCATATTCTCCTTATCCTCTTCGTAGACTTCTTGCTCCTGCTCTACCTCTACTTTCTGAGGAGACAGAAGGGAGCTCGGCGCGTGCTCTTCTTCCTGAATTGTTTGCCTCTTCGGCTCTTCATGGCTGACCTGCATGCTTGTAGCTCTGCTCTTCGCCTCGACCTGGGAAACGAAGGGTGAGCTCGGCGGGTTCTCATCGAAGTCAATGATGCTTTGGTCGGCGATTTGAGCGCTTGGAGAGTCCATGATTGGCGACAATTGATCAGAAGGGCTGTGGGCGTTGATTGCGTTGTCGCATTGGAATATTGAAATGCGGAGGGACTTCTTCTTGTGTGAAGCGATCGCGTTGTTGACAAGCAATGCGACAGACGGATGGGGCCGGTTGCTGGGACGGGTAGGGCCGCTCCCGTCCGCTCGACAACGTCTGGCTTCGTTCTTGGCGGTGGTCGTTGTGCCATTTTGAACTCCGCCCTTTCCGATGTACCTTTGGCAAATATCTGGCTGAAGTTATGAACTGCTTGAACTCCGCTTGCGAACGCCGCGAGTACTTGACAGTCCGAGACAGTTCAAGATGACGCCGCCCGGCCTCGCGGCGCGGAACCGAGCCGACCTCGCAAACTCACTGCGGCCAACTCTAGGGTACCGCATCAACTTGCCCCTTGAGGCAAAGCAGTGGGCCTCGCATGCGGCACTGGAGCTCTACCCTCGCCGGGCCTTGTCGTCTTCCTGTTATAGCAGGCCCAGCCGTAGATGGTGACTACAGTATCTCATATCACACGAGGCCTATATCTTCTCCGCAATCTCGGTCGGTATAAGTACAGCAACCTCTCCTCCTCAGCTCCATCTTCTCTGATTCACCCACAAACCTCTTCTTCGCCACACATCCCCCCCCTTTATCATACACCATGGCCCCACCTCACCCGTTGACGCCGCTAAGCGTCGAAGAAATCGACCAGGCAAGAGACATTCTCACCAGCTCTCACCCAGGGGCTCTCATATACTTTCGTACGATCTCTCTTCAGGAGCCTGTCAAGGCCGATCTTGTGAGATTCCTCGACATTGAGCACTCTGGCCGTCTGTCACCAACCATACCCAGACCAGCTCGTCTCGCAAGCGTCCAATACGATGCCATAGAGAAGGGGGCCAAAGTGCCTCGGTACAATGAGTCGGTCGTTGACCTTGACCAAAGGCAGAGAGTCAAGCATGAACTCATCTCTACGGATTACCATGCAAGCTTGGCGGTGTACGTTCATCAGACAACCACCTTTTGAACTGTTATTGATTGCTCCCAGTGATGAGTTCCGAACATTCGTTTCTGTCTGCGAATCCTCGGAGCTGTTCAAGAGCAAGATTGCATCTCTGAAACTTCCCCCCAACTTCGAAGTTGTCATCGAGCCATGGCCTTATGGAGGCCTGGATCCCGCTGATGAGAATCGTCGCTACTTTCAAGGGCTAATCTTCGCCGCGGACACTTCCAAAAAGAACGAGGACACCAACTTCTATCCGTTCCCGTTGCCGCTCATTCCTGTGATGGACTGGGAGCGAAGAGAGATTGTCCGGATCGATGAGCTCGCAACTGGTGGGGCTGATGACGCTTACGTCGGTGGCCAGCTTCGAGAGCGTGGAGCAATCGATCACTGTCGATCGAGCGAGTATGTGCCAGAGCTACAGGAGAAGGGTCTGAGAAATGACCTCAAGCCTTTGAACGTGGTACAGCCTGAGGGGCCGAGCTTCAACGTCGACGAGAGTAACCTGGTTGAGTGGCAGAAGTGGCGATTCCGGGTGACCTTCAACCCTCGAGAGGGGGCTGTCTTGCACGACATCAGGTACGATGGGAGAAGCGTTCTGTATCGACTGAGCTTCAGTGAGATGGTGAGTGATCTTATGACGCTTCGTAGACTTCAGCTGATTGGTTTAGACGGTCCCTTACGCCGACCCGCGGCCGCCTTTCCACCGCAAGCAGGCCTTTGACTTCGGCGACGGCGGGCTGGGACACTGCACCAACAACCTGCAACTCGGCTGTGACTGTCTCGGTGTGATCAAATACCTCTCCGGCGTCGTCGTCAATACCTCCGGCAAAGGCGAGCCCGCACCGAACGTCATCTGCATCCACGAGCAGGACAACGGTATCAACTGGAAGCACACCAACTGGCGCACCGGCCGCGCCGTCGTCTCTCGCCGCCGCGAACTGGTCGTCCAGTTCATCATCACTCTCGCAAACTACGAATACGTCTTCGCCTTCAAATTCGATCAAGCCGGCGGGATCAACGTCGAATGCCGCGCCACCGGCATCGTCTCCGTCGTCAACATTGACCCCGGCAAGACCGCGCCCTGGGGCAACGTCGTGAGCCCCGGCGCCCTGGCTCAGAACCACCAGCACGCCTTCGCCCTGCGTATCGACCCCGCCATCGACGGCCACGCCAACACCGTGGTGCAGGAGGAATCTCTCCCGCTCCAAATCGACGCCGCCAACAACCCGCAGGGCAACCGTTACGAAGTGAAACAGACGCCCATCACCACCTCCGCCGCTCTCGACGCCTCGCCGCTCACGGGCCGCGTCTTCAAGATGCAGAACTTGGCGAAGAAGAACGCCATCAGCGGCAAGCCGATCGGGTACAAGATCGTCCCGCCCGCGACCCAGACGCTGCTCGCGGCGCCCCACAGCGTCCAGAGTAACCGCGCGCTATTTGCGCAGCACCACTTGTGGGTGACCAAGCACCGGGACGACGAGCTGTATGCCGCAGGGAAGTACACGCTGCAGTCGAGGGAGGAACGGGGCGGCGTCGCCGACGCCGTGAAGCGGAAAGAGGCCACCGTGCAGGAAGATGTGGTGTTGTGGAATGTGTTTGCGCTGACGCACAACCCGAGAGTCGAGGACTGGCCTGTGATGTGAGTGCTCCCTGTGTCGATTTGAGGGGACGTTGTGCTGACTTTTTGGATCAACAGGCCGATTGAAATCATCAACGTGCCGATTATTCCGTCGGACTTCTTCGAATGCAACCCGGCGATCGACGTGCCTTCTGTGAAGAACGAGTCGTCGCAACTGGCTGATTGCGGGAAGTGTGATGGGGAGAAGAGCAAGTTGTGAAGTTTACAGGCTGGGAGTCTGGGAATATTATGACATGTAAAACGACGTGGAATGTGATGTGACGATCCGTCCATTTAAGGACTGCGAGGGAATGTCAGCCAGGTGAACACCTATCGTGTGCCCATTGCTAAAGCATACGTTCTCCTTTTTCTATGCACGAGGAGTCAGAGCTGGTCTTGCAGACACTCCTTCCTTTCTACCATGATGCTGTTAACAGTCTCCACTCGTGCCCAGCCTACGTACTCTCACCTCGCCAATGGTCAGGTCGACATCTCCCCCGAGACGCAGTCACTCCATCGGCCATAATATGGAAGGACACGATGGCCTCCGGTGCTCATCACAGACGCCACAAAGACAGCACAGGGTCACTGGGTTGGCGATGAGCCCTTTCCACACTAGCGATAAAGACCACGAAACCGGCTGGAAAGAGACGTTCAGCAGCCACGAAGTGTTTGTAGCTACATATGGGAAGGTATACGGAATCTGCCAGCCTGAGTTGCTGGGATACAGGCTATGCTCATCTGCCAGTGGCATGCCAGGTGACGCTAAGGTCACTCACTATGATACGCCGTCGTAAAGTCGTGAAGGTTGTTGTGGAACGCAGGGAGCGACGTGAAGGATGGTCCTGACAACCGTCGAAACCGACGCGACGTGCCGTCGTTCGAATACCCGTGTCGTCGAACGCCAGGTCGAGCCTCATGTTGTCTAGAGTATCGTTAGGATGACTCGGCTGGGTTGGAGTGACGCACGTCGCGAAAACTCACCGTCCTCTTTCCCCCCTCTCAACAGCCCCTTATCTAGAGCCTGGGGACACGCTTCCAGGGCACACGACGTGCCTGCCTGGCGACACGGTGGATGTTGTACGGTCCGGTGGTGTTGGACTGGACGGGCAGGGCGACGGAGATCCAGACGGCGGCGAAGGCCGAGGTGGTGGCCCAGAGGGCGGCGCCGGTGTACATGTGGGCGGGGCTGATGCCGAGCATGGTTGGAGTGTGTGTGTGTATGTGTGTGTGTGTGTGTGTGTGCTGGTGATGTCGAGGGTGTCGAGAGGAATGCTCGAGGAGTGTCGAAGAGAGGAGAGGAGAATGATGAAGCGAAGTCCCTTTGTTGTCTTTGTTTCAGAAGAAGGAGGCCTGGGAGGAGAAGGAACGGGGTGACAAAGAATGCGGGCGCACGCTGTACTTTGTACCACCAAGCGACGGTACCGGTACTCGTGACCTTGTACATGTATATCACGCGCGTCCAACTTACCCCGCTCGGTAAAACGAGCTGACGCGCTACAAAGCAAGAGTACCCAAAAGTAGTCTTGTATCGATTGCCATGGGAAGCTGTGACTGGCGGAGACGCAGAGAGAGTTGGGGGAGCAAGCTGTGTTGTTTGCCGCTTGGAGCGATACGTACCGCTGTAGAGTGTACGCTTGGCGTGGGGAAGACGGGTCTGGGGTATTCGCGGGGTTGGAGTCAGCTGTTTTGTGGGGACGCCTGCTCGCGGATCCATTCCGGGGCGTCTGTTGCCACCGAGAGCATGGCAGGAAATCGTCTGATCGTACAGATAGTGGCTTGTGGCCTCTTGCTGGTGTTGTTTTTGTTGTCCTTCAAAACGCCGTGAAGCAGCTTGGTCTCATTGAATCATAAAGTCCAAGAGTTGGCACAACTTCTGCGAGAGCTTTGCGCGAGCGGCGGGCAGTCTGGATTGTAATCAAACTTCCCACTGACTCCGCTGGAGATGCAGGGGGCTGGCGGCTACGCTCCGGTGGCTGTGTGAGGATGGTCGTGCCCACATCGGCACAGGCGGCCGGAGACTCCTCTCCGTCTGGCTGACGCCAGCGACGAGCAATCGTGTGCTTCAAAGCGACCTTTCTGTGTTTTTTCTCTGGGATGGTTTGCGTGGTACAATTCCAATGTCACTGAAACTCACAAAACCATGCAGCCTGCACGTGGCGATCCTGTTTCGCGTCATCATCGCTGTTCGTACCGTCGTATGTATTCAGTACTGTGTGCCAAGAAAAGCCTCGTGAACCTTCGTGTGCTGTCTCCTGTTTGGCTGTGTCATCGCTCATCCCATACCCGTACTCCATGCTTAACCCGGGTATTCGTCCTGTATGCTGCCCATGCTGTGTTTTGCTTGTCGCCGTCGAAGGTTAATATTAGTAGAGCATCCTGCAACGCTTTCTCACCATGCCTCCCATTTCTGGCCGCCCATTGCAACCAGACGGTTGAAAAGCTGCGAGCACAAGCATCAGTGACCACTCTAGACGCCAGCCCCTGGCATGGAAGTGACTTACCTCATCCCGTAGTACCATTGCCGTCAACGTCCACCGGCCGCCCTGCTTATCAACAACCTCAATGCCATCCGCGACTTCGCGGTCCAGCGCCCAGCCGACCACGAGCTTCGCCTTCCACCCCAGGCCGCCGACCTTCTTGATCTCCTTGACATCCGCGATTGCAATGGTCCAGATGGGCTTCAGCTCGGTGTCTTCCTTGTCGCCACTGCCTTCCTTTGCAATACCCTTGTCCATGGAAAAGCTGACGCAGGGGATGGTGGCCCGCGTACTGATATAAGCATGTCCCTTCTTGCCATTGTACCGACACTTGAAGTCCACAGGACCCGACAGCATGTTCTCGCGCTTGTTGGGGACGACGCCGAGACGGTGCTTGGCGTGCGAGCTGCCGGCTTTGGCTTTGAGGTGGTCGGCGCCCAGGGCTGTTTCGATGCTACCCTTGAGGCCACTCTTGAACGCTGAGAGGACGCGGGAGCCCTTCTTGCCGTGGGAAGTCTTCTGCGCGGCTGCGACGTCGGACCCAGACTTCTCGTGGGCGACAGACGGGTCCGGGGCTATGGCTTCTTGAAGCTCTTCTTCAGTGGCGTTGAGGGGTTCGTCAGCACCGACAGCGCGGAGATGTTCGTCGGTAATTGCCGCAGGCTCGTCGGCTGGTGCTTCGCCCGCGCGGGGTGGCGGAGGAAGAGGTGCTTTGCTGGCTTCGCCGATGCGGAGGAGAGTGATGGTGAGTTGAGCGTTCGTCGGGACACCTTTGAGTACGGTGTTGCGGAGCTCGAGCAGCTTTTGCCAGTTGGGGTAGTTGGTGTTGATGTACTCCATCGCGGGTTGAATCACGGGGTCGCCGAAGAAACCAAAGCCAACGCCAAAGGTGACGCTTTTCATGAACATGTAGCTGGTGATGAAGATGGATCCTGCCAGGAGCGGTACCACCAGTGCTGCCAGGCGCAAACGGTACAGCTCTTGAGGGAAGGGTTTCGTAGGGGAGAGGGCGTTTCCGAAGCGCTCCCAGGTGTCAGAAACGTCCGCAATACCGTGCATGATGGGCCGCATTTGATTCCACATTGCTGTTTCCATGGGGACCTTGGTCTTGTCCTTCTTTATTGAGGATTCCCCGGGGGCCGCATTTGCGCGTGCATCACTGGCACTGACAGCGATCGCTGTTGGGTCTGGTACTTGATCGTTGGGCGCATCTTCATCCTGCTCGGCCGTGTCTCCGTGGGGATGCTTACCGCTTGTGCTGGCCAGAGCTACAGACGCAATGCCGTTGACAAAGTTGCTAGCCTCGGCTTCGACGGCCTCGCCTTTATGTTGCTCTGGAGCTCCGGTGGCCGAGTCAGTTGATCCAAGGACGCCTGCTTTCGGCTTTTGAACACCACCAGTCTTTCCCGAGACCAGCGCCAACGGCGCGGGCGGGAACATCAAGTCTCGACTGGGCGGGTATGCGATGAGTGTGACGATGGTCATGGCAAAAAGAGGCACGATCATGTCGAGCAGCCATGCGGCGAAATAGGCGCCGCAGAAAGCCGCTGTCCGACGGGTCTCCCTCCACGAACGCAATCGCATGATGTGCTTGCCGAAGCCCATGAGCCCGATCAGCACGGTCATGTAGAGGCGTTCGATACATGCCCGCAGCTTGTCAGGGGAGAACTCCTCTTCATCCGCGATGTTCAGGTCCAGATTACCAGGTGCAGGGCACGTGTCTTCTTTGACATGGTACATTTGCTGAAAAGCGTTAGTGGATAGATGAGGGACATACAGAGACGGGTTATTCGCACCTTGTTAAAGCGTCGTATGAGCACCCAAAGGCCATCATTCTGAAGGCCACCCACAAGAGGGTTGGGGATGTTTTTGTTGGTCTCATTCCAGCCCAAATCTTTCACTTCGTTGTCGTGATCCTGCTGAGCATGACCTTTCTCATCGTGATCCGCGTTTGCAAGCGCGTGGCTTATGGTCGCACTCTGCCCCAGACTCTGAGAAGCTTCGTGCTTTTCGGGATCCTCGATGTTGTCGGGGATGGGAAGGATGTCTTTTGCTACAGCGGCGATGCCACCTTCGTTTTCCGTCGCCATCGTGGTTAAGCAGCTTAGTCTCGATTTAAATCGATCTGTGCTGAGGCGATTGAAGAAGCGATTGGGCAAAAGGGACCGGGGGCCGTGTAGGCGAGGACACCGTCGAACAATGGTGATCTTGGCGTACAAGATTTTGACGTCAGGGAGAGGCGTACGGGCCGTGACGGACCGAGCATGTGCCCGGCTTTGAGAAGCAAACAGCCTGAAACGATACGTAATTATGCAGACCTATACATATGTACAGACGTCGCTGAGATACGACAGTTGCGTATTCCATGCTGTAATGGACAGGATGACTGAATGACAGAATAGCCACTGAGACAGGCGGAAGAAGGCTTCTCAAGATTGCTGAACGACGTATTGACCCCAAGGCAAGGTATGAGCCGAAAATCGTTGCTTGCGAAGATCTCTCTCTCTTTCAAAGTGACAGGCGCAATGGCGACGCCTGCAAGTCGATCCCTCCTTTCTACTCGCTGAGCAGGAAACCCTCACATCGACAAAGAACAAGCCAGCACCTTCATTTTGCTTGCAACTTCACGACAGCTGGATAAAATACATGGCCGTGAACTACTTTTTATGTCACTCACTTTTGCGGCCAGAGCATCAGGTCCGGCAGCAAAAAGAGAAGAGAAGAACCGAGCAAAACAAAAAGAAATGCTTCTATCCCGATTCGAACGGAAGACCTCGTCATATCTGGTAGATGATGTACTAGTGACGCGCTCTACCAACTGAGCTATAGAAGCGAGTTGATGACTGTTCAGTCGAGCTATGCTGGATCTGATTGTCTTGTGATGAGTGAAGTGAAATGTAAAACAATATATAGTTTTATTTTGGCTCAAACTGGAGTGTTGCCCTGCAAGGCACGCAATACTTCCGCGGTGCGTGGACTCTATAGCACGAAGGCGGGCAGGTATTGGTCTCGAGTCTTAGAAGCATAGGGCTGAGTAGACAGCAAACCCGTGTCTTCTTTGTACTTCGAACGCCGCCGAGTCGTACTCGTGACCTTGCCTCCTTGCTCTTGATAAGCACATTAGGAAGGAAGCTGCGCTAGAGTGCTATGTAGCTCTACTCCTCAGGTCGGTCGCTAGCATAGAAATCCGCCAGAACGCTAAGTTGAAGATTGTTATACGATGTGCTTGTGGTGAAGAAACAAGACGTTAGCTCGTTCTCTAGGCCGTCTTTGCATAGAGAGTGGATAAAGCGATCCTAAGGGTGCGGGTCTTAGGCCGTAGATCTGGCAAGTATAGATAGCGAGATGTGCGAGCTCGGCTTCTTTTGAACTAGGACCTACTACGGTGAGCGCTTGAGTCGGCAGGAAGATGTCTTCGCTACCTTGCTGTGCCTGGTTGCAGACCGTCGTCGACAATGTACGGCTTGACCTGTAGCTATTGCACCACGCGTGTATTGATGGACCAAAGGACAAGAGAATTGGCCATTTTGATTCGCGTCGAAGAGATAAGTGTCACATGTATCCGTATCATTTCCAGAACCACTGGGTAGATACTCGCATTTAGAGCTTCATCTAACCAGCGTGACGTTCATCCAAGTACAGTCATCCCAAAGCAAAGCATCATTCCAAACAGATCATTACCTATTCCGAGTCTTTTTCGGCCTCGTCCACCTCCTTGAGATCCGACTCCTTCGGCACAGCGTCGCCCTTGTCGCGTTTGGCGCTCGCAGCAGGCCCGCTGCCCTTGGCTGTTTCGGTGGCATCCTCGTCGTCCTCGGAAGCATCGCTACCAGCCTTGTCGTCATCGTCCTCGAGTTCGGCGCCTTCGACTTCCTCTTCATCTTCGTCTTCGACCTCGTCATCGTTGACTTCGGGCTGTTCGGTCTTGCGGGACTTCTTTGGTGCTGGCGCCAGTATTAGCATTGCTTCCACGATAGGCCGCTTACAAGGAGATTCTTACGGGGCGCCGCTTCCTTCTCGCCTTCCTCTTCGGACTCGGATCCCTCCCCGCCGTCTTCGGCGTCGCTCTCCTCGTACTCCTCTCTGTTGCCGTTGTCAGCACGCTTGCATCGATGAGGTAGTCCATTGCGATCCAATCGAGGCTTCGGCGCGGTCGCAATAACAATGCGACCCCGATAAAGCCATTGGCTCCAATGCGCGTGGAGCTTTGTTGGACGACACAACGCGGCGACTTACTCCTCATCACTTCCTTCCGAGGGAAGCGCCTGCAGCTCCTCCTCCTCCTTGGCGTCCTGCTTTCTCTTCCTGGTAGACATTGTATCAGAGGATGTGCGATTGATATAGGTGTAGAAGTAAGGTTGAGAGATGGGAAACGTGAGCGATGCCAGGCACACAGGTACCTATGCGGGAGCTGGGGGAGCTGGGGGAGCTGGGGCGACTGGGTAACGGGGGCTGGGAACTGAAGCTTGGGCCACGATGCGACGGTCGTCAATCGTCATCATCAGCGCCGGAGTTGCTCGCCTTGGCGTCTTCGTCTCATCGCGGGCCGTTTTGCGAACGCCTCGCCAACATGTCTTGCATGTGAACGTCTTCTGTAGGTGTCTTCTACTTGCCCTGTGGGCGGTTCATCAGTCCATCCTGGAATGTAGAAATCGCAGAAACTTCATACCGAGTCGACGGACGTCTTCTCGTTCTCGTTCTCAGCTGATGCATTGGCAATGGATGGCATAAGCTGCGAAGCAAGCTTGCACCTCAGTAGAAGAGACGATGTGGAAAGATGCCCATAGGCAGGTGAGCAGACAATAAAGCCAGCGTCGAGCCCCGGAGTCCCACCAGCAAGAACGAACATTCAACGTTCACGCCAAGCACCCGATCGGTCCAATCCATCATCGACCTGCGGGAGCAAAAACGACTGGCACCTTCACCCCGTTCCCTCACCGCATCGCGTAAGCAAACAATCATGCACGTCTTAGTTCTAGGAGGCACTGGTGAGGATTCTCACGACCCCATGGCCATATCAATCAGCTGCTAACATATGGCAGGCGCGTCCGGTCTGGCCTTCGTCCGCGAGGCTCTAAATGCCGACCACCGACTCACTATCTACGCCCGCAATCCGTCAAAGTTCCCCAGCGAGGTCTCATCTCATCCCAATGTCACTATTGTGAAAGGCGGCTTCGACGACATGGCCGCCTTCAAGCAAGCGCTGGACAAGGGCGCCGACCATCTCATCTCGTTCGCCGGGCCAGCTGGACCGTGGCCGCCTGCCAAGGGACATGTACGCACTCTTCTTCCCATGTCGCGAAGCGCTCCGCTAACAACGCTGCCTAGGATCTCGAAAAGTTCTATCAAAGTTTTTGCTCGGTGATTGCTGAACAGGGCTCCATCAAGCGCGTGATGATCCTTGCCACGGCCTCCTACCAGGTCCCCGAGGACCGTCCGGGGCTCGTATGGGACTTCGGCATCATGCTCATCAAGCTGTTTTTCGGCACCGCCTATTCGGAGATCAACGGTATGAGCAAGGCCGTGGCGTCGCTGCCGCGCGACAGGATTGACTGGACCATCTTCCGGTAAGCGGCGAGGACTCAATCGATGCATTCGGCGTGATCGTTTTGCTGACAACAGCGTAGAGTGCCGATACTTACCAACTCCGACAAGAAGGAGGTGCAGGCCGACATGCTTGGAGGTCCCAAGGACCAGATGACCCTGAGCCGTGGAGGCATGGCGGTATGGACCTTGCACGAGCTGGAGGCGAAGAAGTGGGTGGGTAAAGCTCCCGCGATCTCCAACCCCGGGTGGATGTAGGACACGCCTTATCAGAGCGTATAATCCTCGGACCGGAGGATACTGGTGGTGTGCAGAGGCACGCGGTCATGGGGTCGCTTTCTTCCTGTCAGGGTAAACCAGTAGCCCGCTTGAAGGCGAAGCGCTAATCTTGGCATCCACGAGCCTCCACTGTTCCTTGCTGTTGTTGAACACCCACGTTACGGTAGTCGAAGGCGGTCGTTTGCAGAGCATGCCTCCTCCTCTCCATGTTCTCGAGCTTCTGTCCCTGTCCGCTCCTTCCTAATCAGGCAGGAGGTCGTCGACGACGGTTCTTCGCAACGGGGGCGGTGGGGTATGGAGGCTATCTTGTTTCGAGAATGAAGTGCAATTGAGGGGATATTATGCGACTGGTGTATGCGTTCGAATCTTTAATGTGGATTTTCGAAAGTGGTCCATAATTTACATTGGCTAAACAGCAATGATTAACATGCTAGCTTTTCTTGAAAGATTCTCGATCAACCACAATTTCAAGCAATGCTGCAAAATCCGCAAACCTATCGCATAACGACATAAATATGTCGAGACTGCAACAAAGCACACATTCGCGTCAGAAACCACCAGAGAGCAAGAGCGGTTCCTCGACCTCGCCGTCGACCAAATCAACGCACCTGCCCAACCAGGAAGGTGACAGAGGAAAACGCTCCAACCACACCTGCGCAAGCGGCGAGAGAGCGATTACGTAAAGGGAAAACATGTTTCGTCTATCTACCATAATCGTGGTTCCCAACACCGCCAAAACGAGCCCAGAAATAGGCCGCGAAAGGAGGTTCTGAGAAGGGAAAACAAGGCTGAAAGCGAAAGAGGTCTGCGCCAGGCGAAGATACATCAGACACACCTGCTGACTGAAGGTGCCCACAACGAGAGCGGGTCGATGACAACCACAGGCCGAACAGATAGGTGAATCATCATATCTAGACGATTGGATAGGGCACATACCTCGTAGGGCCATCACGAAACCTCTGTAGGACTAGAGAGAAATCTTGGTTTCGGTTGAATCGCTGTCTTGGACTAGTCCCCGTCCCTCTCTCTTCCTCCTAGTCTCTCTCTCTCTCTCCCCCCCCACCCTCCTCACATGAACACATTCTCTGCTTTCGCGTAAGACGGTGCTCTTGCTGTTCTATTTGCTTCTGTGTACACTTTTGACCGACTTGCCGACTAATATTACGCTCTTAATGGCCGGTCCTCATGGACTGAGCTTCGGCCTATTACTGTTCAGCTCCTGTAGATGAGCATACTGCTTGATGTTCGTACTAACCTTCCTGCAGTCAGGACATTTGACAACTCGATTGGTGCTTGAAGCTTTTGAACTCGACGTTTCTGCTCGCACGCTGTGCTGCGGAGAGTAGCGGCGTCGCACAAAATGGTGTTGGGTGAGGGAGGGACATCCGTGCGATGTCCACACTTCGTGTATCTCACTGGCGCAGGATTCTCGACCTAGCACATGGTGCAACCACAAGTGATACAGTTCGGACGTTATTGTTCAGCGAGTAGTGACGAGACGAAGAATGTATGATGGCTTCCAACAATATAATCAGATCACGGCTGCAGTGTTTTACACAACCGCGAGCCTCTTTGTCAAATTTATAGCGCACAGGTGCATGCCACCTCACTCTTGATCTCACGACCTACGTGGAGTGCATTATCACTGCTGTTATCTAGACGCCTGACCAATCACGACAACAAGGCGAATTCCGGCGCCCAAAAATCCTCCCAATCAGGATCAGTGTTGGTCTGAGCCTCGGCCAGGGTAATATCGGCCTAGTGCATCTTGTCCGGGATGACAAAAGTCGTAGAGAACTGGATTAATCCCACGACATTTTCTATTTGCGCGAGCACATCAAAACACGTTTCCCCTTTAACACTTGGTTTCTCTTACTAAGCACCACAACCGCCATACCGAGACTTAAGCACTTACGATCCACCGATGTCGCAAATCGAAAACAAGGTGGCGGCAACCAGCAAGTTCCCAAAGCACGTCACGCCATGTATCGTGCTAGAAGATGGTGAAAGGATGGACCCTTTTGTTACGGTCACGAGACCAACCCATGACCACTGGCAAGAATTGACGACGAGACCTCGGTTACAATGTCTCTGCCTTCCCAACTGAAGGGGTGGAGCGACGGGAGCGATAGGAGCGACGGCGCTCCAAGCGACCGTCGTCGACCGTCTTGCGGGAGCGGAGCGATGGGAGCGGTGGGAGCGACAGCGCTCCAAGCGACCATTGTCGCTCGCCCTTCATTTCGTACAGTATATAGCGAACACAGAAGACTCCCTTATGGATCTTCTTGTGTCCAACTCATGTTGCAATCTTACTGAAAGGTCTACCAAGATTCTCTTAGCTTCGTTTGATCCTCAAAAGGAAACACCACTTGTCTATCAATTATCTCCTCTTCCGCTACGAGCTCTCCCAGCGAATCGAACACCTCGTGTGAGATCCGCAACACCTTTGAAGGTCGTTGGGAGCGGCATAGACGGCTACGTTTTCCGCATCCAGGTCTCGGATACAACTGTACTGAAAGTGCCGAAATTGCGTGGGTGGTTGGACCAAAGCGGCGACGTACAGCAGCATCCGGACAACGAATATCATAAGCAAGATCTTGACAACGAGAAAGACGTATATCACAGGCTGCGAGATGTTCCTGGAGTTGCGAAGTGCATCGAAACCTCGACCATCGGCATTAAGCTCGCGTATTATTCGAATGGATCATTGGCCAATCACCTAAGCCAGCAGAAGGCTCCCTCATTGTCCTTTCGGTTCCGATGGATCTCTCAAGTGTTTAAAACTCTTAGCCATTGTCACAAACGGCGGGTCCTCATCTTTGACATCAGCCTTCGGAACCTTGTGCTCGACGAGAACATGAACGTCTATATGATCGACTTTGCAAACAGTATACTGCTTCCAGAAGAAGCATCTGTTGTCGGAACCGAGTTCGACGAATGGTCCATCAAGCTAGACCTTCTCCGAATGGGACTGGTTGTTTGCTCACTTCTTCACTGGAAACAATACGAGCTCGAATGTGCTAAGACAAGTGAGTGGCCGGAGCTTGAACAAATGCCAAAGTTGTGGCAGGTTCCTGGTGAAAAAATAGTAGAAAAGTGTTGGAAAGGAGAATATCACACTGCTGATGAAATGGAGATGGATTTGCAGAATGTTTGTCAGAGCACTTCCAGAGACACTGAGGATCCGGTCTGGGGATGAGATGTAAAGAATGCAAACACTTTGCAGTATGAGTTCTGATCGTGTGGCGCTTGACTTCCGTTCTCTGCTTATTTCGCAATAGAGCTTCGTGTCTTTGGTGAGCTTCAACGTACACACCCAGAGCTCATCTCGACACTTGTAGCATCATCTAGCACCGACGCCTGCCGAAATTTCAGCCGCCTTTCCGACAGTTGCTCTCGACTATGTTCTTCCGGCGAACACTCTTCTATCGAGAATCGGTGTCTTAGTGCACCTAGGACAACTGCTCGGGGAGACTATTCTCCACTTAGCAGACCCAGTGTCAGCACATCTGGGTCCACTCCTCTACGTGCCTACTCTGCTGTCGAGAAGGGGAGCTTCAGCGCCTATAGAGCAACTCCTCCTAGCGATTACTTCCCGTTCGAGAAGCTATCAGCTGAGCTTCGAAATCGAATCTATGAGTATGCACTTGTCGCTCCAGCCCCGATCAAGATCACGCTACGTAAGAGAGAGCACCACGAGTCGAAGATTGGAGCTGCCTACGTCCTCGAGTTGACGTTCACCTCGAGCAAATTCAAATGGAAAGAGCGGAGTTTTGCAACGTCCGCCGCTGTAGGGCTTCTACGGCTAAGCCGCTCGATCGCAAAAGAATCTACAGGAATCCTCTATTCTATGAACAAGTTCGACCTTTGCAGCCTGCCCTCCTTTGTCCATTTCATGGATGGAGCGAGCAACGCTACAGCAGGCATTCAAGACATCGCTTTGCGATGCCGCGAGTGGATAGCTTCCTCCAAGCAATTTGACAGGCTCTTGGGTGCGCCCCAGCTGCGACAACTCAAAATGGCCTGTTGCTTTCGCAGCGCAAGCGAAGCCAATTGACTCGCGCAACAACTTTCAAAGCTGCTCCATCAGACACTAATTCGAGAAGGGGAAGACTTGTTCCTCGATGTTGGTCTCTGTTATCCGCGGATGTTGCACCGTTCAATCCCCCAACAAGAAGCCGAACTGCAACAAATGTTTCTGTATGACCTGAAGACTCGCCTGGACGACCAGGATCCTCCGCCAGCAAGATCCTGCTACGGGGTACTCCAAGACCCCAATCTTTCCGAAGTCTTGGAATCAGCAGGCTCGAATAGACATTTGGCGAGGGTGGTACCTGTACGAATGGACCGAGTATACCTAGATTACCTGTAAAACCATTCAAAGCCTTGGAATTGACATTTTGCGCTTCGACTGCACCATTGACTGCGACGACTGCACCGTTCACTGCGGCGACTGCACTCTTGACTGTAACACAACATCATCGTGCGCTTGAAGCTATGCATGAGTCAGGAGCTGGCTGCACCAGCAGCTGACGTACATGTAAGATTAGACTGCAAAGCCTGTTTGAACCTCTACGATTTTAGCCGTCCCTTGATATTTCAGGTTGTGTGATTCTTTGTACAATAATAGTCGCTCCTTAAGGAGCGTAGGGAGCAGTTCAGAGCACTACTCTCAAATAATTCAGGCGATCCTAAGGGATTAGTAAAAGCGGCGGAGAGCGCTCTCTCCTGCTAAGTGGGAGCGCTGTATGTTGTTACAGGCTTAGCCGAGCATCGAGCCCTTGCGATAGCTGCCCTAGGCTATCCTGCATGTCGACTCAGCCGAGTTTCCTATGTCCGTAACACTAGCAAACGAGCCAATAAGAAGCTGCCACGGTTGTCGTCGTCCGCAAAGTATGCACCGTGAACAAATGCAGCCCCGCATCTAAGCGCTCTAGCTAGTCTTCGCGCCAGATACGTGCGACTAGGTGTATCGTCGTCTTTTAGATTGTCAAATCCGCAAAGTATCTCGCTTTTCTTACTTTCAATCACTGGGAGCATAGCCTATTCATCAAAGCTGGCATCACGTACTTGTACAAGCGTCTGTTGAAGAAACGATTTCTCGATGGGCACAGCTAATACGTACAACGAGTTGCTGTTCAAGTGCGTGATTTCATCATCCATGGGACTTTCCTGATGATCCGGATCTTTGTTCCTTTCTGACAGTCTCCAGCCTCAGATTGAGTAGCGCGTACTCCGATCTCACTATCACATGTGGAGATTTCGAGGCCAAGGTGCACAAGTGCATTGTCTGTCCGCAATCAGAGTTCTTCAGGAAGGCATGTGAAAGTGGCAGGTGGAAAGTGAGGACAAATTTGGAAGAGCGGAAGACACCAAGCTGATCTGTACACAGGAGGGTCACACCGGGGTGATCGAGCTCAAACCTGTCACCAACGATAACGACGAGATAGCCGCTGATGACCCCGAAGCCGTTCGACTCATGATAGATTACTTCTATCTCAGCGACTACGATCCAGACTTGGTCACGAAAGATTCGTCCACGGGCGCAGCAGATGGGAGCGACGTGGACGTTTGCTCAAAGGGCGGTGTACAGCAGGAGGACATGGGATGTTATGCGGGCCCCGAGATCCAAGCGAAGCAAAGAGACGAGATCGGACCAGAACCAGATCCCCTCGACGCAGATCCTGCTGTGAACCAGGCAGGGGACCCGTCGTTTCCAACCAGGAGAAAGAAAAAAAAGGGGAAGTCCAAACAGTTGGTTGACGGATGCTTGCTACCTTCGCAGCTCCGCGCTCTAGAACCAACATCTTTGCCTGTAGCAAGCTTGCTCACAATACATGCGAGAATGTACAGCATTGCAGCAAAGTACGGCATTAGACCGTTGATGGAAACCGCAGTCATGAAGTTCAGGTCAGTGGCGAGCAGCAGATGGGATGTCAAGGACCTGATCGCAGCTATACCCATCGTGTATAAGCAGATCTCGGAATGCGAGCAAGAGATACGCGAGATCCTCGAAGCAATGATCTTGGAGAATGCACACAGACTGGTGTCTGAACCAGGGTTCAGCGAAGCTATCGAGCATGTGGACGGGCTCACGCTCAATCTCTTCAGACGCCTGGGTGCTTTGACACGCTACCAGAAGATTTGCTGGCGCTGTGATACCGCGTATGTGAGCAGGTGCGCACTAGACGGATGTCGACCGGCACCTTTCGGTCACGATTGTGATTTGAGCGGACCTTGTCGCCATTGTGGACGAAACGAACGGTTGTCGAAGGCTTGGTGCTGAATGTCAGCAAGAAGAAGGTGTGCGGAAAACCGTCCTTGGTGCTTCAGAGTTTTAGTGGTTACAAGTGTGGATCTAGAAATGCAGGTTCCACTTCAGTATGCTTCGTCGGAATGCAATGCATTGCTGCTGGTGCCCCACGATCACTGCATGCTGAATTCCCTGGAGTGACACTAATCATACGTTGGATCTCGAATTTGTGGTCAAAGCAAGCGCGCGCTCAATCGCGATAAGAATGCATCGTGACCATTTTCGGTTGCGTACGGAGGTCGACGAAGCGGGCTGTTCTGATTATTACTGATGGATACCGCTTGACTGGTAAAGCGGTTGAGCGTTTAAACCGGTCTGTAGGTCGACCGGCCGTATAGAAGCCACGAGTTTCGTTTGAAAACGCGCCCGGGCGGAGGTCGCTTCGGTCGCCTCACCCCTCCACCAATTATCTTGACATGCCTTACCTCCTTAGGCGGCTTCGTCCTGCTCGACTGCTTCACGTGCACTGGGCGTGGGCTATGCTATCGTAGTCGGAGCAGATACGGCCGCTTGAGGGGGTGGTGTGTTCGAGCTGGGGGGAGGTGCCAAGGCAGAAGCTGGGATGGATGATGTGCATGCTCCGGCGAGATGCTGTGAACTGAGCTGGAAGTAACAACGGAGGGAAATTCCATTCAAGACTAGCATCCGCGTACGAGTGCCTAGGTAGCTTCCCAGCTACAACAATCCGGATCGAGGCTTTTCCACTTCACTCGTGAACCGCATGTCTGTGAAACACATCAGCCTTTCTCTATACCTGTCACTTCGCAATCAGGCTCCATTCGCACGTCACAACATCAAAGCTCACGCTGTGCGAGACATCTCTCCATCGCACCAGCGGCAGTCGGCCCGGCCACAGAGCCACCCGGCCAGAGGCCACCTTTTCTCGGCCACAGGCTACTTTTTCGGTTTCAGCATTGTTGCTGCTTCCTGCGACAGCCATTTCAAGGGCGGTCGTCCGGCTTGAGAGCCGATTTTCAGCAAGCTCTTAAAAGGACGCTGACCCTTCCGGCACCACTCCAGGCGCCGTCGCCCGGAGCGCGGCGCGTCGACGCCTTGTACGTGCGATGAAATTCGCTTCTGCAACCGCTTCTCCTCCGCCCTCGGTTCACTGCTAGCTAGGCCCTCTCGTCTACAAGGGGAGTCCTCGTTTGACGCTGACGGGTAAGGCGGCAGGAGGCGGAATGGCGCTACGGATTCCCGTCCCTCTCGGTCTGTGGTAGAGACGGCAGCAGAGCTTCCAGTGGATTCTGGACTCGTGGGAAGGACATGTCTGCGCAGCGGGTCGTACAGGAGCTAGTTCTGATCGCGGATGGCAAGTCTCGCGTCTAGGAGAAGCGCGGCGTGGTGCACAAGATGGCGACGACCGCTCGAAGTAATCTGCGCGTAGGAGGGAAGAGGTAGGTTGCGTAGAACGAGACGGACTACTTTGGGTTTGGGCCTGCTTGCAGTACCTCCTGAAGCAAGCTGCACAGGAATGGTTAGTGTGGCAATCGGCTCGTAGGTTTCAACCTGGAATTAGCTGGTAAGACGGATGAAACGGACGACAGATGGCGACTGCAGTCATATAAGTTCTCTGCACAGAGTCTCAAAGATTCGATTTCCATTTCAATGGTGTAATGAGTGTTCGGTCAGGCCTGCAGAAGGTTCCTCAATCACCTAATTCGCCCTCTTCCGTCATCTAATGCGACTTGCAGCTGCTGCTGATGGGTCTTGAAGGCACGATGTCGGCGCCTAAATGATGTCGCAACCATTCGGTCCTCTTCGGTCTTCTTGCAACTGATGGCGATTAGCAAGGGTTTTCAAAAAGCTACAATACACTCTGCTCACGCTATACATGCACCACGAGCATCCAGAAGCAACGAGAGAACAAAGTACGCTAGAAGCGGTGCGATCGAGACAACTGAAGACCTTCAACATCCTATACACGCTTTTCTACGACGAGTAGAACAGTCGGTGCTATCTTATTCTTACTAAGATTCCTGGTAAGACTGTTCTCGAGTTGTGGCTGAATTTGCCTAACGTGAAGAAAAACAGGTCCGCAGAGAAGATTGCTGCTGTCTGCGATGAGTTAGGGCGGTAGGAAAGTAACAAAATCAGCGGCGTAGACGGAAGCTGTTTGGTGGAGCTTAGCCTCTAACCTCCGCGTTAGGCCTCCAAACCTTTTAGTGATGCCGTCCTGCGTTAGAACACGCAAGACCTAGGCCTCGACGTCTCTCCCACAGCAGAATTCAAATTCTGCCATTGCGACATGACACCTGGAAATCTTATCGTCGGTTACCTTGACGGAGAGCCTGATCTTGACGCACCGCTGGCCGTAATCGACTAGCAAACTGCGGGGTTCGTTCCTTTGCCTCTGATTCGGACGTTGTTCATCGTTCGCCCAGCAATGAAGTACTCAGACTTGATCGATTTGATCTCGAAGGGGTACCCGGAAATCAGCAAGAGCTGGGAGCCGTGGTACTTTTAGCGGGACCATCAGAGTGCCGCAGTCAACCTAGTGAAAAATTAGGGTCGACGAACGCTCATCCGGACAGATAGTCTTCGTCATCAGCTACATTTAAGGCCGTCTACTTCACCGCTCTCACCTCGATTCACCCACGTCGACAATCCACCGCCCACGCGCCCAAGAGGGCATCCGCATGCCGTCGAAGACCCATCCCCAGCCCCAAAACGCCCTGATGATCATACCGTTTACACGTAACTTCTTACCGTCCCTCAGAGCTGCGGCTGCGTGCCCGTATACGCGCACAGCGCGGCTGTGTTGTGTTGTGTGCTGAGCGATGCCGTGCCGTGTCCAGCTCCAGACCGTCCGATCAGCAAAGGAAAGCGCGCCCAGGCACCTTTCGCGCGAGACATGACGTCCGCGAATCTACCTCACCTTCCCTCACACCTGCCCCCTCCTCAGTGGCGTCCTCTCATCGTCCCCCTCATACCCCTCATTCTCGACCCGAATCCTCACCACACTCGCCTTCGGCCGCAAGCGCTGCCCATCCTCCTCCGCCTCACCGCCCATGAACCGAAACGGCGCCGCAGCGTGGACTTGGTGCTGCGGCTGCTGCCTACTTGCCGCTGCCCTCCGTATGAGCAGCGCCTGCGCAGCACCGACGAGCGCCACGACAGCGCTGGCCCACCACGCGAGAGCGGTGAAGTCGAGGTTGATGCCGACGCCGTAGAGGAAGCCTGCGATGGGGGAAGCGAGTGTGCGGCACGCGGCGCCGGTGGAGGCGGCGAGACCGTTGATTTTGCCCAGGCAGCTGGGGCCGGGCGAGGCTTCCTTGATGAGGATCAGGAGGACGGGGTAGGCGAGGATGGAGAGGCAGTTGCGGACCGTAAGACAGGCGTATATGCCGGGGTAGAGGAGGTTCGGTGGTAGGAGGGTAAGGAAGGGTACCAGGATATAGGCAATGGGGTGCAGGAGGGTGACGAGAATGAAGGTCTTCCAGATGCCGAGCAGGCTGGCCATTATTGGAAAGATGACCGCTTGGACGAAAAGTGCAATCAGGCCGTTGACGGACATGATGACGCCGACGTTTTTGACGCTGAGGCCGAGGCCGCCAGCGAGTGAGCCGTACTCTGTGGCAAATGGAGTAGAGAGGGTGGATATGATATCCCGACCTGCTGATACGCGCTCGTCCTGGAAGAAGATGGGGAGGAGGTGGTCGTATGTCATGGAGTGGTAGGTGAAGATGCCTAGAGCCACGACGAGCATGACGACTGGCCTTGTAAAAACCTTTCGCGGGGGCTCCTCATTGATACTCGGAACTCTGCTGGTGCCGTCCGGTTTCAGGTCCCATTCTTCCTCTTCGATCGCCTCTTCGGCGACATTGTTGAAAGTGCCGTAGCTTTCGTGCATCAAGTTGACAGCCGGGGTAGTATCCGTGGCTTGTGTGACCATGAGCGAGGAGTCGGCTCGGAAGTGGCGAATGTGCGACTCGCGACGATCTGGCGCATCTTCCTCTTGAGGCACCTCACTCCAAGGCTGCTTGTCAGGGTGCGTCTCCTCGATAAAGAAGTAGCCCGAGATGATGGATACCAGCATCAACGAGACGCAGATCAGATTCGGCAGGAGGTAGGGAAACTTCCCAAATAATCCGTCCTCCGAGAAGCGCCCAGGAAAGTTGTCTACCGGCGTGGCAAAGAACCCTCCAATGGCTGGCCCAACGATGGTTCCGACCGACCAAACGAACGGAAGCACGGCGTAGGCCTTTGGCTCGTGCTTCGGGTTGATGATGACCTCTGCGACCATAGTCTGAATGACTCCTATATTTCCATTGAGCGCGCCGCCTAGGAAGCGGCCGAATAGGGCCATCCAAAAATTTACGGAAAAGCCCACAACGAGAAGGGAAGCGACGGTACCGAGGCAGCCCATGATCAAGACGGGCTTGCGACCTAGCCTGTCCGAAAGTCCTCCCCAGAACCTGATATGCTGTTAGTCTGATCTCTGTACCACTCCGTCTTTTCGCGTGTCTCGACACTTCTAAGTCTGTTGTTGTACGTACATCCCAGTGATCGACTCAGCCAGGGCAAAGGCCGATATGAGGATGCCGGCGTAGAAGGATGCATTGCTTTTATCGCCGACATGGAAGTCGAGAACGAGCTTCCAGGCATATGGAAAGATCGAAGTGAGCGCGATCGGCTCTGCGACTCGGACGAGGGCTGTATATGTCTCATCAGAACGGCGATCGTTGCGCTGGCTTGGACGGATCGCACTCACCAAGAAGGAAGAGTTGTGTGGTGGGGAACTTGTTCGGATCGCGGGTAGGAGGTCTTTGTTGCTGCGTAAGTACCATTTCCGTATGGCCCGATTCCAATCTTACGTCGAACCGGTCCAACTACTCCCAGATGTCTGTACGATGGAGAGATACTGTTGCGGGAGGGACTGGGAGTTGGAGAAGGAAGGCGGCTTTCTGTTGCAGGGAAGTGGCGCGCGTCTCCGGTGACGAGTGAATGCAGATGATGCTGTCACGCAACGTGAACCGTGAGGGAGAGTAGAGTCGCACGATTGAATTTCAGGCGAGGGGAATGGTGAGGCGAAGTTGGCACGACGTGGAGTAGGACTGACCGCCGCCGCGCATTATCAGAAAATCGGAATGCGGAGAGACCGGCACGTGATGTGATATTCGCGCCAAGCGTGTCCCGGGGGAGATCTTCGAACTTCCGCGATCGCGCTCTAACGGCCCACTGCACGCCGGCAACTTTGCAACGTCACTTTGCTTCGTCCAAACATCACTCTTCAGCTTGGTATAGGTACAGCAATCAGTTCACAAAGGCCTACGACAAACACTTGCAGGCTTGTGCATCGTTTCAGTCGCTTATACAGCCGCCCCGAATGTTTCTGTGTCGTTGTCAATGATGCAGAGAGCTGCAACCCGCAGCTGGCGACCATGGCTTGGTAGCTCGCGGGGGCCGAGACGTACTTTCTCGTAGCGTGGCAGTGACACACAGGTCTCGGATCTGGTTACTGATGGGCAGACCACTGGACAACCCACGAGCGGCACTTTCGGGCTTCTACAGCTGAGAAGCATCCCAACCGGCTAGAAAGTGCGTGACTATGCGGTGCTTCTCTCGAGTGAGCAAGAAAGAATGAGATTGTCGGGTGTGCGAACACGGCGCCAATGCTCCTTCTGCTCTTTCCGGGCTTTGGTAGATATGTACCATACCCCGTAGCGATGGTGGTCGGTTGACTTCCTAGCAGCAACCGTGCACTTCGAGCATGGCTCATCCACCACAAGATCCGTTGAGTGGTCTAGAAGTTTCGAAATGTAACGATTGAACCCAATAAACCGAGATGTGGCAGCAGTGTCAGAAGGCCAAAATTGAGTGCGACATTGCTTTCTCAGCAAACAAGAGGATACCTCGGGCTTCTTGGGGCTTAGACTCTGTGAGAGAGTCACCAGCAAGCAATCACAAACGCGGGTGGAAGCGATGACCTATCTTGTGCCGTGCAGTCTCCACCATGCGAAAAACACAACTCTTCGCTAATGCAACTCCCGAGTTTTAGAATGAAGGCACAGCCTTACAATGGAGTTTTGCACACGAGCTGCCATCGAGACTGGGACGTGAACGCCTCTTTTTGCACGATACTATGGACGACGAATGGAAGCTCAGCTGTGTGATGGATATAATCAACCGTCTTACTCAGCAAGGGCGACTGAGCGTCGAGCCCTCCGGGTACGAGCAGGACATCGAGATCCTTGGGTGCAGATTCCCAACGTGTCAGTGGGCGGGAGCGTCGAATAGAAGCTCGAGTTGAGCGTGTTCATGAGGGGCGAGGCCGGTTCCAGTGTGACAGGAGCCATCGTTTCCGAGATGAGGTGGAGTTCCAGTCGATATTGCCGGCCCAGGGCGTACCAGACTTGGAGGGGACCCCAGACGTCGATGGGCTCGTAGGCTTGGAATAAGATGATGCCGAACTTGCGTGGAAGAGCGAGAGAGTTCTTGGGCGCAGTGCCGTTGATGCCTTGAGGGAGACATATCAGTCAATGCTAAAGGGTCTTGATGGCCTCGAGTTCGAATGTACAGTAGTCAGGCTTCTAGCCGGTCAACGAATCTGGTGTTTGAGCCGCCACTGGCTGAGCGACGAATGCGATGGCTGCAAGCGCGAACGAGACGAACTTCATTGCAGCAGACATGTTAATTGGCGAATGGGTGTGTGACTGCAAGATGATAAATGCAAGATGGTGCAGAGTTGCGGCACAGAAGCACATTCAAAGCAGCTTTAAAAGGTCTTTTATCCCCAAACAACCCACCGCTCTGGTCACGGCGGAAAGATTCTGCGAAACCACCGAAAGGTCTCAGAATCTCGGAAACCTACTCACTGTCGACTGCTGCTCTTCTTGACCGCCCGTAGGCGAACGGATGAGGCTTTGTCATTGGGGGCTTCTAAAATCGCCAATCATCCTTCGCAAGACTCCATCGAGCGAACATTGAGCAAGGTTACTAGCCTGGAAACGTGGATAAGGACCCCGCCAGAATTTCTCTCGCCGAGGGAAGCTCTTTTCAGTAGCACATTTCAGACCTCTTTGCTGAACCAGCAGGCTGTCGACCTTCCCCAAGATTGGACTGTAATTGTGTGGCTCGTCCCGTGTGCTGGACAGGCGCTGAAGGATTGACATCCTGGGTACTGCAAGCAGCAACCTGTCTGACATCCGTCATCAAGTATCTCAGGGGCCAGTCGTTGTCGTTATCTCTCTTTGCACGCATCGTGCGGATCGAGATTGATTCAAATACATGTCAAGGAACGCAACCATGGAGTCAAGAAGATGAAGACGAGGACGCCCGCTCCTGTCGGTGCATGGGTTCTGCTTGGCGTCAGGCATGAGTCTGCATGCCTGAGGGCGAATCTACCCTACCTCGCCTACCATCACGACCATGGACAAAAAACATTTCAACCACACCATCGCCCCGACTGGACCGAGTGATCAAGCCCTGAGATGAGAATGTGCAGCCGGACCCCCCGCAAGACTTGGCCTCGCACATTCGAGCGCTCTCTATGCCCGCCCGTTGCCACATGACGATCTCGAGGAGAAGAAGGCGCCTCGGATCCGCCTTGATTTGCTGATGCCCAGACATCTCGCCCACGTCCGGCGACTCCGATGTGTTTGGTTGCATCCCGTCCTGCACGATGGCCCACGGGGACGCTCCTCCAGATCTTGTGGAGAAAACGACGGGCGACCGACCACACCTCTTGGCAGCGCATGCTTTGCGGCCGCTGTTGTTGGTCTTGGCTGTTTTCTCTAACTCCGTTTCGCTGGAACACCATCTACCGGGCTGAAGAAGGTGGGTTGAAGAGATCTTGTCATCGCCCTACGGCATGTCTAAGAGCCACTTACTCCATCTCAAGGCAAGTTGTCGTCAATATCTCGGGGTTGGCTTTTGCGCCAAGGTGTGCCTCCTGCATGGCCGTGGTGTGCGATTCCCGGGAACTTGTGTTGCCTGTGCGCCCCCAGCCAGTCGTTGCGGGCATCAAGGTTACCCCTAGTCGCTGGAGACTTGACCTCAAGACCATGAGAAAGATCAGCGAAGGACACTCCGCGAGATCATGTCGAACTCGCAACCCCTGCGTTCAGAGAAAAGAAGGCCCTCGATGGGGTATCATGGATTTCCTAGAGGGAAGATTAAAGACCGGCGCACCGCTACGATGCTCTGTACGTAACGAAACGAAACAGCTGTTGACGTCGTCACATCCGACATAGCAGAGGCCAACGCCCAGCCAAGCATGTTTCCCGGGATATATTAGAGGAGGCATCGAACCCGGCCGTTAGGTAAGTCAAGCCGTAGGAACGTCTGCTCCGGCAAAAACGCCTAACCACGTTCGCACACCCGCCTGGCAAAGTCATGAGCAGCGGCTTGGCCAGCGTCCTGGCGTGGAAAGAGTATATCGCCTGACTGCAACTTCACCACAGTATCAGGAAAAAGATCGTCACGAAAACAGAAGAAGGAATGGTTTTTGTGCAGCAACGCACCCTCAGTGGCCAGTCTGTCTTTTCCTAGACTGAAGCCACCATGTGTTGGAATGGACCCACGGATGAGAGATCCGGTCTCTATCGACAGCGGAAAGGTATAAGTAGGACCAGATTTCCGTTCAAGTTCTCCTTCTTCTCTCACCATCCATCGGCTTCTCGCTCAGCAGTATCGTTTAGAACCAAGATCACACCTTCGCTACTTCTCACGACCTTTCCCCAACCACGACGACCCTTCAAACCACAACTAGCGAGCCCTGATCAAGATGCATTTCGCCTGTAACCTCGGGTTGCTTGTCAGCTACATCGGCCTCGCTTCCGCTGGCGTTGCCCAAATGGTGCATTCAGCCCACATTCCACTCAAGTCATCGAACCCGTTAGCTGACAGCTCGAAAGTCCAAGCGCCAGACTCCCCCAACCAACCCCACACAGCCAGTACGCGCCGACCCTCCAAAACTTCAGCGCCTCTTGTAAACTAACCTGGTCCACCTCTCAGGGCAATTTCAACTGCGGCGGTCAGTTCGGCCGGGTCAACTGCGTCAATCTGGGCAACGGCATCGACCAACTTCCGAGCAGCGGCTCGACCACCATCGGCGGCAACACTTGCCGTCAATTGACCTGCGTCAACCTGCCTGGCGGCGACATCTCCCTCAACTGGTGCAACGATGTAAGTCGAGAAGCCACCTATCCTGCCTGCCCACTCCGTCAGAGTTCCACATGTCTGACCGCATCGTCTAAACAGGGTGCCGGATCCGTCACTCAGACCTGGAACCAGCTTCGTCTGCGCTACGGCGATTTGGGAGTGGTGTGTTCTCAGTCACCAGACAACGGAGTGATGGAATGCAACGGACAAGTCTTTTACAGTGATGGTACAAATGTCATTTCGTCGCAGGGGTGCGCTTGATTGAAATGTTTGGAGCGTGGCACGGCCGCTCCGCTGGAGGATGGAAGATGGAGAACAGACGGGTCGATCCCTACTAGGCAGAAACTTGATTTGACAATGTAACTGTCGCTTGTGGCTTCAAGTCTGCTGTTTGTCCAAGACCCGTATTCACGACCATCTGTTGATGTTTACGTCTCCAAGGAGCGTGAAGCTAAAACACGTGATCTCGAGTCTTGATGGTTCGTGCTCGATCCCGACATTGCTCCGACGGGAATACATCGACGACCAGGACGTTCATTACCTTGCCTTAACATTGTCGAAAAACATGACAGCGTGAGCAGCGTGTTGCTTGGAATGCGACAACTCTCTAATGCATATCTACGGGCACTCCCGCTCAACCAGCCGATCTCACGGAAATGGCGCCTTGGCCTGACAATTGAATCCCCGAGCCCCTCACCATGACCGGCGACTCCGACATGCCCGAAAATCCGTGCGCTAGGTCTCATGCAGGAATGCCACTTCGCCAGAAAGACATGAATGGACATTCACGTCTCTCGGGTTGGATTGCTTTCTTGGCTTGCAGCTGAAATCTCGTTCCATTGGATTATGGATTGACACCTATCAGGTTTGTGTGGAGGCCGTGGGACGACAGACTTCTTGCGATCACCGTAGGGTATGCTGGGAAGTCGCTGCTTCACGTCCAGAGACATTACGCTGTGGATGCCCCAAGCTTGTCTCTGGGAATTCCTGGAACCATTCAAACGCGCCGTACCATTTCCCGCTTTCGGGGCGAACAGAGGGGATGCTAGGAGGACAGAAGTCGGCTCAGGGTCTAGGTCAGGTTCGGAGAAGATGCATTAAGTCTAGCGGCCCCAGCGAAATAGGAGTCGAGCTCAAGAGCGAAAGTGAGTGGATACGCTTAGATGTGTTCCTAGCGTTTCCCTTGTCTCGCCTCCGAATGTGTACTTGCACTGCCCTGATATGCGGTATCCGGGAAGCTTTCATGCCTTGATCATCTGCCAGGCGTCGTGATCGACAAGCTTGTATCAAAACACCGGGCAAGGAATAGCGAAGAAGGCTTCGCGAGGCCTGGTCAAGCTTCTCGATCTCCTGCACCAGGCAAAATCGATTGTCTTGATTGCTCGTCTCATTAAGAATGGAGCGTCCGCGGTCGAATGATGGGTCGCGCAGATTGTGCATGAATGATCGTTCACGCTCTTCAACGAAGTGGATTATGCGGTGGCCTGGCTAGCTTTCGGGCGCTGATTCCGCGCACCTCTCGAGCCACCATTGGAAAAGAGATAGTCGCCGGGACGGGGAGAGGCGTTGCGGTATAGCAACGCAGCAATGACGGCCATTTGCTAAACCGACAGAATTATGAATGTCGAGCGGCAACCGATGTGTCGAGGGCGGAAAGTTGGCCATTGGCGGCAAAGAGGTAGAAGTAGTAGGCTCACGTTTGCTTTAGAGCCGTTCTTTTACTTATTCAACGGTCTCAATCCTAGCGCCTCTGCTCGTACACATTCAATCACGTTTGACGATCAGACATACGCATACGAGCTCTCATCAGGATGATTTCCGCCGGAGATTTTGCGCTGCTCGTCAGCTACATTGGCCTCGCTTCGGCCAGCGCCGTTCAAATGGTACGTTCATTCGACTCCTATCGGTCTCGATCTGGTCAAATAGACCACTAGTAGTCTTGAAGTCTAAACGCCATCAACCCAACGCAGCCAGTATGCAACCGTATCTCTTTATTTTGAAATCACATTGACTGTCAAGACACCTTCACATGCGGCGGCGAATTCGGTCGCGTCAACTGAGGCAACCTCGGCGACGGCATCAACGAGCTTCCGAGCGAGGGCTCAACGAGCCTCAGCGGCCGTGTTTGCGTGGAATGGACGTGTGTCAGATTGCCGGGTGGTGACATCTCCCTCGATTAGTGCAACGACGTGAGCTTCATCCCTTTCCTACGATCCGAACAGGCTGCCAAGTGCATGTATGCGAAGGACCGCTAGGCTGACTATTGAATCTCTTCGTGAAAATCGGAGCTCGTCACAACCCGTCTTGATTGGCAGCAGCTCCGTTTGCGCTACGGCGCCCTTGGGAGTTGTATGTTCGGAATCGTTGGACAACGATGCTGGCGCCTGCAATGGTAGGGTATCGTACCCCGATGGCATGAGTATTAGCGCATCGGCGGGCTGCGCTACATGAGGTCAATGTGACCATGCGAATGGGTCTCGCAGAAAACAACGGGAGATCATCGTTGCTGGACAGCATGAGTACATAGGTGTGAATCGATGGCAGTTGTTCTTTTGTCATGACCTCTCGAGCAGATGACCACGGTCGACGACGTCTCGAACGTCTCAACAGCTTCTCTTCGCCTCGACTGTCTCGAAATCGAACTTCTGGCACTGTGCAAACATCAAATCAATTCATCTTTCGACTTGAAAATTGATTCGCGCGAGCGACGCCAAAGCACGTGCTGTTGCGTCTGGGTGGTCTGTGCATTCGATTCATGGTTGGCCGCCGTCTCATGTGAATGTGTGGGGGAACGACAACCTCCCATCTCCGCCCATCCGCTCTCCAATCTCGCTTCTCTCCCTTCACCGAACACGCAGCCTCCGCGCGATGCGGTAGAAATTCCATCATGCCTCACTACACCACCACCATCACCTCCGAATCCTCTGGGCGCAACTCCCCCAAATCACCGCCCTCGAACATCCATCCCGTCTCCGAGCCCCCCTACTCCGGTCAACTTCCCACCGACGGCTCCACCTACGCCGCCACGGCCTCCGACACTGCGATAGTCATCGACAATGGCTCGTCCTCTGTGCGCGCTGGCTGGCAAACCGAAGCGGCGCCGCGCCTGCAGTTCCCGCCGCTCATGGCGCGCTACACAGATCGCAAGCTGAACCGCAAACTCACCTTCATCGGCTCAGAGATCTACTTTGACGGGACCGCGAGGGGGCAGGCGAAGAATGTTTATGAGCCGGGAAGTAATATCGTGAACAACTGGGACGTCCAGGAAGGGTTGTTGGACTACATCTTCGTCAAGCTGGGGATTGCGGGGCGTGAGGGGAATGTCGATCGTCCGGTGGTCATGACCGAACCGCTGGCGAATTTGGGGTACACGCGACGGGTGATGAGTGAAATCATGTTTGAGCTATATGGGGTGCCGAGTCTGGCGTATGGGGTGGACAGCCTGTTTAGCTACAGGCACAACGGGGGCAAGACGGGGCTCGTGGTGAGCGCGGCGAACATGAGCACCCATTTGATCCCGGTCATCGACCAGCAACCGCTGATACAGCACGCGACGAGGTTGGACTGGGGACGGTCGCAGTGTGCCGAATATCTCCAAAGACTGCTCAAGGCAAAGTATCCGGGATTGCTCACATCTGGCAAGGTGAACGACACACAGATCGAAGACATGGTCAAATCGCATTGCTATATTAGCCAGGACTACGACCAGGAAACGCAGCACATGTTGGACTGGAGTGGCCTTGAAGATCGCGACCAAATCGTGCAGCTGCCCTTCCAGGAGAAAGAAATTGTGCAAAAAACGGAGGAAGAAATCGCACGAGCGGAAGAGAAACGGCGCGAAGGCGGTCGCCGCCTCCAAGAGCAAGCCGCCAAAATGCGCCTCGATAAGCTCATCCGCAAAGAACAAGAAGTCGAATACTTTCGCCAGCTGCTCGGCCAAATACAAGCCGCCACCACGAAGAAAGAAGCCCGCGCCCTCCTGGACGAAGACGAGTTCAAAGACGAAGCAGCACTCGACCGCAAAATCAAAGAAATGGACAAATCCATCCGCCGCCAGCGCAACAAAGACGTCGGCGACCTCGAAGAAGAACCGGAACAACCCCCCACCTACCCCCTCCTCGACACCCCGGACGACCAACTCGACGAAGATGGCATCAAGCAAAAACGCCAACAACGCCTCATGAAATCCAACCATGACGCGCGCGCCCGCGCCAAAGCCGAAAAGGAAGCCTCGGCCGCCCGCGAAGCCGAAGCCCAGCGCCTCGACGCCGAGCGCCGCGACGCCGACCTCCCCGCCTGGGTCTCTGAGCGCCGCGCCGCGCGCCAGCACCTGCTGACTAAGATCCGCGACCGCGAGCGCCTGAAGCAGGACCTCGGTAACCGCAAGTCCCAGGCTTCTCAGCAGCGCATGAAGCACATCGCCAATCTCGCGTCGGACACGCCGACGGGGCGAAAGCGGCGGCGCGGCGGCGGCACGGGCGATCCGGACGATGACGGGTTTGGCGCGGATGATGCGGATTGGAGTATTTACCGCGATATTCAGGCCGGCAAAGGTGCGGACGAAGACGAAGAGGGTGTCAATGAGGACGAGGAGCTGGCCGCGCAGCTCAAGAGCGTTGAGACGCAGCTGCTCGAGTTTGACGAGGCGTTCGCTGAGGTCGCGGCGCGGGAGGCGCGCGGGGACTGGACGCGAAGCACGGTGCACAAGTTCCTGCGGGGCGCGTGGGAGCACGATCCCGAGGCTGCACGGGAATCGGCACAACTCCATCTCAATGTCGAGAGGGTGCGCGTGCCCGAGGTGCTGTGGCAGCCGGGGCTGGCGGGCGTGGACCAAGCGGGGCTGGGAGAATGTGCGGAGGATATCGTCGTCGGACGGCTGGGCGGGCATGAGGCGCGAGATGCGGTGTTGAGGGATGTGTTTGTCACGGGCGGGTATACGCTCTTTCGTGGATTTGAGGAGAGGTTGGCGCGCGAAATGCGCGGCGTGCTGCCCACTGATGTAGAGTTGGGGGTAAGGCGGGCAAAGGATCCGGTGCTGGATGCGTGGAGAGGCGCGGCGGGTTGGGCTGCCGGCGCGGAGTCGCGGAAGGCGTTCGTGACTAAGGCGGAGTGGGAGGAGAAGGGGCGGGAGTACATCAAGGAGCATAGTCTCGGGAATGTCTTCTCATAAAAGGAGGCTCAGACGAGAGGGAGGCGGAGTGTGCGATGAGTCGGGCGATTGATGTCCCTTGTACAACAGTGTGACCACTACTCTGATTCCCCATCCTCGCCAACCCGTCACCCAAAAAGCGTACATGCGTCTCTCCAATCCGACCCAGGAGTATCCAGCTCACTTGTCCCTTCCTCCAACGCCGTCCACCCAGCCTCCCAGCCCAGCCCTAGCGCAAGACTCAAAGAACAAAAACCTCTCCAACGTATAAAACAGGGTATCCCAAAAAGGCCTTCCCAGCCCAACCATACCAAACAAAAGAAGCCACCCCTACTCTTCACAAGGAGAATCCCCAAGCCCTACTCCCCCTCAATAACAACCATCGTACTCTTCCGCTGCGCCGCCAAATCCGCAAACGTCCTCCGCTCCCCCACGCCGCCCACCCCTCCGCTGCCGGCCCCCGCCGCCCCGCCCCCGACCGTCACCACGCGCGGCTGCATCGGCTGCTTCACCTCTTGCAGCCCGATGCTCGCCTCGCGCACCTGCTTGCGCGCGCGCGAGACGCTGACGCTGCGTGCGATGGAGACTTGCACGATGGGGTCTGGGTTCGTTGGGGGGCTGGCGGGGTTGCCTATTGGGGGGCTGGTGGTGGTGGGGTTGCCTGTTGGAGGGCTGGTGGTGGTGGGGTTGCTCTGGGGAGTGGGTTTGGTGGGCTGTGCAGGGGTGGAGGCTTGGCTGGGTTGGGTCGTCGGTGGGGGGAGGGTGGAGTAGGTGGGTTGGGAGGGTTTGACGGGGAAGCGGCGCTTGGAGGTGCTGCGGATTGGGAGGCCAGTGGCGGTCGAGAGGCCTGAGGAGGTGGGTCGGGAGTTGGTAGACCCTGTGGAAGGTTTGGTGACGCTTCTGGAGCGGCGTTGGAGGGATGCCGAGGGGATGGTGGACGCCGGGGGCGGAGGCGACAGGTCAAAAGGATCGGTGGGCTCGGTGGCGGTGTTAGGGGATGGGGTAGGGTGCGTTTGGTGACGCTTTGGCGTGGTGAGGAGGGATTGGCGGGCGGTGGTCTTGGAGGACCCTGGCGGAGCGGTCATGGATCTCGACGCGGTTGGTGGACGATGCAGAGCGGTCTTGCTGGAAGTCTCCGCAGGCGGCTGAGGCCATCTTTTCACGTCGATCGAGAGGTCTTGCAGCGCTGCTACGTCGAAAAGATTCTCTGCTGTTATAGATTCGCTCCGCTTCAGACTGATAGATGATGGCCGGGAACCTGCGTGCAGATCGGTTGTACTATTCTCGGCGGACTTGAGAGTGTTTGATGACTTCTGTCGCTGGATCTTGCTCTGTCGACGTGCGCGGATTGATGGTTTTCGCTCTCCAAGGAGCTTTTCAAACATGACGCTGTAACGGTCCATCTGCGGGTCGGGAATGGCCAGGTCTAGATGTGGCCCACCGCCCAGGATTGGTGGCTTATCCATGCTTGATAACGGAGAGTCATGCGCATCTTCTTGATCCTGTACCACCTTTGTGATTTCTTGTTGAATTCGTTGCGGCGAGTTCGTGAACCTGAAGCCGTCCTCTTCTGGAACTGCAGATGGCGTTCTTGCGGCACGGGAGTTCTCGCTGTCGGAAGACGGCGGCTTTGCTTCCGTAAGGCTTTCAGCATGCGCAAAGCCTCTCAACTTGGACAGCGATGACATCCGCTTTTGGTGCCGCTTTGGTTCCTCGGGGGTCGTCTGATCCCGAGTCGGCGGGTTTGCCTTCGAATCCTGGCCTGGCACCGAGGTTGACAAGCTATGTTTCGAATCGTTTCTCGAGTCATGTCTCGACTGGGTGAGAGTGTCTCCAGAGGACGGTTTGCTAGATTTCCGACTAAGCAGCCCACCTAACCTCCTCCACCCCGACCGTTTTCTCCGCAGCTCAGGTTTCTGTTCAGTTTCAGGCGGGTGCTCTGGGGTTGGATGCTCTTCACGTCGTAGTGCCGAATTCTGAGGCATTCTACTCGAGATTTGATCGGATGTATTTGAACGCCCGTAAGCCGGCGCATTATGCGTCGGCGAACCAAGAGCAACTCCGATCGGCGGTGGCTCTTGCGCAAAAACCAGCGGTGAAGGGGGAGCCTGAAAGGTGGCAGACCGAGGAGGCATCCGCGACGGCCCAGGTGGATGCGGGGACACAGACATGCCTCTACCTTCCCGCTTTGCAGTCTCTGGACAGGGAGTACGCAGTCCATCGTTGGCGGCACCCTGCCTGTGGGGGGTTCGAGGTCGGGAGAAGCTCTTTCGTCTGTCTGCGGTTTGGGGGCGCTCTTCAGTCGCCGACTTTGTGGACGCAGCCGCATTCGACAGCGGAGTTGTGGTGCGTGGCTGTCTGGTGTCCTCAAGCTTCGAAGCGGTCGCTGCAACCGCCGGAGCGGGTGTGGAGTCTCGCCCATTCCTCTCCTCAGTCTTCTCCGCCTTCCTTTTGTGTGACTTCGTGCGCTGCAGAAATCCCATAGTGCCGCGGTCTCCCTCCTTCAAACACAATGGCAATCGCCGAAGAACGCGAGAGTCGAAGGAAACTGCAGAGTGTGTCGTTGAGATACAAGGTGTGAAATAGTGCAACAAGACAATCAGGAGGCGCAATTCGCCCCAAATGCGCTGCGAAGGACAGGAGACGCCGTGACGAAGCGGTCAATATGTATCGTAACTCATGGGTTCGTACTCGGCGTGTTTCAGAATAAAGATTGCGGGCAAGGTCAAGTAGGAGCTCTCCAGAGAGCGTGTGTTTGAGCAAAAGAGCAGCAAGATGTATGTTCAAACGAGTGTGAAGAAGAATGTAAGAAGAAGGGAAGACGACAACGAAAAGCGCGCATGCAGGTGCAAGTAGTGTGCAGAAGCGCGCGCACGCGGGTTCGTAAAGACGAGGGGTTCAGCTTGAAATGAGGTCGCGTGTTGGCGCGGTTAGAGGCGAGAGGCGGGGGGTGGAAACAGGGGGGACCCCGTCCGCGCCAGCACGAGGGACTCGAGCACCACCACGCGAACGATCCATGTCGCCGCCGTCATCAGCGGGCGGTACGAGATCGAGAACGTGGTCCCGAGCACCCCGAGGGAACGTGTATGACTTGTGAGGCACAGCGGAAACGCAGTCGCCGAGAAGGGACTGGCTGAAGATCCTTCCCCCGTCGCCATCTCGATGCCTACCTAGCGGACGAGCAGTCTTTCGCAATCCAGCCGACTGTCAATCACGGCACATATTGGCATTCGGCCACCTCCAGACAGGCCGTTGCGTGGCCGCTCGTCTGGCTCAGACAACACTTGCATACCGAAAGGCCTCAGATATGCGCAGATCAAGGGCGCGGCAGTCTTGCGAATAATGTGGTTGGAGCAGGTAAATGAAGTGAAGCCGTGTTTCATGGCTCGTATCATCGAAATTGGCTTGTCGTGACGGCGGGCCGGCGCGAGAACTGTGTGCCTGAGGTTGGAATGCTCGCAGACACGCATTCCGATGAATGCAACGCTCTTCCCTTTTTGGATCCCCCTCTTGTCCTTCTTTTGACCTCACTTCGTCCGACTCGCCGGCGGTTCCTCTCATGGCATCCAGCAAGAACGAGCAACAAATCATCACTCGTTCCCATTTGTTGCCCCAGGCGTGATTAGCTACGCCGTCTGGCCTTGCCTCGCCTTGCCAACCTCTCAACATGCTATCAAACACACCAACCGATTCATGCCCAGATTGCTCGCCGTCTCATCTGATCGGGAGCAGCTTTGAACATGTATTCCGCCGGCCATCAACACCCTCAAGTGTCCATTTAGCCATAGCATCGCGGAGACGCTGAACTCTCAACGGACAAGTAGCGATGGCCCACTGCCGCAAGTTGAGACAAATGAGGCCCTGCGTCTGTCATGTCTTGCACGTCCTCTCTGGTTAGCATCTAGGCTTGAGAGACGCACTCAAAGCTTTCACAGCGCATTTGCACATCTCATCACTCGGCTCAGCGTCACCATTGCTCGGACCAGCGCGTTGGGAGCTGCTTCACCCACTTGTCAATGTCGTTACCGCATTCTATAGAACCCTACTTCTCCAGAGCAACAACGTCGACTTTGTTATCCTTCGATTCTCAAATCCTGATCGATGCAGGTACCATTCATCACGCATATGCTCGTCCATCCACATATGTAGGAACATGCCGCCGACCCGCAGTTGATCGAGATATAATTGCGTCATGATGCGTCTCGACCCCCTCGGCTGCCCTGACGACCTTCCCAAATTAAAGCCTCGCCTGCCCTCCGCCGCTTGGCATGCTGCATCTTCCCACTCGCGCGACGTCCCGTGACCGCGACCATCATGATGTAGACCCGCCCATCCGCCCCTCGCCTCACCGCCGTCGACACGGTGCACCGTCCGCTCCATCACGCCATCCCGGCAAGGTAACGCTGCAGCGGTTGTGGCTTCGCCTGTGCGAGAACCGACAGCGCCGACAAAGGCCAACTTCCTCTACCAACATCCGCTCCTCCAAACGCCTTTTCAAAATGTTCCCCTCTCCTCTGCCGACATGAACGATTCCTAGCGAACCCGCAACCATGACCTCCACGCCCTCCGCCTCCAATTCACTCGAGGCCAAACTCGTCGGTGCGCCTCCCCGACAAACACCAGTTCCCCACCCGTTCACCGCCCCTCCGCCCCGCACCCCGCAAACACCCTCAGCCCGGCCCACTAACCACCCCCCCCCCTCCAGTCCTCGGCTCCCAATCCGTCGGCAAAACAACTCTCGTCCACCGCTACAGCGACCCGCACCCACCCCCCACCGCCGCCCCCACCACCACTCCCGCCAACGCCAAACCCCGCCCCACAGTCGGCGCCTCCTTCCACACCACACGCGCCCACGACCCCTCCTCCGGCACCACCCTCCGCCTCCAAATCTGGGACACGGCGGGCCAGGAGCGCTTCCGCAGCATCTCGCGGCTGTACTACCGCGGCGCGCACGCCGCCATCCTGTGCTACGACGTCACGAGCCGGCGCAGCTTCGACGAGGTCGCGGGGTGGCTGGGCGAGCTGCGCGCGGGTGTGGGCGCCGGTGGTGGTGAGGATACCGTCGTGCACGTTGTGGGGTGTAAGACGGATTTGCTTGAGCACGAGCCGTGGCGGCGTGAGGTGCCGTTTGAACGGTGCGTGGCGTGGGTCGGGGAGCAGGGGTTGGCGGAGGGGGGGCTGGGGTTCGATGGTGGGCCGCCTGGGGGTGTGAGTGCTGGGTCTTTTGGCGCGGGGTTGGGGGGGTGGCCGATTGGGAGTCCGGGGAGTGTGGGCAGTGTGGGGGGTGGGGAGGGGGCGTGGAGCTGTTGCCATGAGATTTCGGCGAAGGATGGCGAGGGTGTGGAGGAGGTCTTTCGGGTTGTGACGAGGCGGTTGGTGGAGCAGCATTGGAGGCGCGTGGAGGCGGCGGAAGGGTCGTCGGCGAGGGGGAAGACGCCGGGGGCGGAGTCGGTGGGGGGTGCGTCGGGGTATTTTGATCTGCCGAGGGGCGGAAATGGGAGTTTTCGCGTCGGGCATGGGGATAAGAGGAGGAGTTGGTTGGGGATTCCGGTTACGCCTGGGGGTTTGACGATTGGTGGGGCGAGCACGGAGGCAGAGGATGACAAGGCCGAGGGCGGTGCGAGACGGGCGCGGTGTTACTGCTGACGACTGATTGATTTCCCACGACAGATTACGATGGGTTGGACAGGACACGACTTGTACTGTTACGTCGTTCATACTACAGTGTAGATCCCATGTTGCAGATGTTCTGCTATAGCCTCGCCCATCGTTCGAGCCTCGCCTTTGAAGCTTTGCAACAGCGCTTAGCCGTTCTCTTTGCTTCAGCTATCACGTTAGAATGTTCAGGGCCCATTCATACAGTCAGCAAAGCATTACTCAGCGTCGGGCGGGATCGGAGTTGGTAATGTATAGCGCAGAAGATCGCGGCCACGACTTTCAGTCGCCGTTAACCTGAGGAGGTCTGATGAGGACTATCACTGTACAGTATTGACACAATAACCTTACACGGCCGCGCTACCACAGCCTTTCCACCCTAGCCTCGGGCGCGGCATCCTCGCCATCTTCCCAGTCCAGCCCCTCCCAATGCAACGGCCGCCCATGCCAGAACCGAATAAACCCCTGCAACGCACTCTCCGTCTCGAACCCGAGAATAAACACATTCCCGGGCGTCCCACGCGGATTGCGCGACGCGGAAACCCCCTCCGCATCGTCCGGCCCATCCTCACGGGCCCTTGACGCCCGCCCCAGCAACTTCTCACTATCGCGCTCCATCTGCTCATCCGCACTCTGCGCATCCCGCTCGCCCCAACTCTGCGCGTCCGGCTTCCGCGACAGGGGTGAAGGTGCCTCGCGCCGCCGTGTCGCTTCCCACTTGCTCATGCGCGGGAGCGTCTCGCTGCCGCCCGACCAGTTGATCCCGCAGAACCGCCCCGTGTATAATAGAATGTGCTGCAGGCTGACGAGCGTGTACTGCGGGCCGAACATCGTTAGGCGCGCCTCGTACGTCATGCGGTCGGGGCGATTGAGGAGGGTCGAGTACCCGCCGGCGCGCACGATGCTCTGGATGAAGGGCGTGAGGGGTGGTTTGAGCTGGCGCAGGTCCATGGCTTGGTCGGGCGGGATGAGCGTGAAGGATTGGATTGCGGCGTGCGCGTCCACGCCGTCGATGGTTTGGCCCGGTTGTGGCGGGAGCACGGATGCGATCGAGGTGGGGGTGTGACGGGAAGCCAGCGTTTTGCAGCGGATGGCGTGGCCTTGATATGTGAAAGCGCTGAGCGGAGAGGAGAAAAGGAGGTAGTAGTGGCCGAGGGGGGCGAGCGTGGAGAGGTCGCGGCTCTGGATGATTTTCAGAATGTCGCCCTGTTGCAGCGACCAACCTTCAAGGTGCTGGCCGCTGGGGACCAGGCGGCGGAAGTCTTCTTCGACAAGGTTGTTGCTGGCGTTGCGCAGGACGAGCACGCTCACGCCCGAGTCCTTCTGGTTCTGCATAGTCTGTGCGTAGTCGCGTTGGCGCGGGCTGGTGATGTCAAGAATGCTCTCGACTCCAAGTTCGGTCTTTCTTAGCCCTTCGCTAGACTGAGGCTGCTGTTGATGCAAAGGGATCCGTGGCACCTCGCGCTCGTGCTGACGTTGGCGAAGCGCCTCCTCTCTCTTCGCCTCCTCTTCGGGGAACAGTTGGCTGATCAAAGATGGCCGCTCCTTTCCGCCCCAATTATTGAGCGCTGCTGATGTTTTGGCCTTCCAATTGTCGCCATGCTGACGGTCATTGGCCTTGCGTTCGTTGCTCCTGCGCTGTGGCCGCCCTTCTTTCCGGAGCTCTCTTCCATTCCATCTACCCCCGTCCTTCTCTTGTTGTCCTAACTGTTGTTGTATTCGTTGATTCCGCAGTTCGCGCCGCTCTCTCCTGCCAGGCGGATTCCATCTTTTTGAATCCCCGCGCCATCCCCCCTTTGGTCGTTGCTGACTTTCCCCATCTGCCCTCCCAGAGCCAACCCAATCCTCCCTCGGAAATCTGCCCCCATCGTCTCTTCCTCCGCTGTGGTACTCACGGCGCCCGAAGAAGCGTAGATCGCATGGCCGCGATGCAAGACGCCGTATACACAGGGGCGCAGTCAGCATTAATCCGGATCATTGCACGCCGAGTAATATGGTAAGGCACGCTCGTCAGCGGGCGGAAAAGTGATGTTTAAGCACGGGAGGGTCTCGGGAGCGACAGCCGGCGCGAAAAGCGGGAGGGGAGGGCCGAGAACCTTATTTTGCTAGCCGCTGTGTCGCGCCGCGTGACAGTGCGCCTTCCATTTTAAATATTGCAAAGGCGAGCGCCCAGACTGTCACCGCATTGTTACTGTACTTCATCTCTTCGGCGTGTGATCCGATCATACGTATTCTCTCACGTCGACGTCTGCTCTTTCTACTGCTCCAAGCGGTCGGCCACTCGCCTAGTATGTCACCCATGATTCACCCGCTCCGAATGAATCCGCCGTACTCATGCTATAGAAGCTTCGACGCCAACATGACTGCCGGCGGCGCGTTGCATTTAGTGGTGCGCACGCTCCCGGCCTCGGGCCTCGAAGGTGGATTTCGCGTGCACATCTCGCCCGAGGGACTGGAGCAGGTCGGTCTCCGCGTCGGCGAGGTCTGCCGCATCTCGGGCGAGAACGGCGAGATCAATGGCGTTGGCATCGCCTGGCGCGCGTCGGACAAGATGGGCAGCCAGCCGAAGCTGCGGCCGGTGAAGATGAGCGAGACCATGAGGAACGCTTTCAACATCAAAGAGGGCAGCCACGTGACTATCAGCAAGATTGATGCAAAGCTGGTGCCCGCGAAGAAAGTCGTCGTGTCCGATGTGACGCCGTCCAACTACGTCGAGTCCGAGGTGGAAGACGAAGGCTGGATCACTAAAATCACCTGGCTTCTTCGTATATTGTCACACAACCTCTACCAGCTTGATCGCGTGCTAACACGCTGGCAGACAACTGCGAGGCATTCACCGGCGGCATGACCTTCGACGTAAGCGCCAAGAAGGGGCTTAGGAAGCGCTTTTATGTCGAGCATGTGGAAGCTTCTGCCTCGGGAGCAAATGACATGAGCCTTTTCTATCACAATGACGGAACACAAATCTCCATCGCGGATCCTCTAAAACAGTCTGGCGAATCTCTGAATGGAACGACCGGAGTCCCTGGTGAAATGGGCAACGTACTCAGCACCAAGAGCATCGGTGGTCTCGTCGAGCAAGTTGAATCTCTCAACTTCCAGATGAAGCGCACACTCATGCAGATGAGCGCAAGTTCCAAAAACCCCGCCAACGCCAACAAGCAGAATCCAAGCGTGTTGATTCACGGCTACGAAGGCACTGGAAAATCCATGATCTTGCAAAAGATTGAAGAGTGCGCCCCATCCCATGGCTTTCGTCGAGTGGTCCGTCTCGAGACGTCGACACTGTCGGCTGGCACAGCTGTCAAGAATCAAGCCATGATCCAGAACCTGTTCAGTCAAGCAAAAAGCTCCCAGCCCAGCATCGTTGCCATCGACAACCTGGAGCGCCTTGCTTCTTCAAGCGAGTATCTCTATGCAGACCACATAGCGAAGGAGCTGTCGCAATTGCGCGGCTGCGATGTTCTGGTCATCGCAACCTGCTCTACCCCTAGCGACGTCAACAACCTTCTTGTCGGTCCCCGACTCTTTTCAATCCTTGTGGAACTACCAATCCCGGATTTGAAGGCTCGCAAAAGCATTCTCAGTCTCATGTTCGAACCGAATGAGCGCACCATTGTCGACCAGCTGGCTCTCAAAACACATGGTTTCACCGGGAAGGATCTTGAGTGGTTGATTGAAGTGGCAAAGAACTCTGCTTTCGCTCGACGTATGCCGAGCGACTCTCGCTCCCTTGCGGACTTTCATTTTGACTCACAGGAAACTTTGAAAGAGAGCAAGATGACGAATGGCCATTCGGATGATCATTCTGCAGCGCACCTCGAGAACGAAGTCGCAGAGGCCGAAACGAACGTAGTAGCTGCCCAGCCACAAATCACCAGCGAAGATGTTGATGCCGCTCTCACTAAAGTGCGCCCCACCGCACTGCGAGAGATCTTTTTCGAAACGCCCAAAGTCAAGTGGTCTGACATTGGCGGATCAGAAGCAATCAAAGCCCGCTTCGACCGCATCATCGGCTGGCCACTGAGGCATCCCGAAATCCTCGCAAGCTCCCACAAGAAACCCACCAAAGGCGTTCTCCTCTACGGCCCTCCAGGGTGCTCCAAAACCCTGACCGCCCAAGCCGTCGCGACCATCTACGAGCTCAACTTCATCGCCGTTCAAGGTGCCGAGCTCGTCAGCATGTACGTCGGCGAGTCAGAACGCGCTGTCCGCGAGGTCTTCCGCAAAGCCCGCACCGCCGCGCCCTGCGTCATCTTCTTCGACGAAATCGACTCCATCGCCGGCGAGCGCGACAGCGCCGGGACAAAGGGCTTGAATGTCCTTACTACGCTGCTGAACGAAATGGACGGCTTCAAGTCGTTGCAGGGCGTGACGGTCCTTGCTGCGACGAACAAACCCGAGGTGCTCGACCCTGCTATCATGCGTCCGGGCCGGTTTGACGCGCATATCTACCTCGGGCCGCCCAATGAGGCCGCACGAAAGGAGATTTTGCACATCAATCTCGACAGTCTGCAACTTGCAGACGACATTGACTTTGATGGGCTGGCGGCGTCGACAGAGGGCCACTCGGGCGCTGAGGTGGTGCAGATCTGCGAACTGGCCAAGGATCCGGCGATTGAGAGGGCGATAGATGGTGGGGATGCGAGAATCACCATGGACGATTTGAGCAGGGCACTTTCGCAGTCGCCCAAGGGAATCACGGAGGAGATGCTGGAGGGGTATCGGCAGTACCACAGGTGAGGTGGGATTGCCAAGGGGTGACGTCAAAAGTGCTTTCTGGCGGTCTGATGAGTTGTAGCTGTGCGTGTCACGACATTTGCGAGCTCGCGGCCATGCGGAGTGGGCGCGGGGAGGATGGAAGCGAAAGAGGAGCTACACGATAGCTATTCAGCCCAATCAAAGGCTTCTTGATCTTGTCTCTCATTCTCGGTTTCATCAAATCATTCCTTATCTCATCCCCCACTCCCGTTCAAAGATTTCATCCTACTACGGCTTCTTGAGCCCCATATCCACCGGCTTCGGCGGCGCCGGCACCTCCACCTCGCCCACCCCCCACTCCATCCCCAAATAAGAATCACTCACAACCTCCACCTTGACCGTCCTCTCCCCCTCGCCCTCGGGCAACTTGACCACCGTCCGCGTACTCGGCCGACTCACACTGCCCACCTTACTCTTCTCCGGCGACGGCCAGCTAACCCTCTTCAGCGCCAGGATGTCCCCCTTCGCCGCGTCCGACACGAGCACAAAGTACCCCTCCGTCTGCGGCTTCGGGTACCGCGGGGCGAAAATGCGGTATGCGGGGTCTTGCACGGGGTTGAGCCGCGCGAGGTGCACGACCAGGCCGAGCGCGTTGACGTCCGAGACGGAGATGCGGAGCTGTGGGAGTGCGGCGAGGGCTTTGAAGACTCTGGCGTGGGCTGAAGGTGGGAGGTTGAGGGCCGTCAGCGCGGTTTCGAGTTGAGCGCGGGGCGCGGTGGTGGCGTCTTGGAGGGTTCGGGGGTTGCTGGTCTCGTTGTTGTTGGCGAGGCGGTTTTGCTCGGTCGCGGGGTCGATGCCGGGGAAGATGGCGAGGGGGCCGTCGGTGGGCCAGCGGGCGGATTTGACGGCTTGGAGGAGCGTCATCATGGCTTTGACGCTGGTTCGGTGGCCGAGTTCTGTGAGTACGTCGATGCTGGCTTGGATGATGCGGATGCTTTGGTCGAGGACCGAGGTTTGGTCGCCGACGTAGTCGCTGATGGGGAGGTCGAGGCGGGAGAAGTGAGATTCGAGGAGGAGGAAAGCTTTGATGTGCGGATCCCACATGGGGAGGTCAAAGGAGTCGGCGTTGTAGGGGAGGTGGTTGGAGAGCTCGGCGTTGACCAGGTCTTCGTTGTGCCGGACGGGGAGCTCGTCGTATTCGGTTGCGCGGCTCATCCAGGTGAGAGCGTCTTCGACCGTGGCTTCGGGCTTTGCGTATTGGTTGAGCTTGCGTATGGTGTGGTGGGAGAGATAGTAGTAACTCATAATCTTGCCCATTGCCGTGTGGTCCACGTCGCCGTTACTGTGGAGTGTGAGGCAACCCGACTCTGCCAGCTCCGACATGGACTTGTCGACCATGTCAATCATGTAATCGTTCGCTGCTTGCTGAGCCGTCACTGTATTGTTCTCCTCAGCAGACAGCTCGAGGCCGTAGTAAGACGGATTCTTGTGCAGACGTCGAAAGAAAAACGTCCAAGTAAGATAGTCCAACGCATCCTGCTTCGTCGTGATCGTGCCGGCAGACACTTCAGCGCCGAAATGATCGTCCAGCACATTGTGCAGCGACGACTCCACCGGAAATCCGGTATGCAAGAAATGCTTGTAGAACGCCTTCTTGGAGTCTTGCGTGAAGATGCGCGCGATACCGGACGTGTCGAACTGCGGTCTACCCGCGCGACCAAGCATCTGCAGCACGTCCGTCAAGTCCATGTCCTTGTATCCTTCAATCTTCATGTCATAGAACTGAGTGCCCTTGACCACCACCAGATGGGCAGGCAAGTTGACACCCCAAGCCAGCGTGCTGGTGGCGACGAGGATCTGGATCTTGTTGTTTGCGAAGAGTTCTTCCGCAAGCAGACGGTCGCTCTCGACCAGACCGGCGTGATGCAGTCCGATGCCGAAGCTCAAAGCTGCCCTCAACGAGTCGTCCTTAACGCGGCTGAGATTGAGGCTCAGATCCTCTTCAGACATCTTCACGAAGCGACGAGGATTGTCTTCCATGCCGCAAAAGTTGATGAGATCTTCGGCTGTCAGACGGGTCTGTCGACGCGACGAAACGAAAACGATGACTGGTTTGTCGGGCGAGTGCGACTTGATGGCCAGGAAGGTGGGTCGGTTCATGCTCTGCATCAGCGCGCAGTAACCTCGCTGCTCGGGGAAGCCATCAATGAAGATCTCGAGCGGAACAGGACGCACTGAGTGTCGGAAGTTGAACAGTCCTTCCTTGACGCCGAGCCAGCTGGCCAGGTCCGTGGCGTTGGCGCACGCAGTCGACATACCGACGATTCGCACGGAGCCTTTCGTCTGCGAAGCAATGTAGTTCATTCGACTTACAATGATCTCCAGAATCGGGCCACGGTCGCCACCCAGCAGGTGGATTTCGTCGATGATGACCGAGCTGACCTGCTGGACGTAGCTTCTCGTTTGCCAGCTACGACTGATACCGTCCCACTTTTCAGGGGTGGTGACGATGATGTCCGCATCCCTGATGGTCCGCGTGTCGGGCGTGTTGTCCCCCGTCAACTCCACCAGCTTCAAGCCCATCTGCTGCGTGAGTCGCTTCTGCCAGTCTGTCACACGTTCGCGGACGAGCGCTTTCATGGGCGCAATGTAGACGACCTTGCTGCCAGGTCTCTCACGGAAAGCCCACCACATTGCCAGCTCGGCGGCGATCGTCTTGCCTGATCCGGTGGGGGAGCCGAGCAGAACGTTTGCAGGTGTGTAGTACATGCAGTGAAAAAGTTGCGTCTGCATCGGGTTGAAAAACTGGAAACGCGAACCATAGATCTCTTCGAGCAGAGGATTCTTCAGTGCGGCGATCGGCAGCGGCTGAAGGTTCAGCAAATCGGTGTAGACGCTCTCGGTGTCTGGTCTGATCAGATGCTGGAAAGACACTGGCTGCACCGTCTCCGCCCCCATCCAACGGTCAGACACGGCCTTGACGTAGATCTGGCTGGGCAGCGGGTCCGACAGGGGAATGGTAAAGTTGAGCTCGTGGTCGTCATATAGCTTTCTCCTGCTCAAGATGAAGTACTCGTGGTGGTAGATCTCGCTGGTTTCTGAGTTTTCGACCCAAATCCAGTAGCTCTCGCTCTTGCCATGATGACGGTCATTCCAGATGAAGTCGGGAGTGATGAAAAGCTTCACGCGCAGCACGTCCCGATTGAGAGGCGCGATCTCCACTTCGATGGAGACCGTGGGAAAATTGTCGAGCAGTCTTCCAATGACATGGCCCATCCTCTGATTGTGCACCAAGCTGCCAATCTCAGCAGCTTCCATGTCACGCATCGAATTTATCGATCCGGTGGAGCCACTCGATTCCAGATTGCGCATGACAGCCTGGGGCAGGTCGAACTGCTTGAGAGGGTGCTCAAACTCCCACATGCGCTTTTCAATGCTCTTGCACAGGCTGAGCAGCACCAGGCACTGATAGCCCCATCCTCTGTTCAACGCAATCATGAAGAGAGCTCGACAGATTCTGGTGGCGTTCTGGGCGACGTAGGCAGTGTCACTGTAAAGCGTGAAGTCTTCCAGAAAGGCGTTGCCGATGTAAGACTGAAGCAAGACGTTGGTCTTGCCTTGTGTGGTCCCGATACCGCCTTCAATCGTGCACGGGACGTTCTCACTGAGGTTCATAAGCTCCTTCTCTTCCGACTCGCGCGACTGGATATTGTCAAACTCTCCGCTCATACTGATCATCTTAAGCACATCGGCTTCGGTAGCACGCGGTCGCATCATCGTGTTGAAGATCTCAATCGACGTTTGCAAAACGTAAAACTGGCTGGCGATCCGACCGACGTCTTTCGAGCGCAGCTCCTCTGTCGTCTCGTTGAAAATGATCATCTGGCTTTGCTGCAGCACTCTCGCAGCCTTAACGATCAAGTCACGCCTGCGCATCACCAAATTTGGATCGTCGCGGATCTCTGACCACTCGATGCCGTACTGGATCGGGTTGCGCTTCATGCGAACAAAGAGGTATGAATACCCTAGCCAAGTCACAGCTTCGGGCACGCTGGTAACGGTCCCAAGTGAGATCTCGGCGTTGAGGTTGTCCACCATCTTCTTGCTGAATTGTGATTCGATCGGCTGCTGCTGTGTTACAGCTGTCAGGTAGTGCTGAAGCTTATCCTGTGTCGTCAAGATCATGCCGATACCGGTGTCTTGAAATTGAGGACGACCGGCACGTCCGAAGATCTGCAGCACATCAAGAATGCCAAGGTCAACAAATTTGCCCTGCTCAGAGCTGTAGAGTGTTGTGCCTTTGATGATAACGGCCGCTGCGGGCAAGTTGACACCCCATGCGAGCGTTGCTGTACAGCAGAGCACATTGAGAACTCCGTCGCCGAACAAGCGTTCGATGATGTTGCGGTCTGATCGAGGCATACCGGCATGGTGAATGCCCATGCCTTTCGGCACCACCTCTCTGAGTTCTTTGCCCCTAGACTGTTTGATATCTCTCATTGCGTTGGAGAAGCCTTCATGCTCAACAGGGTCGAAAAGGTCAGTGACACCCTCTTCATTCGCCTTCTCGTAGAGCATCAGTGCCGTCTTGAAAGTGTCCTTGCGGCCGTGCACAAAAACCATGACCTGATGACCCTGCTCGCGCATAGCCTTGACCTTTTCGAACGTGGTTTGGTCGATGTTGTCGCGACTTGCTTTTGTCTGGGGCTTGCCTTTCACACCAAGGAAATGCTGCTCGAGAGGAACCGGACGGAACGATTGGTCAAAGTAGAAGAGACCAGCCATGCGATTGACTTTGAGAAAGTCCGCTACGTCGACGTAATTTGGAAGTGTGGCAGACAAGCCGACAATGCGGATCAAAGACTGAGTACTCTCAACCTGCCGCTCCGTTCTCGCAACGAGCGACTCCAAGACGGCGCCGCGTTCGTCGTGAAGCATGTGGACCTCATCAATGATAAGCAGCCGCACTTTCTGCACAAGCGCAGTATCTCCCGTCGATTTGCGCGTCACAACATCCCACTTCTCTGGTGTGGTCACAATGATCTGGGTGTCCATGATTTCGCGCTTGGTAAGGTGCATATCACCGGTCAACTCCCGGACATGGACACCCAACCATGCGAGTCTGCTGCCCAGCTTGCTGGTGATTTCGGCGGCCAAGGCCTTCATTGGAGCCACGTACACAATCTTGAAATCATCGGCGTGCAGGGCGAATTCAGTTGCATCCGGCTCCTCCATAGGGTTTGGGTGGATGTTCTTGGCGACGGTATTGAGGATGGTGAGCATGGCCGCATCAGTCTTACCCGCACCAGTTGGAGCACAAACAAGCATGTTTTCGCTGGTGGTGTAGGCTACCGGATACAGAAGGCTTTGCATGCGGTTCAGACTCTTGTATCCTGGGAACGTTCGTCGACATAGACCATCCATTCCGCTGATCTCGACCAACTTCCGTCCTGTGCCCAGAACCCCGACTTTGGCGGCGGGTATCGTGTACTCTTCGTACTTCTCACGCTCGGTACGCTCGCTCCCAATGGGCAGAGCGTATCTTTTTCCGTGCGACGACAAAGTATTCCCCGAGTCATTAACTTTGTAGACATGTGGATACTCCGCGGCACCACGCGCTTGAGCTGCGGAGAGGACCGAGTTTTTATGCTCGTAATCCTGTTGGCGCAGACGCGCTTCTCTCTCATTTTTAGACAGGATGCCGGATGGAGCTTCACCGGGCTCAGCGAGTAGCTGTCTCCTGTACTGAATGATATCCGAGACAAAGTCCAGTTCTTCAAAACCCACGATATCCGCCAAGGTCATCTGCAGCTCCTCGTTACTGTTGTCTGACGCCAGCACGGCAACGATCTGATCTTGCAGCGCTTCGCCCTCCAGACCGGTGCCTTTGCTCGCAATCTCTTCACATCTCTTTCGCAGCCATGTACGTGATCCTGGCCCCGAAGTTGAACTGCTGAAGTCGTCGTCTGCGTCCGGAATCTCGACGCTTTCTTCGCTGAAGCCTTCTTCTTCCTCACTGATCAGGTCCCACATGTCATCCGAGCCCGAGGCCGGGGAATTTCCATCGTCGAATTCAATATCGCTGCCATAGGCCTTTTCGAACGTGTCGCCGTTGGTAGTCTGATCTAGCTTCAGATCCGCGATGGCCGCACGCATCGCTGCGAGTTGCTCGAGCCACTGCGCCGCAGCGGTGTCAGCGGTGGCGGTTGAAGGTGACATGCTGAACGGAATGGATGATGAGAAGTTTGTGAATTCGAGCGTCGAGGTCGAATCGATCGGTCGGCCTAAGACAACGGAGAGAGCGTTCGCCACGAACGACGCTGACTGAATCGTGGTCGTCAAGGCGTATTTTAGCCCGCGGCCTAGGGCTTATCGATAAGATCGGAACCGAAGGTGCCCCGAGACCCCGAGATGCTTGCGGCAACTCCAAAACATCGCGTCTTGGAATTGGGTCGTTTCACTGCTGGCCACGGAAGGGGAAAAACAAAAGCAATGGTAAGCAAAGCTGATGACATTGAGCAATTCCAGAAATATGCTGAAAATATCCAGGAGTCCCCACACGAACACCAGCAGACTCAACTGCTTTCTCGAATCATCACCAACGTCGTAAGATATCGAATGCGTCTTTCTTTCTTGCCGGGTCTGGCTGACTTGTGGCTCCAGGAAAAACTTAATGAGGCGGTGATGGTATTGAACAAGTCGTTGCAGGTACGTTCAGCTTCTTCGCCGATTGGCGCCCGGCCGAAGGCTTCCTTACCGGCCCATGTTTTGCGCTGGCATCAATATCTAAGCGATCTATGAAGAGTGGCTTACCCGTACGCTGTACAGGAAATCAACATTCAGAACATGAACGTGGAGCTTGTGGCGCAGATGTTCAAGAACTACCAGAGCAACGTGCTCTTTCACCTGGAGGGTATGGCATTCATCACGCTCCTTTTAGGTCAGAAATCATGAAGGCTAACGAGTGGCGTGATTTAGCGACCGATAGTTTGAAGGAACCGGCGTGATCCCGTGCGATGCAGTCTTCCACGACGAGGATGAGCAAGGAAATTTCGTATTCATTGCTGTTTTTGATATCCCCAACGCAGGCCAAAGGCCATGTGCATCCATCCAATCTCATCACTTTCAACGATCCTGCTTTTCCGACGTCCAAAGAGTAATCATTCGCTCGCGAGTCGGTCCGGGCAATTTAGAATCGGCTGACTTGGAACGAGTAGGGCCTGCTCAAGCATTGACGTGGTACCCAAGAACGGGGTTTTGGAGATGGAGCGCAATGACACCTGAAAGAGGGGCAAAGGTCAGACAGTGGAATGGCTGCTGGCACATGGCAAGGGGGTCTCCATAAATCTGGGGTCTGCCGTGTGCCATCCGCGTGGGGAGAAGACTCCGATTCCCAACCGTGCCGCGGTTCACCTCCCCGGGTGCAACTACCGTAAACAATGCAACCTATCTCTACCAGAGACCTTGGAACTATGGGCAACAATTGGAGACAACGATTAGTCAAATCTGCGTGCGGAAGGCGGGTATTGACCCGACGAGGCCTCACTGCGCACTCCGGAAAACCATGAAAATCCGACGGAGGCACGAGCACATCTGAAAGTCACTTCTGCGCCCTCGGATCGCTTTCGCTTGTACGTACCGACGTCTGGGGATAGTTCGGACACCACGCTCGTGTCCGCCTTGAGCCTAGAAACAAGCGGTCAAAGTGTTTGGTAACCGCACGCGTTCAGTCGGCAACGATTGAATGAAATGGAGCAGCGTTGAAAGCCACAATGCGGCGAAGTCTGTCTCCTGCTCTCTTCCATTCAACAGATTCTTCGCTGTTGATTTCAATTGGAGGGTTGTTCCTTGTCAACCTCTTACCGAGAACACAACGAGACGTGGCTGCAAAGCTGCAAACGCCATGTTGGCCTTGCGTCCTCCTCGGCCGACAAACAGAAGCCAGGGTCGAGTAAATGTGCTTTAGTAGGCCGTCCTCGGTTCCCCCATACCAGCTCGAGATTAGTCGTTGTCCGGCGGATCTCTCTACCGCAGCTGCGGTAGACACACTCATGCATGCGGACTTTTATCCGCAACTAAAACCCTGCTAGGAAACATTTCCGCCGCCGCAGCTCTCCACATGGGGCCCCAGGCGCTCTGTCGCACCGCGGGTCACTGGCGCCGCTCTTTCCCCAATCGATTATCTGCCCTTAGTGCATGGACTTCTCCAGCATTCGCCACGAGCACTGCAAGCGGGGAAAGCGCTGCCATGACTTGGAAGTCCGGGGGTTGGCGTGCGGAGACAGCAACAGCACGGGCATATATAGGTCTTGTCCGGTGGCCTCACGAAAGTGTCTGATCCCTTCTTTATCCAGCTCGTTCTCAGCTGCCTCGCTCTCGCAATTATCGGGCCAGTATTGCAAACCACATTGAACGCCCCCTCCCTCCACCACATCCAGTTCGAACATCTCCGGTGCAGCTCAAGATGGCCACTTTCACAGACTCCGGCGAGAAGGCCGACCGTCGCTTCATTGACGATGCGACCAAAGTCGCCGCCTTGGAACATGCCGAAGGCGCTCCTCTGGTCAGGGACATTGATGGCTTCAAAGTCCTCGGAATGACCGAGGAGGACACCGACTTCTACAACAACGTCTCGACCGGGGAGCGCAACAAGATCAAGCGCAAGGTGTGTAAAGTTCAGGCAGTTGCGCAAAAGAGAAGCCCAGAACCAAAGACTGACATCCCTCTTGGTTGACATTCGTCTCACGCCCATGCTGGCATCGCTCTATCTCATCTCGCATCTGGACCGCTCCAACATCGGCAACGCCAAAATCGAAGGCATCGACACTGATCTCGGCATCACGGGCATCCAGTGGAATATTGTCCTGTCGCTGTTCTTCGTCCCGTACATTCTGCTAGAGTAAGACGAAACACACAAGGGAGGTAGAGGTTGGTCGGTCGCTAAACGATACCTAGGGTGCCCTCCAACATCCTGCTCAAAAAGTTCCCCCGACCCTCGACGTACATGGCTATCCTGGTCGTGTCCTGGGGAATTATCATGACCCTCCACGGCGTTGTGAACAATTTTGGTGGCATCCTGGCGGTTCGCATCATCCTGGGTGTTTTTGAGGCGGGGTTCTTCCCTGGTGCCGTAGGTGAAGCCTGTTGGAAAATAACGGCATCAGACGCACGGCTGACAAGTAGTAGGTTTACCTCTGTACTTACTGGTACCTACCAAGAGATTTGGCTTCCCGGATCGCCTGGTTTTATTGCTTCAGCGCGCTGTCCGGGGCTTTCTCCGGTCTGCTGGCCGCAGCGATCGCGCAAATGGATGGCGTCGGTGGATACGAGGGATGGCGCTGGATCTTCATTCTCGAGGGCATCGTCACGGTGGTGCTAGGTATAATGACCTACTTCCTCATGATCGACACGCCGCAGCTGAGTGGTCGATGGCTCAAGCCGGATGAGGCCAGGTTCCTCGATCTCCAACGGTTTATCAAGCAAGGCGGTCGCTTCCAGGATGAGGCGAAAGAGGCCAACTTCATCTGGGTGGACCTGAAGGCTTGCTTCTGTAACTGGAAGACGTGGATGATTGCGTACTGCCAGTTTTGCCAGTCTGCCATGGCCTACGGCAAGCCCGACCACATCCAGTCCCACCCAAGAACGATAGCTGACGATGTTTTTTGCAGGAACAAAATTCAACTTGCCAACGATTGTCCGGTAGGTGTCAACCTTCGACACCATGAATGAAAGGAAGTGCAATGTACTAACTCAGCCAACAGGACGATGGGCTTCACGAGCACCAACGCGCAGCTCATGTCGGCACCCCCTTACGTCGCCGGCGCCATCGCCTCGATTGTATTCTCCAAAGTCTCCGACCGCTTCAACTGGCGCATGCCCTTTGTCGTGGGACCTTTCACATTCTGCGCCATCGGGTTCGCCGTCATGATGGGCCTGCGCGGCGACTTTGAGGGCCAGCTCGGCGGCGCCTACTTCTCCATCATCCTGTCCTGCATGGGCATCTACCCGGCAATGCCCGCGCTGGCGTCCTGGGCGGCCAACAACATCGCACCCGACTCGCGGCGGGCGGTCGGACTGGCTCTCAACATCTGTGTCGGCAACGCGGGCGGCATCATGGGGAGTTATATGTTCTTCGACTCGGATGGTCCGGAATACACCACGGGTTACGGCATCAGCTTGGCGTTTGCCCTTTCGGGTTTGATCGTTGCGCTTGGAGCAGAGTTCGCTTACAAGATGGCCAACAACAAGAAGGAGCGTATGACGGAGGATGAGGTCCATACACAGTATACGCAGGACCAGTTGTTGAGAATGGGCGACAGCAGCCCGTTGTTTAAGTACACCCTATAGGGGTGTTGTCCGGGCGGAGTGGATTCCGGTGGCACGCGTTTAGTTCATCACGACCTCTGAACATCACATCACATCACACCAATTTTTCAGTTGGCATGTTGGACTTCATCTCATCTCTTTGCCGAGTGCACCATCGTGAGTCTTCGCAACAGATGTAAGCGGCGTTGCTGCACATGTAGTTTCACGCGATCGGAGCTGGCACCATGACAACCGCGTTCGGACGTCATTCGTGTTCCAAAAAGCAGGAAACGAAAGCCGTTAGAATTTGCGTCACCACCCAATCATGCCCGCGCTGATCCCGGTCGAGTACATGTAAACAAGACGTCGGCATACAAGGAGAGGCCGTAGCCCACAGGTCCTTTTTTTTTCGCAGTCCTCCAGTCCCTCTATACCACCAATTATACGTTACACCGTCTCACCATCGTCAAAACACATCGCAATGGGTGCCCCGACGCAACACCCCTCCGGCAATGGCCAGCAGCCGCAGCAAAAGCAACCCCAGCAAAAGCAACCCCAGCAAAAACAGCCCCAGAAGCAGAAGCAGACCCCCCAACAACAAAAGCAAGCCGAAGCGGACGCCGAATTCGACCGCCAGCGCTACGAAGAGTCATCCAAAGCCGCCGAAAGCTCCCTCGAAGCACAGCGCAAAGCCAACGACCTCAAGAACGCGGCCATGGGCGCCGGCGACCCGGACGAGCGCCAGAAGCTCATGGAAGAAGCCATCAACTACCACATCGAAGCCGAGTCATTCGGCAAGACGGCCAAGTACATGCGCAGCGGGACTTTCCAGGGCATGGCTGCGGGGACGGGGATTGGTGTTATGCCGGGGGTGACGCTGGGGGCGTTGACGGGGACGCTGGTTGGAGGGGTAACGAGTTTGGTTACGGGGGGGTTGGGGGCGGGTGTGGGGGCGCTGACGGGTTGGATTAGAGGGCCGATGGTCGATTTGGGGCAGTGGGCGGGGCAGGGGATACGCAGCGTGACGGGGGATTTGCCCGGGTGGGTTGCGACGGATGAGCAGAAGAGGACGTTGGAGCAGATGGTGGAGGGGGTGCATGAGACGGAGATGCCGAATCAGGAAGATCTGAAGGGAATGGCGGGGGGTGTTAGTGGAGGGGTGAAGGGGGCGAATGGGCAGGCGAAGGAGGCGGTGGGGGGAAGGAGGGGGCAGTCTTGGGGGGAATATGCTGGGTCGTATTGGCCTGGGGGAGGGAAGGAGGACGATGGGTCTGGCGAGGGAGAGCAACAAGGCTCGAATCAGCCAGCCTCAAAGCTTTCTGAGAAGAAGACTGGCCCGAAGAAGCTTGAGCAGCGTGGTGGAAGCCAGCAGACGAAGACGTCTGCCCAAACACGCAGCCAGACCAGACCAAGCGATAGCGGTCCCACGCCAGCCCCCGCACAAACTTCAAAGGGTGGGCAAACTGCCGGCTCACAGAGTGCAGCTGGAAGACCGGAGGCCAAGCGCACAGCCACCTCAGCACCAGCGCAATCCTCACCATCAGACCGCAAGACGCCTCGAAAACTTGAAGCACGCTCAGGCCAAAGCAGCAGCCCGCCTGCAAAGCCCGCACAGAGCAAGCCGCCCAAACTCGAGTCTCGCTCCGGTGGAGGAGCTGCAAGTCAAGCCGAAACAGAGAAACGGAAACCTCGCAAGCTGCAAACGAGGTCGTGATCTGATCCTCGTATCCATATCCTCTGCCCAGCGCAACATACCATCAGGCCCCTGGGTTGAGTCCATGGTGAAGGTCCCCCGACCGCGTTAGACCCAAACGGTGGTCGTCGCCTCTGAGTGCTGTCATAACTCCTGCGCGCTGGCGAACCTACACCGTTATTATCAAGCTATTGGCTTTGCTGCCGTCGCCGATGCTCGATAGAGCGGAACCGATAGCCTCCTAAAAAACGAAGGAAAACGTCCGTTGCCATCGAACGACTCGTCTAGTGAGCCTCGAGCACGAACTCGACTCACCGTCGAGGATGCGAACGATGGAGACCGTGAAGTTTGTATCTGGATCTGGTGTCTCGACGGCGCACTTATGGGTAGAACACAAAGCTGGGGAGGGAGTCCACTGTACTATAGAGCTGGTCCGGTTTGTACGTTCATGAGAACATGAGGTGTCAGGGATCAAAGCCTCCGTTCCGACAGATCCATATGCTCCATATCAAGCTCCAGAAAGGTGATGGCGTCTTGATACTCTGGAAGTCGACAATAAGATGTGGGAGATATCCTTCATAGCACGATCAAAAATCTTGCTTGCTAAACGCTGCTGGAGAGAGGCCACTAGGAGGAGATGAGATCCCAAGCACGCTCGCAAAAACGTCAAATAGCCCCCCTCGCTCGCTTCGATCCACCCTCCATTTGCCATCATAAATTCGTATAACTTTAGCCAGCTCACCCCAACCCATACCTCCCCAAACCTCAAGTATTCCCCCTACAAATCCCCGTCCAAGTCTCAACAAAACACCTCGCATCTGCCCCCCACAACACACCACCGTCAGCACTCCATTTCACTCCCAAACCCCACTCGCCAACAACCCCAGCCTCACAAGAAAGAAAGAAGAAGAAAGAACCTACCATCCACATCCGCAAACCTCAACAAAAACTCCCCCCCCCTGGATCTCGGCACCTCGAACCCCTTCAAAAACACAAAAGGCGCCGGCCTCAGCGCCGCCAACCCCACGCACCCCCCGGCCTGCAGCTCCGCCCAGTCAGGATCATGCGCATATCGCGTCACGAAAGCCGTCCAGAGCGGCACATTGCGCATGCGGCCCCTGAGCGCGGAGGCCTCGAGGCGGAAAACGCCCGAGCCGCGGTCGCGGTAGAGGCGTAGGGCGTGTTGGAGGGGCTTGCGTTGGTGTGTCGCGGGGTGCACGATCTTGCCGGCGAATTCGAGTTTTTCGCCCGAGGGGGTGAGGAGTTCGGCGTCGTCGGCTAGGGAGCCGTGCGGGAGGCCGCGGGTGTCTTGGTTTTTCATTACGATGAAGGTTGAGTAGAAGAGGACCATGCCTGGGGGAAGGAGGGGAGGAGTTAGTTTTGGTGTTACGGGGTGGGGTGGAGGGGGATGGTCATGCGCACGTTCGTAGAGCTGGAAGTTCAAGCGCGTCCAGAGGACGTAGGTGCCGGAGGAGTTGATGCGGCAGAGCTGGAGGGTGGAGTCTTCGCGGATGATGCGCAGGTTGGTCAGGGTGGTGCAGCGGATCTGTGGCTGGCCATGGGAGTCTTGGGTGATGACGGTGATGCGTGCGCGGTCGTCCGTCGGGCGCCAGTAGAGGCGGAGCCAGAAAGATTGTTCGTTGAAAGAGCTGTGCGTGTCAGCTTGCGATGTGCCGACGGGGATGGTGGACGTACAGTTCTAGGACGCGATGGAAGCCATCTTCGACCAGGTGATGAAGTGCTCTTGGGTCGGGTTGGCCGTAGCATGCGGAGCGGTCGGTGCTGCCGTGAATTAGCCAAGCTCGTCCGATGGAAAGTCGCCCTGGAGCAACCCTACAGCTGATGCTCGGGCTTGAACGCGGTGCCCGGATGCTCGATGGAGTAGACATCCTGTGTCCAATGCACCCACTCAGTCGTATGCGCACCAGTGGGGCCATTGGAATACGATGTATTGCTCGAATCCAGAGTCCGAGACGAACTAGACGTAAACGTGGGGGACGTCGGTCCAGGCCCAAAGAACGGCGGCGCTTCTGGAGCGAGCGGCGGGGACATATCCGCATGTTCAAACTCGCTCCATTCATCGGAGATGATAGTTGGCGCGCTGGGCGTGATGAGTCTAGCTGGCCGCGGCCGTGGCGGCGGTCTCCCAGGCGTGGGTGCTTTCAACTTAGCATTGACTCCGTCCCTATAGCGGCAGATCGAACTTCTTTCGACTTACTAGAGCTTGTGCTCAGGCGCCTGTGAGCGCGATCGCGACTACTGACCTCTTGCACCTCGATGAGCGCAATCAGCCGCCTCCGCATCTCGACCAGCGTCCGCGGCGTCCCCTGCCCCGTCACGACATCACGCTGCGCGTGCAAGAAGTCCAGATACAGCTCCAGCCGCTCGAGAAAATCCATCCCCTCCACCACCGCCATCGCGTGCGTCAACTCCGTCCACGCCGCCGCATGCGACTGCACTCGTCCGCGCACACTCGAGAACAAATCAAAACTCGCGTCCAGCGTGTGCTGCAGCGTCGCGAACACGATGCTCATGTCGTCCTGGATGGCGAGATAATTGGCCGCGTATCGCTGGCTGCTGTGCGCACTGAGGATCTCCCGGATCGCCCTGCTGACTTGGAAGAGCTCGCTGAGCACGGCTGTGATGCTGGTTGCGCGATCGGGGAGGATGTCGCGGAATGCGCGTAGGCCAGTGGCGACCTCCTCCGCATCCTGCGAGAAGCGGAGGAGGGCGCGCTCGTCGGCCATGGTGGCGGCGTCGAGCTGTCAATCGACGAGAGTGGCTGGGAGAATAGTGTGGGAGACGTGTCGGTCGCGGCGTGCCTCGCATCTCCTGGGGTAGTGTGACCGAGCAGTTCTTCCAGGTATGGTGGAAGTGAGGTTACCGGTAAAGTGCTTGTGCGGCGTGGGCAGCCATTGTCCCCGCGAGGTTACACATGATCGCGAAGGTACGTAGCCGACGTGGCAGCCTCCCTGTCGAGAAAAAATTCCAGGTTGGTGCTCCGACGGAGCTGTGGTGTGCCCAATGGTGGGGTCGCGTTGGCTTCACCGGAATCGCAAAGACAAGTACATGCAATGCTCGGCCGGATCATCGACGGTGAGCATGAGAAAAAGCGTGAGGAAATGTAAGAGGAAAACGACAAGAGAAATGAGTTGGGTACTTGTGCCTGTGTCGTTTCTCTGGGAAGAAGAGCGTTGCTGTGCTGCTGTTGGCTCCAGGCTGGACAGCATCGTATGGCAATCCAAGCTCGAGATGGTGCTGATGTCGACGACTTGCTATCAAGGCGATTATGAAGATGAAAAAGAGAAGAAGAAAGAGAAGAAGAAGAAGGAAATAGGATTGATCCTGGAGAGAAAAACATATCCGGTTCCAGGTTTGTGATCCTCCGTCTATTGGGCAGCGAGGCAGCAGCCAAGTGAGTTGCAGCCTGAGGCAGCCAGATACGCACCTGCGGGACTTCCAGGTTGAAGTATTTTGCGCTTCTCGGCGTACTTTCGTTCGCCCCAACTCCCTCTTCCACGTTGGATCATGATGCCGCATTGTAGAGTCTCGCACTCTGTACCGAGCGTGCGTATTACTCTCGACAGAGTTATGGTGCGACGAAGTCCTCCACGAGCATGCGCGGGTTGAGACGAAAAGAGGGACGCTTGAGGTCGCAGAGAGCGAGCTGTGTTGCGATCGAGAGATCAGCCGAAAAGGCAGCCAACTAACGTGCAAACTGACCCGAGAGGAGCAAACAGGTACTCGCACCATGTCGCGCTTATGCCATCCATCCTCGTAACCGCATCCAGCGCCGTTCGCCTATTCCACATTCCCGTATCCCTCGAACCCCGCAAGAGCAATCAAGCAAGCAATACACAGCCAAGAGAGTGTCTGAAGGGAATGCCCGGACCGCACTCAAAACCTCCAAGCAAGAGCACGCCACACTTCAAACAAATTCATACTCGTCCTCATCGCCCATGGGCCCCTCCTTCGCCTTCGCCTTCGCCTTCCCCTTCTTCCTCACGACCGGCCCCACGCTCCGCCCCTCTTCGTCCAGCACCTCATACTCATCATCCACCAACCTCGCCGTCTCGTGCTCCTCAAACCGCTGCACAGCCTTCGCGAGCGCGGTGTTAAGAATCTGGCTCCCGCCCGTCGGCCCGCGCGCCGCGTCGAACGAGTACATGACGCCGGCGTCGGCGGGCGGGGACGGCGTCGTCTTCTCCGCGTCCGACGTCGAGGCGGTGCTATCGTCCCCGGACGCGACGGCTTCCTCGGCGGCGCCCTCGAGCGCGTCTTGCTTGCGCGTCATCTTGGCTGTGTGCGCGAGGCTGGCGACGGCGCCCTTGGTGTCCCGGCGCTTGAGGTTGTACTGGCTGGAGTGGTGTTAGCGGGATCCTGCTGTGTATCAACTACAAGCGGCGGGGAGGGGTGGCTTACGTCTCGGAGGGGCGGTAGGGGCGAGGGTGGCCTGGCGCGCGCCCGACGCGCTCGATGGGCCCGAGGGCCCACTTGTGCTTGCGAGCGGCGTCGCGCTTGGAGTCCTGGGCGGCGCTGCGGAGGTCGGAGGTCGAAAAGGTACGCTCGGCAGTCATGGTGAGGGGCTGTTCGGGGGTGCTCTGGGTCGCGAGTTGTGGTATCGTTGGTTTCGAGGAGGTGACGAGATAAGAGAAGTTATCGGATACGGCTTCGGAGGTTAGAAGAAGGGAGTCTGGCGTAGCGCAGGAAGCGGCGCCTTGTTTAGGTGCAAGAGGACGGCCTTAGGGGGGCGTAGGCAGCTTTGGTTGCTACGAATGGAACAAAGGAAGATAAGGCGGCGTCGGCAGAGGCAGCGACAGCGGAGATGACCACCAAGGTCGGTCCGTCGGTCGGTCAACCGTGGTGATGTAGCAAGTCGGTCTCGAGGAAGCAGGCGGGCGTGACTCGAGCTGAGTCACGAGCGGGCAGGTATGAGGTGCGTGCTGCGGTGACTGAGGCGCGATTCCCCCGTCCGTGTTCGATGCGATGACTGGGAGCTGTGGTGGCGAAGTGAGGCAGAGCGGTGTCTTGTTCCGGTTCGGGGTCTGTGTATGTCACGGTGCGAAAACAACAAAGAGAGGCGGCCGCATCACGCTCTCTATAGGAACAAGCCGTTGTTGCTTGCTCCAGGACTAGCCGAGAGCTTCCAAGCTGCGCGCTCTGGCCGGCGGTGCCAGCTTCCGTCGCCGCTGATGATAAGCACGCGATAAGCCGTGCAGCCGCGGGCGCAAGCAGGCGTCAAGCGGCGCGACACGGAGGTACCTAGGCCTTGTGGCTGCGTGACCAGGTGACTTGCTCGGCCGTCGCGCCGTGCATGCGGTCGCTCGTCATTCTTGTTCGACTGAGAGACGTCACTGGACTCATGTCGTGGAGGGGGTGAAGGGGGGGGGGGGTGGATTTCACGGCTCATGCGGCGGGATGGCGCACGTGGAGAGTGTCGTTGGTCGTTGGAGCTTCTGCCTTGTCTTTTGCCTTCAGGTTGGTTGTGGGGAGCTGTGAGGCTGGGACATGTTGCTATTTATGGAACCATATTGTGCGGGTGATGCATCCGTTGTGAGTTCTACATTCCATTCGAAATCCAACGTCGTCGCGGCACATTGGATCCAGACAGCCGCTTCTTCGGTGTACGAGCAATCCACTCGCAGGTCGCAGGTGGATCTGAGGCCCCGAAAGTAGCTCTCACTCTCAGCCAGATGAATATACAATAGGAATGGAACTCGATCATCAAGTATGAGGTGAGCAACAACATTCGCCCGCCTACTCATCGCTCTCATCATCGTCTGACTCCTGGCTAGGGAGATGATTGGGGAACCACCCGTAAGTTGCGAAATCCACAGTCCGCTCTCCAAGTGCGCTTCGCCCGACCTCGACGCCTTCTTGCGTCAGCACTGTCTCCTGTCTCGCAGCACCGCCAGCTCCTCTGGGAGTGAATACTGTTAGTTGCGTCCGTGGGGAGCTTTGCGAAGATGCGACGCTACCGACCTGACGCTGATCACACCCTTGGAATTGATGACTCGTTGCCTATGGAAATCAGTCATCGATCGATCAATCGGAGAGGATGTCGAGCTCACCATGGAACGGTGCTGTCGTTGTGGCGAGCATCTGGCTGGTCGGTGGCGGATGGCAAGTGCTTGAGGCAGATGCCAACCTGGCTGCGTTTTATTTCAGTATGAAGTTGAACGACTCAAATCCGCTTCAATCTGTCGACTGACCGCGGTCTCTCAGCTACAAGAACAGTTAGCAATAATACCGTCAACCATGTCAGAGTGTCTGACGACTCACGGTGTCCAACCAGAATCGCAATGTGCCCGTAGGATGTGACTTTGCCGTAAGGAATCTCTCGCACCGCCTGGTAAACGGCCGAAAACCACATCGCCGCCTCTTCTGAACGAGACATGATGGACGAGATCACATCACTTTGCTCGCAAAATTGATTCTTCAGAAGAGCGACGCGATCAAATAAAGTTGTCCCCAGTCCAGGGCTGCGACCAAGGTGGCCCAAGCGCGGCAGCACCCCAGATCTCAAAGTTCCCTCCCCGCCGACCTCACCTGCCGACAACCAAGCCGTCGCACCTTTCCCGCCAAACCACACCACCACAATGCCTCTCGCCGACTACCTCGCAGCCAACTACCTCTCCGCCGACACCAAGCCCGCCAAGAAGCGCAAGAGAAAACCCGCCGCCCCAGCCGAAGGCCTCGTCATCGCCGAAGACGACACGAACGACTGGACAAACCCGGCGCAAAACAACGAAGACGACGAGGATGCGCCTGCGATTGTGGGCGGCGCCGGACTGGCGGGCGGGCTGAACAAGCCCGCGAAGAAGTCCAAGTGGGTCAAAGTCGGCGCGCAGGCGCCTTCGAATTCGGAGCAGGCGGCTGCAGACGCGATTTTGGAGGGCGCGGCGGCGGCGGCGCGGGAGAAGGCTGCGCAGGACGATGATGCGCCGGCGATGGTGGGGGAGGATGGGGAGGAGGTTGATGCGCCGATGATGGCTTCGGGGGCCGCGGCGGGGCTGCAGAGTGGTGCTGAGGTGACGAAGCAGTTGAAGCGCAAAGAGAAGGCGGAGCGGAAGGCTATGGAGTCGGCGGGGTTGGATCCGGCGGGGAAGGCGCAGGAGACCATCTATCGTGATGCGAGTGGGCGGATTATCAATGTGGCGATGAAGAGGGCGGAGATGCGGGCGAAGGCTGAGGAGGAGGAGCGGAAGGAGAGGGAGGAGCTGGAGGGGCGGAAGGGCGACGTGCAGAAGAGGGAGAAGGAGGAGCGGAAGAGGGATCTCGAGGATGCCAGAGTTATGGGGGTCGCGCGGCATGCGGATGATAAGGTCATGAATGAGGAGTTGAAGGAGAGGGGGAGGTGGAATGATCCCATGGCGCCAATGGTGGCGGCGAAGAAGACGGGGAAGGGAGGAAAGAGTAGGAGTGCTGGGAAGGCTTATCAGGGGGCGTCAGAGCCGAATCGGTATGGGATTCGGCCGGGGTGGCGGTGGGATGGGGTGGATCGTGGGAATGGGTTCGAGAGAAAATGGTTTTCCGCCCGCAACAAGGCGAAAGACAGGCAGGATTTGGAATACGCTTGGCAAATGGATGAGTAGACCATGTCGCATTGTGTCCCAAACTCCCAGCACCGCCCTGAATAGCGCTTCAAGCGGACACCCGGAGGCTTCCAAGACATTCTGAGACTTTCCCGTTCGGAACAAGGATAATCTGATTTCTTTGACAATCTTTGGAGACATCTAGCTGTCGCGAGCGGACTATCTGGCTGATGAAAGACTCTTCAAAAGGGTGGTCCGTTCCTGCACTGACCCAAACCAATCGTGCCCAAGCGCTGACCCCTCACAGCTCACATGGCGACATTCTTGGATCACCTCATCCATTGGTGGCTCACGGTATTCTCCGCCTTATTGCTCACGAACAGACTTGCCGGGTGGCACACGCACACGCTTGCCTGGTGGCTCACGATGGCATTCGCTTTGTGGCTCGCGAACTTGCTTGCCTGCCGGCTCCGATGGCTAAAGCGACAGAGGAAGCACGAGAAGGACGTGGTGATCCCGGTGAGAGGAATCTCGCGAGATTTTCGTTGCTCAAGCTAACGAGAAACCCAGTTCCGATGACTGGCGCGACAGAGGAAGCACCAGAAGACCGTAGTGATCCCGGTGAGAGAAGTCTTGCATGACGTTGTCGCTTGAGAATTCTCAGGACTGCTGCATCGGCCCGCAGGGTCTTCGCCATCCTGGAACTACTCGAGCAAATTGTCATCCGCACCGGCGCCGATGGGCGCCGACTATTCCAACTCCAGCTCCTGTCCCGAGACTTTGCCCGCACGATTCAAGGCTCCCCCGAGCTGCAGCGCAGAATGGGCTTGGTCCTAGCGGAGAAGCCCTGCATCGGCCATGAACTTCGCCGCTACTACATATACGAGCCCCTCGTCTCAGACTACTACCCCTTCCTTACACGCCGGGGCGTCCCCAATGGCTTCGACTACGGTCCCTGGCAGCCCAACGGCGTCAGACGTACCACTTTGGGTCGCGCCTTCGACGATCTTCATCGCATCTCAATCTCGAACAAAAATAGGATCTTCCCGCCCGAGAACCACAAGGAATATCACCCCTGCATTCAGATGTCCTTCGTCCTGAGCGAGTACACTGAACACTTCATGGCCAGTAACGGAAATCTAGTCCGCCTTACCGATGCAACAGCGTTGTGGCGCCATATCAAGATCTTTCAGCGCCCCATCGCGTGGCGCATCTCCTTGACCGTCGAGATAGGCTTGCGCTGCTACAGGGAGGTGTTTGTAGGCCATTCGAGTACGCGGTCGCCAACGGTCGGAAATCTCGTCGACTGGCTGGAGGCCATCCAGTGCAGAACAAGAGAGGAGCATGAGAGTGCGCAGAAAAGGGGGGTTTGGATCGACAAGTTGAGGCAGTATGAATGCCGGTTCAATGCTTCCGAGTATTAGGGGCGAAAGATGGAGGAAAGATGGCAAATGATGTAGTGGAGAACACGGGTGTGGGAAACCGTGCATCAGTCGAGTTGCGGAAAGTGTGTTCATGCTCTAGCAGTTATGCTTTCCTCGCGTATGGTAGGCACTTCCACGCCGGGTGCTTTGTGATTCGGTGCCGTGGGCTTGGGATGCCGTGTCGCTCCTGCGGCTCGCTCCTGTCGTTACAGCGCAAAGCTTGATAATCTGGCTTCGCTCCTTGTCTCTCTCTCGTATCCCCGAATGTGTGTTGATGGTTGAATTCGATCCCCCATTTTTATCGCTTCGCAGGTCTCAATCTTTCACTCTGCTAGGTACACGTTTTCGTTAAAATCCATGCGGGATGACGAGAAGAGACAAAAAGAACTTGGCCAGACTGCGCAAGTCCCGTTGGCACACTCAGTTACTTTCACATCAATTGGTCGATTCGCAAGGAACACCAGAAGAAGAGCGGCAGGGCGGTCCAAAGAACGGTCGGTCTGCAGTCGGAACCCTACGATTCGACGCGCAAGGCTGACAACAACTCACAGCGTCTGGGCCATCTACCGCGGTCAGCAGATTGTTTGCAATCCCCGAGCTCCTCGTGCAGATACTCATCTACACCGACCCCGCCGACGAGTCTTTGTTCATTCTCAGAAGCGTCCACCCAGACTTTCTACGCGCGATATGCGGCTCCCCTCCCTTCCAGCGCCGAATGGATCTAAGCCAATTCAGACACATCAACTTCCGCGACATAAAATACCAGCCATGGATGCGCGCAGAGCATTGCATGAATCGGCTCTTTCGATCAAGAGAATTTCCCTTTCTCTCCGGTAACCTGATGAACTTCGGCCCGTGGATGCCGAACGGGTTCTATATCACGTCGCTCGCAGACGCCTTCTCCGCTGCTCGCGGCCTGTCCATCTCCAACTTGGCGCAATACCTCCCCCCGCACAGCTACAGCGACCATCAGCCCTGCCTGATCATGACCTTCGTTCTGAGCGAATACACGCAGCACTTCATGACGCACTTTAAGGAGCCTATCGTCCCCTTCGAGCTCGCGTCCAGCCCCGGCGTCCACCTGCCAAGTGCGCCATGGAGGTACAAACTGGCCATCAACCGCGACATCGCCTACCGCATCAACCTCACGGTGGACATGGGTCAGGCTTGCTACAAGATGGTATTGATCGGCCACACGTCAATAACGCCCCTGGCTGTGGGCAGTGTGGTCGGCTGGCTCGAGCGTATCTTTCACAGAAGTCCCTGGCATCACCAAGCGTGGGCGAATGTGAGCGGAGCCAGGATTGGATCAGCGACAAAACAGAAGTGCGGGCTCAATCCACTGCTGTACTAGTGAAAGCTTGGTGATGGTGTTGGATCGGGGATCTTGAGCGCAGTCTGGATACTACGCGCTGGAGAGAGAGGGGTTTGACGCGGGATTGAGTTCCAGCACTGCGTGCGTGTGTGGCATGGGTGACTTTAATGGCTATGGTGCGGCTGCTAAAGGAGGAGACGACGCGTTCTTTGTCATTTCGAGGACAGAGGAGACTAGGGTTACAAAAGACCTGCTCTGTCTCGTGGTGGCTTAAAAGCAAATCGCGCTTTTACTGCGACCCCTCTTCGTTGTCCAACAAGACACTGCAGGCTATAAGTTGACCCTCTCACTAGTCATTGTTTATCGAAGCAAGGGCAGCGGTGCTGGAAATGAAGATTCAGGGTCCTTCTGCCTTTTCGTTCTGCTGGTGCGGGTTGAAGCATCGATATGGCTGCTGAAGTTGAAGGTTCAGGGTCTTGCTACTTCCTCCCTGATCTTTCCTACATTGTTCTGCAATGTCTGTTGGTTTACCAGCTGCTGACGTGGCCTACTGGAATGGGTATATAGGGAGGCATGCCCTCCACCATTCTACAGATCAACTCTCAATCCATCATTTATTTGACCAACCCATTGTTCCAACAGTGCTTCTCGTCCCTTCTGTACTGCTTCTAGTTGTTGGTTGATTCATCAATGTTGACGTGGCCTGCTGCTTGATGTCACATAAGGACACATACCCTCCACCCTTTTTGTACGATCAACTCTCAATCCACATATTTGATCAACACCCATCGACCCACACTAAATATTCAAACCTCGAGCTTTTGTAGTCTCGATGAGACGGCGGCATTTGCGGATTTGCCGACAGGCCATCAGCCTTTGCATTTCGTGCTCTCGTGTGAGGGAGCAATTTCAAGTCCATGGTACTGAACATTCACATATTTGGCACCGAAGTCTTAGCGAGTGAGGTGAATGAAAGTGATTCACGTTCTATCGTGGTCGACTGCAGCCTGACGGCCCGGCTCCACCAGCCACATCTTCTCGCGCTCACAAAATCTCACAATCATCCAGACTTAAACATCACCTCGCCATCATCCCCACGCAACGGAGACAAGAAAAATCTAGAGTAAGCCACCACGAGCACTGGACATAGATCCTCTCTGATGATTCTGTTACAGTCAGTGTTCTTGTCACCCTGACCAACAAAGCCATGGCGACTGCATCGTCCAAAGTCTTCGATCTCCCGGAGCTACTTGAGCTCATTCTTCTCCTCGTCGACGAAAAAGACCACAGCTTGCTCATGACCGACGAATTCAACCTCGGCCAAATCAAAGCCCTCTTCACACTGCAGCGGGTCAACTCGAAGTTCAAAGCGGTTCTCGACGGAAGCCGCGTGCTTCAAGGGCGTATGTGTCTCCGCAGCTTTTCAGAAGCGGAGTACTTGGCTCTTCGGACGAACCGCAGCACGAAAGGCATGCCGCCCATCGAGTACGCAGCCAATCACCTCTCCGGCAGACTCATCGTCGAATACTTAAGAAACGATGAAGGCCCATGTACCATCTGGCTCTTCCGCTTCAGTGGTTTGCGAACCGAGCTTGGGATTGAGGGGAGAACACGGCTGCACTGCGAAATGCACGCCTCGTGGCGCAAGATTCGGCTGCTTCCCTACCCCTGCACTGTGAGCATCATTGTCAGATTCTGGTACTCAACGTTCTCCAAAACATTCGAGCTGTCTCGAGAGCAGGCCACGCTTGGTGACTTGTGCGATCTGCTCTTAGGAGAGCCGCACACAACAAACTATTAAACATCATCTGGAGAAAGCGCGGAGGCCGGGTGAGGCTCAGGCGGAAGACCTGGGAAGGAACTGCTTCGCGTACCATCTCGATCGTTCCCATTCTTGAATGACTGGCTAGGTGCCTTGTTCTGATGCTTGTCGGCACACCTGTTGAGCGTCTCGAGCCCGAGTGAATGCACGAAAGGAGGATAGAAAGGTACAAATGGAATTGAGAGATTTGTCTCTCAAACAGGGCTACCAATCATGTCATGCTGCGAAATAGGAGGCTTTATTGATGACGTTGCACGGCAGCGGTTGCAACTAAAAGCCGATCGTCAGAGCGGGAATGGGGTTGGATGAATAGGAAAGCGAAGTGCTTGAAAGATCAGCTTAGCCTCAGTACATTTCACTTCCTTATTTTTTTTCTTTCCAGCCAGCATAGCTGTTCAACTGTTTCGTGTCTTCAAAAGCCAGGGGTGACTTGAGCGAGCACGAGGCATCTCCACTCACGTGACATGACGTAATTTTCAAGCGCATTGAATGTCAAGCTGGTCGACTCACACTGCATATCTCTTCCTTCGCAAGGAGGTTTTAAAGCTGAGAACACTCACCATTTACCACTTATCACCCACCATCCTTCATCCCTCACGCTACATCGCTACAGCTGCCTCCTTGCTCTCATTTGTTACACCACCGGCAAGATGGCAACTCGTCGAGGTACCGACGTCCCAACATTCGCTCCGAAGTACATGAGTATAGCTGACACTGCGAAAGCTGCGTCCATCAAGTCCGAGACTTTCGAGACAGTGACTGCCAGCGCAAAGGTGTTCAGCATTCCGGAGCTGGTCGAACAGATCCTACTCAACATACACTTCGGCGGCAACCGCGGAAAGCCTAAGAACCGCACCAGAGCTCTAACGCTGTTCACCCTCCAGAGAGTCAACCTCGCATTCAAGGAAACACTCGATCGTAACCTACAACTCCAGCAACGCGTGGGAGTACGTCTTTCTGATGACATGGCCCAGCGTGGAACTTTGAGTCCACTTTCAACATACCTGCTCCTCTCGTCCCCTGACCTCACGATCAAGACACACCAGATACAGGTGAGGCACGTTTAGGAAACGTGGTCGTATTGCATCTCCGCCCAATCGCAAAGCCATGAGCTACGAATCTCGCTCTCGGCGCAATGAGCGCTGAGCCGAAGGTCATGGCGTTCAAAGGCAACAAACACAGCTACAGCAACAGCGATGCGTCTTGCCGGAAGCTCAAACTTCGCGCTCGTCTATCTTGGATCGAAATGGTCCCAGAACGGGGGTTTCAAGGGGGCGAAGACTACGACCCCGTCGTCTTGAATGCTGGCGCCACTTCGGGGACCTGGCAGACGCGATTGGGGGCGAAGCAACAACAACACCACGCCGTGACCACAGCCGCACAGAGGTCCCTTTGCCTCCCAGAGCTCATCGAGAAAATCCTGCTGCAGATCGACTGCCCCGACGCTCGCAAAATCAAGGCTCTCTTCCGCCTGCAACGCGTCAACAAAACCTTCCAAGCAACCATCCCACGCAGCAAAGCGCTTCGGCAGTCCATGTACCTTGCATAAGCCCCGAAATATCGTAATTTCGGACCTCGTCTCTTGCCCTGGACTTCTATGGTTCGTTTGTTACCTGCTGAATGGAGTTTTTACGGCCAATTGGAGGGCCGACTGGCGTTCACTACACCGCTCGAAGCCCTCGCGGATGTGCGGATTGGTGGGCCTGGTGACCTTGGGTATGGGGGAACTCGCTTGACCCCGGCTGGACACGGCTCGCAGCGAGCGTGTAAGCTCTCAAGCTTCCTCAAGGACTACATGCCGATGTCTTTCTGGGTCTTGGGTAACCATGGGGAGAAATGGTGCATCCGGACTGTTTATTCCCGAGGTGGCGATACGCTGGGCGATCTCGCCGATAGGCTGGTAGCCGGCGATGATTGGTACTTGTTGAATTCTTGGCCTCGCAAAGAGGAGAATAAGAAGAACAGCAGCTCGTCATCCGTCGCCCGCACAAGGTTTTCAATCTCTCCCCGCTGCGTCGTCTGCTGGAGCATTTCGAAAAGGACCTACCCGAGAAGCATGAACGCGTGATCAAGTGCAACTTCTTGGCCTTGCAAGCAAAGCTGCACCAGCAGCTCTTCACTCGCAACAGGATCATGATCAACATCGACAAGGGGCGCACGACTGGCATGTGTGGGCTTGCCCCGACGCCGGGAGAGCCATTTTCGTCCTAAGCAAGAGGCTTCAAAAGGAGGTCAGAGCGGCGCAGACGGCCCTTGAGCGCGATAGCGACGCGAAAAACGTCCACTGCAAGGAGTGCAGAGAAACGGGCGCTTCATCAGAAACAGCATACAATGGGTATCAACAAGGCTATTACAACTGCGTTCTCAAAGGCAAGCTCCAAACTCACCGATCCTTCTTGGCTTCACTCCCGTCCACTCCCTTCCTTTCGTAGTCCCTCCCCTCCTTCTCCCCCCCGTCATCCTTCGTAGCAATGGGGTCCACAAACCCCTCCCCCCTCAGCACCCCCATTCCCTTTCGTATCACCGCCCCCCTCACAGCCCCCGGGCGCGCCTCGAAAACCAGATTCAGCACCGCCAGCCCCACCACAAACACCCCTACATCCCCGCCCGCCACACCCTTCCACCATCCCCTCTTCCGCCCCACCTTCCAGAGCGAATCAATCGACAACCGGAGCGAGTACAAGAAGTTTCCCCTCTCTCCGCGCCGCGCGACGAACGCCCACAGCCCGCCCAGAAAACCGCCCAAGAACCACCGTTGCGTCGGCAGCCGCCCGCGTGAGAGGGAGTTGTTGAAAATGCACACGGATGCCCAGGAGGTGCCGATGGCGCCCGTGACGAACAGACTCATGCGGAGGACGCGCTCGCCGAACTTGTTGGCGAAGGCGAGGGGGTCAGCACGGATGGCTTTTGCCCCGAGCAGGGCGAACGCGCCGTAGAAGAGGGTGAAAAACTTCACTGTCTGTGGGAAGGCGCGGAGGAAGTATTTGAGGTAGGTGCGTGCGCAGGAGGGGTCGTGAGGGTGGAGGAGGGCACAAGAGGTGTGGGTTAGGGCGGGATGGGCTGGGGAGGTGATGGGGGCGACTTTGGAGAGGGCGGGAGTCGCGTGAGTGTGCGCTGCGGCAGGGAAGAGTATTGGGGAGACGAAAGGGGGCCCGCGGAGTTTGCTGAGGGAGGCCAGAGCATCGACGATGTCGAAGGTGCTTGGCCAGGGTTTTGAGGCCGGGTAGGAGGTGGGGCGCGTTTGAATATACTCCGGGGAACGCTTGAGGATGAAGCCGCCGAAGGAGGTCGGGAAGCAATCACGGTCGAAGACGAAGGCGTGGAGGAGCTGACCGCACGTGAACGGCATGATCATCCAGCTGCCGAACCACCACGGTCTGTTCTCCGGATTCTTCCAGAGATAGCCACCCTCTTCCAGCGCGTTGTAGCTGAACTCCAGACTCCGCGACAAGACATAGATGGCGACAGTCATGCGCAGCTGGTCCGCCGGACTAATCCCCAACAGCACACCCGACAGCGCAGCGCCAACCGCAGGCGTGTACGGCGAAGTCAACATCTTCGCCGCGCGCGGGTTCCTCGTCCGGAAGGGCTCCGCACCCTCCTCGGATAACGACGTGCGCAGCCGTCTGAAGAACCGATGCAGCAGCTTATGCCAGAACAGGATCCCCGAGAAGCTGAGCGCGAGGCGCGTATTCTTGAATCGCACGCCAATCTGTGCGGCCTGCGCGTCCCCCTTCCTCGCCGCCATGCGCCTCGTCACGGCGTCGAAGCCCTCGAAGCCGACATACACGGCCACGAACACGCGCAGCGCGGTGCGGATGGCGGCGACATTGCCTTCTTCCCACTTCGCCTTCACCTCTGTCGGTTGTGTCTTGCTTGCCGTGATTTTCTCATAGCGCTCCGGGTCGGGCGTGCGCTTCTGAATCTTCTGCGGGGCGCGCGAGATGAGGTACTGGTGGAGGAGCTCGTATTCGCGGGGGCTGATGGTGTAGCGGAGGGCGGTTCGGGTGATGGGGTCGATCGGACGGTCGCGGATGGAGGGGTTGGATGACTTGTCGGAGCTGGAGGGAGACGCCATGACAAGGTTGTTGTGCTGGCTTTACATGGCTTGGTGGTGCGAGATGAGGGGAGGGGAGAGTTGAGGAGTGGTGGGCGCGACTGTGCCGCTTGGTTGTGGACGACGAGCCGAGGTCGTTTCGGCGTGCCAATCTGCACGTGCACGTGCACACCTTCCCTTCTTGGCGGCTGAGGAAACATGGCGTAAATGCGTGCTTCATCTTGATTTCGATATATACATCAATCATGAGATCATTAACATTCACCTCCAATACCGCTCCGCACAGGTTTAAGCATCCTCAAACCATTGCGACAGCTGCGACGACCACCGCCCAAAGCCCCCAAGAAACCCCATTCGTACCGGCGGCCCCCTCTTCCACAACAGGCGGCGGGTAGTCCGGCCCCGACGAGCCAGTCCCATTCGTCGCATTGTTTCCGCCCGTCAATGTTCCGTTCCCACCATCCACGATGTAAATCCCATTGTTCGCGTACGTCTCGCCGCGAGCGCGCGAGAAGACGCCGCCCTCCGGTCCCATGTAAGGCTCACCAGGCCCGTCTCCGCACTCATCCGTGCCCATCTCGCCCATGACGCCTGGGAACAGCATCGTGCTGTTGGAGTCCTTCAAAATACCCTGGCACAATAAGGCCGTGCCGTTCTGCACCATCTCGACTTCTTCGTCCGTGCAGTCCGCGTTGTAGTCCCAGTAGTAGCAGAAGTGCACCGGCTCCTCTGGGTCGACGTTGCGGATGTGCAGAGTGTCGAGCGGCCCCACGGTTGCGTAGTCAGGGTTCTCGATCGTGCTCACTTCGCCCGTCGCAATGTCGCGGTTGAAGAGCGCGCGCTCGAAAATGAGCAGCGAGGTCTCGGGTTGATATGAGGGGATCTCGTGGCCCGACTGGTAGACACGCGTGAAGGAGAGGTTGCCGTACTGCCGCACGGCGCCGCCCACGTACTCGCCGGACGTCTCGATGTCTTGATAGCCCGAGGCCGCGAAGTCGGACTGGTGCTCCCAGGGGATCTCGAGCGAGGTGGCTTCCCCGCCGAGCCAATTACAGGCGTAATCGCGGTCGCTGAACATGAACTGCACTTTCGTGCCGCTCTCGAGTAGGTAGGCCATGTCTTCGAGCCAGCCGGGGCGGACGTAGTCCCCGATACCGCGGAAGGCAGACGAGACAACACCGTTCGATTGGGTCCAGTTGAGCGGGACGCCCAAAGCGCGCTGCACCCATTGCTGGTTCAAGAAGCCCTGGTAGAAGGGAGCCGGAAAGGGGTCAGGGTTGAGAGTGGCGAAGTCGTAGTAATTGCGGCCGCCGTATGCGCTGAAGCGACTGACCGTTGCTGCGCGGCAGTTGTTCTCGGCGCTCTCGCAGATCTCGTTGACGGTCTCGTTGATGCCGATGTTCATGGGGTCATACTCGGCCGCAACGTCGCGGCAGTAGGTGATGTTGTCCAAGCACCCGCCGGGTTTGTTTAGGTCTTCCACCATCGCGTCATAGATAGTTTCATTTACCACCTCGATCCCGTAGGTGTTCTTGAATGCGATCTCCGCGTAGTACGGGTAAGAGACAAGACGGTCGATGCAGCCGTTGACGATTAGAAGCGTGTCCATGTCAAGGATGGACATTGGGGCGTCATCCCAAGTGCCATTCGAGATCTTGTCGTTCTGCTCCTGGAAGAAAGCAGCGTACGCCGGTCCGTAACGGCCGCCGTATGACTCCGTTGCGATACTAATACGACCATCGTTGGGGTGGTAGCCGGGGAACTCCGAGAACCAGACCTGAGCAAAGTGCCACAGAGCATAAGCGCCGTTCATTGACCCGAAGGTGGTGCTGTTGGTCTCCTGACTAGGGTAAGTACCGACCAAGAAGGTGGCATTCTGCTCCGGAACCGTGTCGGTGTCGTTCAAGAGAACGATGTCGCCAGAGATGAGATCCACGGTCACGTTCTGCAGCGTGTCGTAGCTCAATCCGACCTGGACAGGCTGGTCGAGGAACAGCATGTTGACATTGTTGTTCCAAGCGAAAGTGTTGTTGTAGGTGGAGTTGGAGTCCGAGTTGACGAAGCAAGGTCCGTTTTCCGCGAGGAGACCCAGCATGGAGGACGAACCGGGGCCGCCGTTCATCCAGATCGAAAGCGGTGCGTTCTCGGGATCGTTCCTGGCCTCGAAGTACCAAAAGAAGGTATTGATAGGGAATTCCTGCGGGTTTCCCAGATCGTCGAGTGTGCCTGGAGGAAGGTGCACGTATCCAGTGTAGGAGGAGACGCCGGGCGTCATCTCACAGATGTCGGTCTGATTGGAGATCATGCAGTTAGTCGCAGCCCAGAGCCTCCTTTACGACAGTGGCGAATCGCATACCTCTTTGTAGCTGACGCTAACATCTTCATCATACTGAGCTTTCACAGTCCTGATGCCTTCAGGTTCCGGTGGAAACTGGGCCAGAGCTCCACCCGCCAAAGCGAGGAGCGAAGCGAACGTCTTCATGATACCTACTCAAAGTCTTTCAACCTGGAGCGGGTGCAAAGCGAGCAGAAAAAGGGTGAAATCAGAACCTCGCATCCATACGAAATGAAAAGAGGAAGCACGAGTACTTGTACCAAAAGTTTCCCCGCCTCTCCGTCCAGCGCTCCGCGTCCGCTGGCCAACGGCTCACACCAGTGCCTGTCGAGCGTGTGGCCATCGCACGGTGCCTGGCGATCCGGTGCAGCAGAGCCCCACCGCCTGGCTGCATGTCAAGGTGTTGCGAGGATTGTATGCTGGAGGGGCCGGGAGCAGGTCACATGCCAAGAGATGGGGTCGCAGTGTCGCTTGGCTGGATGGGGAAGGTGAGGTCGGACGCCCAGCTTTTGCTCCACGCCCTTACGTGCGGCTGTCGGGTGCGCTTTTCGTCATGAGAGGTTGTAGGCGGCTTGGCGGCGAGGGGAACGGCTGGGGTTTGTTATCGTGACTTCGCGTATCAGACTCGTCAGACAACGAGGTTATGCGTGGCTGGGGCGGCAAGCGCATTCGAAGAAGCGTCGGGTGGCAGGGCCTCTTACAGCAGCAGGGATTGGACGTGGTTTGTTCCCCTACGCTTCTTGAACAGACCCATCGACGATCACACTTCCTGCCTCCAGCGGGACTACAACCTTCTTCAAACAACCCGTTATGCACAAACGACGTTCAGCAGAGGCATCCACAAGATGCCTCATGAGTACTCCGCTGTCCCAGCACCTATCCAACAATAGATGCCCTACCGTCAAAGCTCGTCAACAGTCCTTCCCACTTAGTTCCCATACCCCTCCGGCCCTGCCCCGTAGCTCGCCGGCTCATCCCCATAGCCCTTCGGCCCGTCCCCACTCCCACCTCAGTTTCCACCTCCACTACCAGCCCCGGCAACCCTAACCGGGTGCGCCTCAGTGTTATACACAAACTCATTGCTCCCGCCCGGACCAGCGACCTGCCAGGCCGCGTCCTCGGAGAAAGCGAGGTAGCTATATTTAAGCGTCTCAGCGAGGAAGAAAGAGTCCTGTAGGTTGTCGTTGCCGCCGCCGCCGGGCGCGTTGACGTCGTCGATGTACGAGTAGCCGGAGCCGACGGCGGTCGTGGCGTTGACGGCCAGGAAGGCGTTCCAGACGTACTGTGGGCGGGGAAGTGTGGTTAGTCTGTGATCTCACGGGGTGGGAGCGGGAACAGCTTACTTCCTGGTACTTCACGTCTCCCGTCGCGCGGTATGCGTAGTAGAAGCTCTCAATCACCTCCGGACGCAGCAAATACGCGCCACTCGTGATGTAAAACCCGGCCCTCTCGTAGAACTCCTGCTGGTTGTCCGGCACGGCCGAGGCGTTCCAGGAGAAGCCATCTGGACCGATGCCCGTGAGTGTCTGCTGGTACGTCTCTTGGCAGCCTTCGACGAGCTCGAGGCCGAAATCGGTGTACTTCTGCTCGCCGAGCACAAGGCCGGCGAGGATGAAGTTGCCGCCGTCGAAGCAGGCGAGGTGACCTGAGGTGTTGATCGTGGTGGTGTTGGAGTATTCGGCGAGGAAGGTGAGGTCGGGGCGAGAAGAGGGGTTGGAAGCGAGGTTGGCGATCGTGCTGTCAGCGGCCAAGATCCAGCGGTCGCGGAGGTACTCGAAGCGGCTGGGGTCGTAGACGTACATCTCATGGCGGTGTCAGCGGGAAGCACTCTCGGGGGCGTAATGGGCCTCTTCTACCTTGATCAAGTACTCATAGAAGCTGTCTGTCCCGCCGTTCCATCCACCGTCTGCATCGATAAACTCGCCCGTTGTGATGTTGATGTTGGTTCCGACCAATCCAGGGAAGGGCTCCGCGAACGACGGGGTGGGGTTGACGAGGTAGTCTTCAGTCTTCGCCACTAGCTCGGCGTAGGTGTCGTTGCCGGTCAAGTCGGCCACTGCCATACTGTCAGCAAAGCTACACCAACTGCAAGAATCCTTGAAGTCACTCACAGCGAGTCCATTCCAGAATCAAAGTCCCCGCAGTGGCGAGTCCATTCGTCTCATCGTCCGACGACCTGCTGCTAAGCACAAGGTTGTTGAAGGGAATGCCCGACGGCGTCTCAAACGCAAAGCTCAGATTGTTGGCTAGGTTCACTGCCTGTTCGAGAAGCAGAGGAACCTTGCTCTGATCCTTCAACAAGCCTTTGGCTGGCCCTGTCAAGAGATCGTAGCCCGAAAGGATGCCGCCAAGGTAGCGAATGTTGGTTTCGAAGACGCTGACAACCTGGTCGTCGTTGCTCACGCTCCAGTCGATGGAAGGGATGTAGTCGACGATCTGCTCGACGATGTCGGGCAGACCGTGGATGATGGCGGTCGAGAGAGCGTCGGCCGCAGTGGCGCCCCAACCATTGCGCGTGTTGTCGAAAGTGTTATCTTCGGGGCGAAGCTCGTCGTTGGGGAAAGCAAATCTTTCGATGCGGTCAGTTCGTGGTGCTTCTTTTGGTTTGGAGGTCCACTCACTCGTAGTAGCTGTTCCACGCAAGTTCAAATGCATCGGTGACAGCCTGGCTGCGCGCTTCCAAGATCTCTTTCGGCAGGACATCCGGGATGTCATCAACGGTCTTGATCGATCCATACCCAGGCTTCTCGCTCGGAGACTGGTACCAGACGTTGTTCTTGTAGGTCGGGGTGTCATCGCCCTGACGGGCATTGGCGTTCGACTCCCAGCCGTAAATGCCCGGGTGCTGGTGACCCGCGGGGATGTGGTTGGCAGGGGCGCCTTTTTCGTCGCCGGCCTTGTACCATAGCGGGCCCTGGCGACCAGGCCAGTCTTTCTCGCCGGGATAGTCACCATTGTTCCAGCCGTTGTACAGCTTCTGAGGAGCCGCGAGAGCCAACGAAGCACCGGCCGTAGCGGTAAAGAGAACGGTGCCTTTCATGCTGGATGAGTTGTAACGTGGAAATGAGAGTGGGCTGCACGGCAGCGAGCAGATATAAGTAGCAGATCGACGGAGCGAGATGAAAAGGGAGGGTGTGCCAGCGAGACAAAGGATCAGGAGGACAGCGGCGTCAAGGCATAAGTAACAAACAACCCACCTCGACCTCCGGGGCCAGTCTCCGTGTGCAGGGCAGATCAACGTTCAACTTACAATCGCTGCAACCACCAACCATCGCCCCTGCTTCATGCATGCATCGTTCGCCCGAATAGAATCAACGCCAAAGCCTTGTGCCGTCGGCAGCTGCGCGCCAGGCGGGGCAACAAGGCCACCAAGCGCGTCTTGCCCAGAAACACAATTTCACATCCATCCATAGAGCTGCCCGGGGACCACCAACACCGGCAACGGCAGCGCCAGGAACAGGCAGCCCCACCCCCGCCAGATGCCCCGCGAGAGCCGGAAGCGGGAACGGGCGGCTCTCGCACCCCTGGAGATGGCCAGAGGCTATCGGCGTGCGTGCAGACCGCAGAGAGCCGAAACGGTAGTTGTCGAGTTTACCGCATTAGAGCTGGCGTCAAGCTCGCGTCGAGATGGCATGGAGCCGGCATCATCCTCTGGCAAAGTAGACTCGCCCAGACAACATCCTCGAACAGTCCACAGACAGCCCGAAAACGCACCCTCCCGGCTCGTCGGCCGAGACCTCAGCGCTCGCACAGCGCCGCGCAGCGCCCTCGTGCACCGCACGCGTCGATCGCCGTCCACACACACACTGCGCGCTCCCGCGCCACACGCCATGATGTCTGGCGTAGGCGCGCACGGCATCGAGAGCGGGCACCGCAGGGCGCATGGATGACCGGCACAAGACTGCGCTGGCCCGTTGCGTGCCGGTGTAGGGTTCAGGGGGTGATTGTGTAGGACGATCGGCGGGAGGCAAGTATTATTGGATGGCAAGATGGGTGTGGATGTGGTAAAGCTGCACCGGTGGATGGCGGGGAGTTGAAGAGGTGGAGTGGAGATTAGGATGCGGGGGCCGGGGACGGGAAGCCCAACAGCGAAATGTGCCAAGGCCGGGGATTGTGTGGAGAAGGGAGAGGCAGGGGGCTGGGAGGACGATTGTACATGTGATGGATGGTCTCGGGAATAACAAGAGGAAGCAGGGAGGGTAGTAGTAATTGAGAAGGAACTCAAAACCGAGCGCGTATCATCGACAATATTACCGTTTGTCCAAGAGGACCCCATTTTGAGCACCCGCAACCCCGCAAAAGAAGAAACACGCCGTCTCGCACTGCGTCCGCTAACGAATATCCCATCCCGCGTCTCACCACCGCCATGCAGTCAACCGCCCACCATCCACTCCTCGCTCTCGAGCAAGCTCTTGCTCGCCACAAAGCTGAACCCGCCGAACGGGTCGCTCTCCGCCGCCACGGGCGCCGCGTCCTTCATGACCAGATCCTCAAAAGGCTTGCCGTCACGCGCGAGCACAGGGCTGAGCGGCATGTCGGTGAACTCCTGGTCGAAATTCTCCGCGAGCTCGGGGTCCGTGATGACGGGCTGGATTGGCGGGTCGACCTCGCGGCGAGCAAGCGCACCCCAATCTAGCTTGCGGAAGAAGCGGTGCGCCTTGAGCGTCTTGAGGTCCTTGATGTTGTGACCCCCAAGGCGTTTGTTTGGCTCCTTGCGCAGCAAGCGAGTGAGCAGATCCTTAGCGTCCGGGCCGAGGAAGTAGGGCAGCTGCAGCTTCTGTTTGAGGATGTTCTGCTGGATCTTGGCATGGTTGCCGCCCGCGAAGGGGGGCTTGCCCACCAGCAGGTCAAAGCCGATGGCGCCTAGGCTCCACCAGTCGACACTGAAGTCGTAGCCTTCGCCTTTGATGACTTCAGGCGCCATGTACTCGATCGTGCCAAGGATGCTGTTAGCGCGGGAGCCGGTGTCACAGTCGTCTTCTTCGACGGCGACCTTCGAAAGTCCGAAGTCGGTTAGGAGAAGGTGGCCTTCAGCGTCAAGGAGGCAATTCTCGGGCTTGAGGTCGCGGTAGATGACGCGTACGTTGTGGTGGAGATGCTCTAGAGCAAGGATCATTTCCGCCATGTAGAACGCGGCCACGTCCGGAGTGAACATGCGCTCCATGGCGAGGTGATGAAACAGCTCGCCGCCCTGGGCGTACTCCAGGATGAGGTACAATTTGTGGTGATCCTGGAAGGCGTAGAATAGCTTGACAACGAACGGGTGCCGGTTGATCGACTCGAGAATGGTCCTTTCAGCGCGAGTCTGTTCGACAAGGCGTTTGTGAACTGTGAGGTTTGCTTTCTTGAACTGCTTCTGGGCGTAAAGGCGGCCCGTGGCGTGTTGCTTGACCAGATGGACGGTCCCGAAAGCGCCCTTGCCAAGACATCGCACAGGCTCAAAATCGTCCGCACACATCTTGCGGTGGATGGACGTCGCACGCAATCCTCCTTCGATTGCGTCCGAGGCAAAAATGGGCGTCTTTGTTCCCGCGTCTGGGCTCATGAAGTCCTCGTCAAGTGGCACATCATATGTGTCCATCTCGGTCCTTCCGGTTTCACTAGAGCGGGAAGAGGGAGACGCTACGCTTTCGCCCGCGTACGAGGTGTTTGACATGACGCGCGCTAGGCTGGGTCGACGTTCGTCCTGGTCCAGAGCCAGCGCGTCCAACCTTGAGCTCAAAGCGCTCAATCCACGCTGCGAAGGCGAGGGCCTGAGACTGGGGCTACCAGCCACGCTGGCGAGGCCGTGCGACTTGGCAGCGCTCATCATGGGCGAGCCCGCCCTGGAGATCTCCGACTCCTCGCCTCCTGACATGCCCGGAGATTGAAATCCTTTGACGACGTTTGCTGCTGGTGCAGGCGCGGGCATGCCCTTCTTCTTGTTCTTCTTCCGCTTCCTGGCCTTCTCGTTGATTGCGCCATGGTCCAGCTTCGTCCTCTCGACTGGGTCCGCGGGTGGTGCCTCGCGCGTGAGGTGTGCAACAGGAGAGGCGATGTTCATCGGGGGCGAGCGCTGGATATCAAGCGCAGACGCGCGGGTTTCGATGTCCATCCCGGGCATGCTAAACCGTTCTCGAAGTTGGCCGGGATCGTGCAAGAGTTGGATGGCAGCTGCGCGCTTTCCTTGACGTTTGTCGAGAATCCTCTGAGGCTGTAGAAATTACCTCTTCCTAAACTACATGCGAAATGCGTCTATGTGTATTTTGGCGTTGTTTCACGGTCCACCGACCTGCCGTGCGCGTGAGTTCGCTGACCGCTAACACTCGCCTACCTTACTACCGGTCCAAGCAAACCAACCCGCACCTGACAATGTCTTTTCGCCCACCTGCTCAAGGTGGGCCCTGCACCGCAAGCCGCAGCAGCGCGGCGAAGCTAGACTCGGTGCGAGACAGGCCTGGCAGTTGTCCGGGGGAAGCCGCGGCAAAGTTGCTCTGGCTGCGGAAGGTGGAAATCGCGGAGACGGTAGTGGTGTTTTGGTAGCCCATGGATGTATGAGTTCCTGGCTGATAGAGAAATGCGGCCGAGTGAGTCGAGATATTGTATGGTTGTTGTCCGGGTGCGGTGGAAGGACGCAAGTCAGCTTTGGTCCGGGGCGCCGTGGGGAAGAAATTCCCGGCCAGGGAGTTTGTCCGCAATTGGAATTCACGCGGAGGTCTGAGCGTCACCGCGTCGGACACGAGCGCGCATGTGAAATCTCGTTGAGTCAGCATTCGACCATCGCAAGTCTCCTCCGTCTCGCGACATCACCATGCGCCGCAATGACAGCACTTCGCTGTGATTCCCGGTCTCATCCCAAAACAACTCCATGATGCGTCACACTTCCCGACGCGCCGGCCTTAGCGTCCTCGCAAATGTTGGAGCGACAGGTCGTCCCGCGCCGCGATCAGCATGCCAGTTCAGAACAATTACCTCGACAGCTAGAACATGGCAGCAACCAACTCCAGCGGCAGGTTCTCAACAACAGCAGCCCAGACCAGCAGCGTTGCAGAATGGCACGCAGTCAACACCTTCGAAAGCCGCAGCTTCAAGTCCCCAACAAAACAGCACGTCGCCCTCCAACACCTCCACACCCCAATCCACGACCCCCAACGAACTCTCCCCCAGCCCCGAAAGCCTTCGCTCTCTAACCGACGGCCTCGATCCTCCGCCCGCACCCTCCGCCGAGAACCCTCCCGTCGACTGGACGCGCTCTTACCACGGCCTGTCGAGCACGCCCTTCACCAACGAGCAGGCCGCGCTCCTGCAGGCCGAGGTCCCCGCCGACGACGTCGAGATCAAACCCGACGGCATCATCTACTTGCCCGAGATCAAGTATCGGCGCATCTTGAACCGCGCGTTTGGGCCGGGGGGTTGGGGGCTGGCGCCAAGAGGCGAGACGATTGTCACGGGAAAGTTGGTGACGAGGGAATATGGTTTGGTTGTCAACGGACGGTAAGATGGGCGCACCGCTGCATGGATTCTCCGGAAATACCAGGCTGATATGCAATGTGTAAGGCTTGTCTCCATCGCCCGCGGCGAACAGCAGTACTTCGACCCCGACGGCATCCCGACTGCGACCGAGGGCTGCAAGTCCAACGCGCTGATGCGCTGCTGCAAAGATCTGGGTATCGCGTCGGAGCTCTGGGATCCGCGGTTCATCCGAAAGTTCATGAAGGAGTCAGGGCGAGAGGTGATCGTGGAGCATGTGACGACGAAGAAGAGACGACGGCACTGGATGAGGAAGGACGATGAGGTTCGGTATCCGTTCAAGGAGGTGCCGGCGGCGGGCCAGGCGCCGGCTTCGGGGCAGAATGGGGGATTTAGGAGATGAGATGGATGAATGATCGCAGTGGATCTGGCGTTGACAGCATGGTGAATGTACAGTGGGCTTCTAGCGATGGAGCGTGTAAATTTAGATTTCTTGCCATTCGCGGGCAATGTACAGTAGATTACAAGCTCACAGGGCTGTCTCCTTCTCCTGCACCTGAAAGTGTTTCTATCTTACACATCTCACTCCGTGTTCCACCTCAGTACAGCCATTCTGCCACGCCGCGAGCACGCTCGAGCGCTTGGCCACCCAGAGCGCGCGCGCGCCGTGAAGAGCGGAGAGCTATGATATCCAGAGGCCCCGCCGTGTCTCCCCAGCTCTTTCTATCCCATATAAACACATGCACCGCCCCGGTGCAAACAATAACGCCACGCTATGCCGCAAAAATTGTAGGGGCTGCCAGACGCCAGGGGTCCGAATCGTGGTCCGAGTCCAGCCGTCATCAACTCGGCGCCTCCGACTGCGACTGCTCCGCCTTCTTAGCTTCGCGCCGCGCCTGCAAGAGAGAAACTAGATCAGCACACATACCACAGCGAAAGAGTGCTCTCGCTCATAGCCCTCGAACCCTCCTGTCACTATCTTCTCCGCCTCTTCAATCCCGATACATCTTGGGTTTCCATCCGCCCTGTAGCTCCTCCTCCCTCTCACGTCTTGCAGCCTCCTCACGTACCTCGAGTTCCAGCCGCTCTCGCGCGCGCAGCACCTTGCTCTGCAAATAGAAGCTGCCGCCCTTCTGCGGGTCGTTCATGTCGAACAGCCGCTTGAACTGCTCGTGGATGCGTTCCAGGTCGTGCGTGCCGCCCTTTGTGGGCCCGACATTCAGAATTCGGCAGGCCTCGTCAAGTGTCAGGCCGGATGCTGAGAGCGTGTTGGCGGCGGTCGGGTTGCGGGAGAGGTGGGCGGCGTGTTTCTGCGGGAGGAGAGGGTGTTAGATCGGAGGGTTGGGGGATGGTCGCGGGGGTGCAAGGCCTACTTGTGAGGCGGAGGCTTGTCGGTAGGCTTCTGCGAATGCACGGCCGAAGACGCGGCCTCCGGTTATGAAGACTTGGGTGATGATGCGGTGCGCCTGTTGGTGGGTCAGTCGCCACGGGTTTGCGGGGTTGTTGTGGTCGCGTCGCGGAGAGTGGGCGTACCATGCTGCGCTCGTGAAGATGGGAATCAGGCGTTAGAGGGGAGTAAAGCACGGCGACAAGGTCAGGTGTGAGAACGAGAGGAATGGTCGTCAGTCCGCAGTTGCAAATGGATGTCCGTCTCTTCTTCGGGGGTCCCGACTTTTGAGATGCCAACGGGATCGCGCGGCCTCGGAAATGGGAGCAGCCGTCGCCGAGCCAGAATCGTCTGGGCCGAGACTTCGCCGGGCATCGTCACCTTGTCGGCTTTCACATGCAAGCGGAAGGCAGCTGGAGTCCAGCATGACCGCAGCAGACGCCATCTCGCCCTCCGCCCTCCTCGCCCTCCACTCCTCTTCTCGCCTCCTGCCAGCGTGACCCTACCATGTCGACTCTGTACGGCCCGAACTGTTGAGCCCACCATGCCAAGTGACTTGTCCCATTCACGCACCGCACGACCCGCCGGCCGCCTGCCTGCTTGCCCTCACGTTTGCTCCTGCCCACGCGCCAGCCTAGGGCGTCGTTCTGTGCCGAGTGAGCACCCTATGCTTTGATGGCAGCTTTTGGTATGCCCCCCCCCGAATCACCCTCCAACATGAACGATTCTCTCCCATTCCTCTCATATCAACCTGCCCCGCCAACCATGCACCTGCCCCACCATGCGGCTCAGACCGAAGCTCAAGCCCAAACTTCTCTCCCTTCGCAAGCTGACCACCGCCCGCCATGCCTGCGCAGACACACCTTTCAGCGACTTCTTCATGGCCGACGGCAACGCCGACGGCGAGTCTCAGGCGACCACCGCCGCCTTCGCCCCGAACCAAGAGACGACGTCCCACATCCGCCAGCGCAGCGCCGTGCTGATCCAGCAGAAGTCGCCGCTGCTGGTCGCAACGCCGCCGCAAGTGACACGGGCACTGGCATATAGCCATGCCTTTGTGCTGCCGCTGAACCATCTGGTGGGACTGCTGTCGTGGACAACGGGGGACCCGTGGGAGAGCTTTCTTATGGTTGCCGCGTTTTGGTTTGTTGTGCTGTATGCGGATAAAGTGTTGAGATGGGCGGGCCCGCTTGTGTTAGTGGCCGGTATCATCGTGGCCATGTATTGGAGGAGGTACAGTCCGCTGTCGAGTGCGGCGTCGGGGGACGCCAAACGGAAGAGGAAAGGGTCGGATGACGAGCAGCGGAAAAGTTTGGATGAGATCGTGGACACTCTGGGGACGTTCACGAACAGATGCGAGGTGCTGTGGGATCCATGCTTGAGGTTCACGGAGTATTTGAGCACGCAGTCGACGGCCACTTCGGCGACGACGAGACCGGCTTTGACGACGCTTTTTATTCGTATCCTGGCTTTCACGCCCATCTGGATCGTTCTCGCACTCCCCCAGATCGGCATTATCACGACGCCCCGGGTCTTCCTTGCTGTTGGCACGATAGGTCTTAGCTGGCACAGCCGGCCCTCGCGTGTCACCCGCACGATTCTCTGGCGCAGTCGCTTTCTGCGCAACACGCTGTCGCTTTTGACCGGCCTCAATTTCCCTACGTCCGGTCCGGCTTCGGGGGCATCGGCGGCTCCAGGCTCTCAACAAGCCGCTGTCACGGCCACCAAATCCAAGTCCAGCAAAGGCCCCAAGTCAGCCGTCCGCTTCACCTTCAGCATCTACGAAAATCAGCGCCGCTGGGTCGGTCTAGGCTGGACGAGTTCCATGCTCACCTACGAGCGCCAGCCCTGGACCGACGAGCATCTCAATCCCGTCCCGGGTCCGGACGAGTACGCACTCCCCGACACTGAAACCGAATCAACGGCCTGGCGATGGGTGCCCGGTAGCGAGTGGCGCGTCGAAGGCGCCGCGCGCGACCGCGAGAAGAGCGCGAAGCGCATTGGCGGTGGTGGCGGTGGCGACCACAGCGGTTGGACATACTTTGACAACAAATGGACAGACGGGCGGAAGGAAGATGGATGGAGCCGCTGGACGCGCAAGCGGAAGTGGGTGCGCGATGCTGAGCTCCTTGATGCCACTGCTATCAACTCGAACGCTGTGGCTGTAGATGCGGAGTCGCTCGCCCCTTCAGAGCGGGACGCTGCTGATAATGCGAGTATCGAGAGTGCTACAACGCCTTCTGGCGCGCGGAGACGGGCTTGGTTGACCGGGCGCCGGCAGAAGGACAAGGGAAAATCGAGCTCGATCTCCTCGGCAGCGGACGGCGCGGGGGCAGAGGACGCGGCGAGTGGCGAGAGTCGACGGTCGCAGGAGGTCGAGGATGATGTGCACACGCCGCTTGAGAGGCTGAAGCAGCATGACTGGGACAGGAGTATCAATGAGGGGCTCGCGGAGGGGCTGGGGTAGGACGCCAAGTGATGTGAGACGTGCGATGGTATTCAACTTTCGTTGAACGAGCAATGTGGGAGCGACGGTGTTAATTGGTGGCTTAACGCATTTTGTACGCGACGTTGAAACTGGCATTGGTGGCGGGACGGGATCTCCCACGACGACCAGCGCAGATTGATGTAAACCAAGGAAGACGCGGTCCACCTCATCACGCGGGTACGCGTGCCTTCCTCTTCTACTACCGGCCAAGCAGCAGGGTCCAGACGCGTTGTAGCTGAAGAATATCTCGCAGGTTCTTTTCACTGCACCCACTCCTTTCCGACTTCCTCCACCTCATGTCATCCCTCCCGGTTGCCTTTCTTTCGACCATTTCTCTTCTTGAATGTATCATTCTCTTTTCAGCGCTCGTTCTAACTGTTCAGGAGAAAATACAAGCGCGTCAAGGTATTTCTACTCCAGCCATACTCCGCACTCCTCCTGTCCATAACTCATCACTCCCCAGCACCCGTCACTCCACCTGACCGAAGAAGAACTTCGCGCGCACGGCCAGGGTGCGTATCTCAACAATTCTGTGTGTTTCTACAATTTTTCTCTACTCCAGCCCGTCTAGCCCTTCCTTTTACATCGCTACACTTGCCACACACAGATAAAACAAGCTTATCCCCAAAGCAGCAAAGAAGACCCAGTATCGCGATGTCACCACCAACTCCCCCTGCAATCCTCCAGTCCGGCGCAAACCCGCCTGCCAACCGCCATTCCAGCGGATCTCATGCTCCGCCCGGCGCACCCCAAAGGCCTGCCACGATGCGCAACCCGCCTATCACGCGGCGGAGTGACATCCTCACCGCCGGCACCACCAACCTGTCACCCGTTTCCGAGCCGGCAGCGCAGGCAATCTGCCTTAGATTTCGGCCATGCACCTTCATTGGCTGGCTTGAGCGAAGTCGCTTCCTCACCTGCCGCTTCCGCCAGCGGTTGAAACACCCTGCTTGCTGCCGGCCACGATCTGATCTGAGGCATGTGTCTGATGCAGTGCGGCCGCTCTGCCACAAAAGGTCCAGAAGGGAGAAGCATCTGCGGCCAGTGCCCAGAGGGGATTTTTGGTAAGGCTGGCGCTGATGATGATGAAAGTAGAACTCATGGGTCTGGAGGTATCGATGGTGGCCCAGAAGCTACCAGCGACAATTCGGCTGGAAGGCGGGGAGAGGGGGTGAATCAAAACGGCGGCAGAAGTGAGAGGACACGCGAACGCAGCCAGAGAAACACACAAAGAAGATCGCGGGAACGAGCGAGGCAAGCAGGCAGAGAGAAGAAACGTAGGGAAGAAGACAGGGCCAGCCTCGACCAACAGAGCGCCGGACGTGGACCGATCAACTGGTATAGATCGGCCGACGAATACCGCCCGCGTCGGAGATCGCGCTCTCTCGGCCGCCTAACTCCTCCGCCACGCAGTGCCCTTTCGGTGCAGCGCGCTCTCCCCCGGCAGGAGCTGGAGACCGAGGCTGCCGGAGCGGCTATGCGCGAAGAGCTGGATGCACTCGCGCGCCGACGGGGGGTGGAAAACGGCGTGCAGCTCGCCCGGGAGCTTCGCGGGTAGCTGGCGGGGAGGAGATGGGATGCCATCGCCCGGGGCGAGAAGGTTGACCCCGTCAACCACTACTTGAGGTGGATGGACGGACACATCGAGCATTTGGGGGGGATGAGAGGGAGGGGGAGTTGAGTCTTCGTCTTGTAGGGGGGACGCCGGGTCTATGAGATCGGTTGTGGTGTTGGTGGAAGGCGTGGGCGGCGAGACGGAGTTTCACTGGGATGAGATATTTGTTGTTGTCTCGTGGTGGAAGGGCGTGGATACGGGAGGGGATGGAGGTCGGAGCCACGACGGGATTGGGCTTAGGTGGCGTTTTTTTTTCTTGCTGTCTTCGTCGCAGTGCCCGGACCGAAACCCCATCGCGGAATTGTAATTATAACAATGAAGTGCTAGTTGAGAGATGTGCGCAGGCTGACGTGACGTTGTAACCTTCACTACGCGCTTACGCGAGCTCACGTGATATGCATGCCATGTGGCGAGTTCCCAAAAGGGAAAGAACATCGTCGAACGCAATAGGTGCCTTTCCGCTTGATCGTCCGCCAAACCTCTCGGCGGTATACTTACATCCATGTCTCCACTCTGAGAACTGCGACTCTCCACGGGCCTCCTTATTCCATGGCGTGGCGCCGAGTGGTCTACCTCCTATCTTCTGTGGCTAGTTCGTTCCAGATCTGAGTGGTGAGAGTGGGCAGCAATGCCAGGGAGGGCACGAAGAACTGGTGAGGTGCGAACCTTGACGGGATGTCTGTCGTTGGAGAAGCAAAGTCAACACTCTGCTCGTGCGACTCTGACAGGCAGGGCCTTCACGAATTGCTAGTGATCGGCGGACAAAGCGATGTTGCGTGGTCTGGTTGTCGGTGTTTGTGTGACTGGCATGTTCGAATACTTGAGAAAACATGAAAACATTCGAACGAGATTGCGTCGCAAAGTGTTGGACCAGCGAGCATGGCGAGCACCACAAATCGTAAGAAAGCATCCGTGTTCTTGCTCGTCTCTGAATCAATGTTAGTTGTTTGAAATACTCCTGAGCCATGGCCATGCACTGTCCTGTCAAACATAGGGTTGGACGTCTACGCGTTGGGGATGTATCACTGCGAACGTCCCGATGCCTGACCACGTGATCATCGGGGCCCGCACCAAGTGGTGGACATTTTGAAGGGAAGGAGCGACCCTCCGACACCCGCACCTTCCTTCTTCACAACATGCCAAGACCTTTAGCGCCTTTTTGTATCTACATCGCGCGGCCCTCGCAAATTCTGCAAGCTTGACTTCCCCCTCCCGCGTTCCTTCACTCCAGATTCCCTCTTCTTGTTTCTATCTTCCATACCTCTCGTATCCTCCTTCCCCTGCCACACTCATACCCCTAAAGCGTCACCATGGCCCCAAAGACGGATACCCAGGCATCAAATCCCAACCGCACGCCGCTGCGCCCGCGTCCACGCGAGTGGCCTCCAAGGACTCAGGGCTCTGGCCCAGCTTCCCTGCCGCGGGAACCTACTGCTGAGTCGCTCGAACGAGAGACCCAAATGCGCAATCGGGCGTTGTGGGCAGAAATCTCAGATATCGTCGACAAAGAGGGTCGCGCTGCTGAGCGCAGGAGTCAGATGGCCAGCCAGAATGGTGATACCATCGAGAAGACCACTGGTAAGCTTGTTCAAGGCGCTGCTTTGGAGGCACGCGTTTATGGCAATGGACATGCTGCTCCCTGATGCTTACTCGGCTAACAATGGGCGTGAAGATCATGAGGTGGCTCCGACGCCCATCAATGATGAGGGCTCTGTCGAGAAGACCCATTGTAAGTACGAAGAAGGCGCTTTCGGTGATAAATCTGCTTTCGGCTGGTCGGCATGCTGTTGCTGCAATACCTATAGCTGACATCAAGCGCGCAGCTGACGAGGAGTCCCCGATGCCCGCGAATGATAGCACCACCGGCGAGATGGCCGCGGTTGACGTCAAATCCACGGCCAAAAAAATCGGTGCTGCGGTTGGCAGCAGGGGCGCGCGGGCCGGCATCTCTCATAAGGAGAACTGCGCTATGGGATGCGGGCGCAAGAGGCCTGCTTCTGGAGAGTTGGCGTGCGGCGAGTGCCGATCTGAGAGCCAGGCTCGCAATGCTGCCAAAATTGCTACGACTGGAGATCTATCTGGCCCGGCTGTCGTTATCCCCCAAGGTGGATTAAAAGGTCTCAACGCGCTCAGCTCTGCTAATCCGACCGCTTTGTCGACCACGCCCGACGGTGGGCCTGAAGAAGGCCGCCAGAGTGCGAGTCGACTTGGCGAGAGGAAAGCAGCTGCAGCGGCGATTGAGGGCTTCAGGATTCTTCACGGGAATGACAACTACGCAGCAATATCGAATGCTTGCAATTGGATTCCTGACGAGATGGAGGGCATGGAGTATGATGACCTATGGTTATCCGGAAGTCGAGCTCGGGCCGTCCAGAGCCGGGATGACAGGCAGATGGGCCGACCTCAGATCCAAAGACGCTCGCACTCTCCGTCTAATCGTGAGGAAGCAGGTTGCGGCACTTCTGATCCTAGCACCGCCGTGGCAGAACAATCTGTGGCTGACTCGAAAAGCGTTCCCATTGTACGGGTCATGGTCCCATGCAATGACTGCGACAAAGCCGGTCTCTTCGCAGAGGATCACACGCTCGAGCAGTGCACCTATTTGTCGAAGACAGCACGCAGAAAAGCCAACTACGCATTTGATGGGATGGTGGAGAATGAGAGGATGAAGTTAGCGCGAGCTGCTGCGGAGCGGGGCGAGCGTGTCTCCTTCACAAGCGAAGATGAGCCTCTTACTGTGCAGAAGCTTGTCGCGGCTCACGTCCAATGGACTTCGATCACTCATCAGCAAACTGTGCGGACCGAACTTCCTGGCGCCGCAATTACACGCTCGAAGCCCTCACCTGCAGCCAACCCTCTCCACCAGCCTGAGCAGAACCACGGAGAATGCGGCGCCACCATGCGCACTGAATTACAAGACTTCGCTCGCAGAAAGGGAATACTAGACGAGCTAGAGGCCGCGCGGAAGCTGTTGGGGCGGCTGGTGCGACATCGTCATAAAGCTCTCGCTCGTGGCTACCGTTTGCATGCTTCGAATTCCAACATTGCCTGGCTGGAGGAGCGGATCGTGGAACTGAGCGTCCCAGATGAGTAACAGCAGTAACAGCAGTAACAGCACGAAACGAGCCTGCGATGCTGCCAAAAGGCTGAGTGAGCTGCTGTCGCGGAGAATGCGGGATCCCAAGAGAAGCAGGACGACAAGGCTGCGAGCAGGCTACTCGTTTACGGTGGAGTTTGCGCGTGCGTCGGAGGTACGACAGCGGGAGTCGAGGGAGCAACGAAGCTGGGAGCGGGTAGCTATTCGGAGACCGTGTGAAAGACCTGATTTGCACCTGGCAGCGCTGTCAGCAGATGGACGGTCTGCTCTGACTTGGAGGATATTCAGCGTTGTTGACGTCTGCAGCGCGAATCGAAGATTAGGAGCACTTTGCATGCAGCCTCGTCAAAAGCTCACTGACACGCCGTAAATAATACGTGTGGCCATATGCTGAGCTTCATCCAGATGTCCTACGGTCTTTCGTGAACGAAAGACATGAGGTATTCTGGAAGTGATGGTGAGGTGATGTCCTTCCGACTCACGGACCGCTCCTCCCTCTCCTTGGCGCAGAGCTTGAGCTTCTCGGCCTCCATCTACATGTTGCGCATACCGTTTCGATAACTTAGTAGCCATCTCTTCCAAGTTCCTCTCTCCCATCTATCCTCCCGCGTGATCGCTATAACGAGTTGTCTCAATCTTATGTTGGGACTACCCAGACGCTTACTGACCGCTGTGGCGCATTCACACCTGCAGAGCAGCTATTTGGCCAGCCACCAGCATCATGGCTAACACACTCAAGGTTCCTCGAACATGGGCTTCACGATACAGCTTCTCAGGCCGGTCGAATGGTTGCAGACGAGGTATTCAGACACGATGAGGATGATGAACTCAACTCGACTCCTCGGCCGCAAGACGCCCGCGATCAGACAGACTTTCCCCACCTCGCCCAGGAACCACACGAAGCCGGCCTCCCATGGAAACCCCACTCTCACACTCTCGCGACATCATGTGCAGCTTGACTCCGCGTTTGTGCCCCAGAGTCTCCACCTAAGCCCTCACCCAGCAGATCCGCGACCCCAGTCGCGGTATCTGCTCAAACTCCGCTCCGTCGATCAGTGCACCAGATAGGAAACCAGACCTGACGACACGGTAGGCGGACCCTTCGGCCGGCATGGCCCGGTCACTTCACGGCGAGTTTTGGCATGTTGCTCAAGCTTCTCCGCCGTCTAACGAACGCTTGCGTGGCATGCTTGTGGGTTGCTTGTGTTTCTTTTGCTCTGCCCGTGTGTCCATTTCCCAGCGTGTGCATTTTCCCTGCTCTCTTCCGCCCTCTTCCACTCGTTACCGCACTTGCTTTTAAATCATGACCAACGAAGAGAAGCCTCCGCTCCAAAGTGAGGTTGTCGCTCAGATCAATCAGTATAAGCATGAAGAAGCAGGGGAGGCCGCTCCGCCGACGCCTGAAGAAGAGAATGCCGTGATCCGCAAGCTCGACTGGCGACTGATCCCACTGGTCTTCGTACTGTACATGCTTGCGGTCCTGGACCGCAGTAATCTAGGGAGTACGCCTCACCGGGATGCCACGAGCATTAAATTCTTTGGCGTCCGTTCAGGCTGACACGTGAACCCACTCAGACGCCAAACTCTCTGGCCTGGAAGAAGACATCGACCTCACAGACGGTCGTTACAATTGGCTCGGCACCCTGTTCTACATCTCCTACATCCTCTCGCAATGGCTGCTCATCGGCTGGAAGCACTTCAAACCGCACCGCTGGTGTGCGGGCGTCGTACTGCTCTGGGGCTTCGTCGCCTCGATCCAGGCCGCTGCCTTTAACTGGTCCGGTCTCATGGCTTGTCGGTGGTTCCTTGGTGTTGCTGAAGCTGCGTTCGGACCCGGCGTCCCGTTGTATCTCACCTACTTCTATCCGAGGGACAAGGTTGGGTTCAGGCACGGTGTGTTTGTCGCCGGGGCTGCCATGGCGAATGCGTATGGAGGCGCGCTCGCCTACGGCATCAGCCAGATTAAAGGCTCGCTCGCACCGTGGAGGATCTTGTGAGTTACCTGCCTCTTCAACGCCACTTAACGGCGCCACTCGACTGACCCAATCCCGCCACAGATTCCTAATCGAAGGCCTACCTACCTGCGCCTTTGCCGTAGTCTCCTGGTACTGTCTCCCGGACAGTGTCGACCAAGCGGCCTTTCTCACCCCACGCGAGAAGCAAGTGGCATTGCACTTCGTCGCGCGCAATCAGAAGCTCGACGACGGCGTACAGCAGGGCGTCCGCTTCCGCGAGATGCTCGACGGACTACGCGACCCCAAGTCCTTTGTCCCCGCGCTTATGTATTTCAGCTGGTATAGCCGACCCCCCAACACCTCCACAACCCACGTCCCCGCCCTCGAGACGCCCTACTAACAGGCATAAAAGCAACGTCTCCTTCGCCTCCCTCCCCCTCTTCGTCCCAAGCATCATCGCCGGCCTGGGCACCTTCACCCGCATCCAATCCAACGGCCTCTCCGCACCCCCCTACCTCCTCTGCTTCTTCTACATCATCCTCGTAACCTGGCTTTCGGACCGCTTTAAAGTGCGCGGGCCCTTCTGCGCGCTCTCGGCGCTCATCGCGGCCGTCGGCTTCATCATACAGGCGACGGCGACGGGGACCGCGGTTCGGTATTTGGGCGTCTTTTTCGCGATTGAGATTTTTGCTAGTGTGGCGATTTTGCTCAGCTGGACGGCGGGGATCCATGAGAGTGAGAGTCGTAGGGCGGGCGGGTATGCCGTTTTGGCTACTGTGGGGCAGTGTGGACCGTTGCTTGGTGAGTTGCTTCTTTGTTTCCCGTCTACCTTACGTTTGATGTGAAGATGGCGGTCGGTTTGCTGACGAGGGGTGGTAGGGACCAACGTCTTCCCCGAGGACGGGCCTTTTCGCAAAGGCATGTGGATCTCGGCGGCGTTTTGCTTGGTTGTGGTTGTGTTGAGCGGGGCGCTCAGTCTGTGGTTGATCTATGAGAATCGGTTGATGGATCGGGAAGAGGAACCGGAGGGGTCTGGGGAATCGCAAGGGTCTGGGGAAGGCCAGGTAGGCCGGGCGAGGAAGAGGAAGAGCCGGTATATTTGGTGAGCTGGATGGCGAGATCTTACATGTAAATAAGTTCCGAATGGGCATACAAGTCGCATGGATTGACGGATCACGATTAGAAGGATGACACAACATGCAGAAGAGTTTAAGGTAATGTGGACGTGGATTGCTTCTCAGGTACGAGCTCAGTGTCGACCGTGATCTCTCGGCTCTTCCACCACCCCTTGTTGTGCTACTCTGTCACACCCATCCCCTCTGCCCAGTCACCATCCCCGGAACGCCTCCCATGCATGCATCATCATTGTCGTTGGCGAGCGACGGCCATCGGTCGGTGCGTAGATTGCTTGTCGTGCCTTTGCCGTGGTGGCGAAAGGACTTACTTCTGCTGAAATGACTCTGTCAGCATGTCGTCTCGGCAAATATGGTGAACTGAGTGAAACTCACGCCGCAGGAGCAGCTGCCAGGTGCGCAAGAGCACGAGGAGCACGAGCAGGAGGAGTTGCCGCAGCCGCCCATTTTGATAGAGGAGATGGTGTCGATTGGTGGAAGTGGAAGCGGTTGAATTGGTGGAGTTCGTTGGTGGTTGTACTGAAGTGGTTGTTGTTGTCGGTGATGTTCTGAGCTCTCCAAGGAAGAAAGGAAAGAGGTGTCTTATTATATGAGCGGCGGGGTCCCTCGTGGTGGGGCAGGCGCCACGCCGGCCCCGCGCTAAAATCCGCACAAGTCTCGCAGTGACGAAGCGCGCAAACAACGCAGCTCGGGCAAGCTCAAAGCGCGTGATGCGCACAATCCCCTCAACCGCCACTTGCCCCTATCGACCGGAGAAACGTGGAGCGACCGCACAATCCGCGCACGCGCAAGTCTCGCCCCGGCTTTGGCACGAGGCGTCTGGCCCTTTTCCGCGTGCTGCATGCTGGACAGCTGGAGTGACTGTCAAACTGCCGCAGTAGGCGAGACGCGCGATTACCGCGCCGAGGCCTGAGGTTGCTTGTCGTTGGCCCGCTGGCATGGGTTGGGTGTTTTGCTGGCTGCCGGGGAGGAACATGTGGCGGATAGGACGGCAGCGTCCGGCTAAAGAGCGCTCATCATGGATCCGTTTGCCTTGTTGCTTGCCTGGTATGGGCAACGTGGTGTGTGTATGAATGATCGTTGACCTGGCGAAGAGGGGGCAATGCTGTTTTGGTCAAGACGGGAGGAAGGATGTCAGAGAAACTCGCAACGAGGCAAAGGAAACGGCAATTCGCCTTCGACACGTCTCAACTCCAGAGCACCGAACGATCGACCCCCCTTGGCACGTATCAGTGACTTCGGATACTTGCCTGTCTACAATCGCACTCCAGAGGCCTCGTAGGTCTTTAGAGTCCCGCCCTGGTCTGCAGGTTCTCGATGACACGAGGGTTGGGCTTCTCGTGCATCTCTAAACCTTTCCACGGCCGCGTTTCGCGAGGGTGTTGAATTTTTCATTCTCTGGCACATAGCAGCCCGCCCGAGGGGTCGTGACGCACGTCGCTGAGGATGGCGACAATCCAATCGATACTTGGCCCAGAGAGCTATCTGTGGTCGTGTTCCGGGTACGAACCTAGCAGCTGCCTCTTGCCGTCGATAAGCTGATTCCCGAAGATGTTGGCTGATATAAATCCACAGACCGCCAACGACAAACCAGGTCGCGTGCCGGATATAAATATTTGCCTGCGCGACATTGATGGAAGTCATCAACCCCTGGCCCACCGAGCGCACCTGGTGTCACTCAGCAATCTCAGGATCAAATATACGCATGTGTGCTCAGAGATGTGTTGAACCTCTCCTGGTTCCGACCCTAATCGAGAGGCGTTCAACTTCATCGCAGTTTCTAACAAATGCAACCTTCAAGATATTCCATCCGCTGGAGCTGGAACATTTGGTAAATCGTGAAAGCGCGAGATCTGCTGAGATCTCGCTGCGTAGATCAGCTCGCTTGAGAAGCGTAAGGAAGCATCGACATCTCTCATTGTCTCAATTGTGTGCCGAGCCAGCGGAAACCATTTAAAACAGGTGCTTCAATAGCACACACATATCTCATTCCCGCCACTCTGAATCTTTCAAACCAGTTGTCGCGATTGACTTGATCTTGTGAAGCGCGCTTGGGGCAAGAACGCGAGGATTCAACTCTCCGGCAATCAAGATGGGTACCGGTGCTGTGGTCTCGCGTCAGACGGTTGCCAAACCGACGTCGTTTTCTACTGAAAGTCTGCCGACATGGAGAACCAACTCCACCAGGCTGCTGGACCTCCCGGCCGAGCTCCGCAACCGTATCCGCGAGTACGCCCTCGCCCCCACCAACCCTCTCGTCCTCGGCATCAACAGGACCAAGCTCCGCGCCATGGGCCACCTCGTCTCACCCGCTCTCCTTGCCACGAACCGTCAGATCAACCGCGAGGCCACTACTTGACTGTACGAGGAGAACACCGTCGTCCTCGCACTTGCAGTTGCCGCCAGCTCCTTTAGACCAAAGCTCCCCACACTCCGGGAGTCTCGCTCCCTCAGGGCACCCTCAAGCGACTCTCTCACCTTTGCATCGTGCTCGACAGCGCCTACCGCTGGGACGGCGACTTTGAAGAAGATGTCGACTGGACCCCCTTCACCGCGATCACGCACCTGAAGTCACTCCGTCTCGCCCTCTGGTACACCCAGGCCCTCTACATCCGGACCTCCCACACCGACCCCCTCGACTGGATCGCCGCTATCCTGGGCGAAACCCTCGTGCGCGTGCCCGCACACACGCAGATTGCGTATGCCACTGAACCCGGGAGTACGGAACACGCCTACAGCGAGGCTCGGGGCGCCCAGCGACGACACCATATGCAGCTGTATGGGCCCAAGGACTGGAGATGGAGTGTGCAGAAACTGCGCGGAGAGGAGTTGCGGGACGCGTTCCGTCGGTATTGTTCTGGCGCGGTCCACATTCGCGGCTGGCTGTCGGGCAGTTATGCTCACTCTCTGGGGCACGGGCTGGAGCTACAACGTGTTCCTGGGCGAGCTGGGTTCGTGGACTGCACGCCGGCTGCGCTGCGTTTGCACGTGTGTCTGGGAGAGGCTCGATCTGTGTTCCGGTCCGTCCTATTTCTGCATCCGCTCATCCAATGTGCACTTTACTTCAGCAAAAGACCACGTCAAATCCAACCCAACCTTCCGCCCCGACCTCCCTCAACATCTCCCTCCCACTCTTCTTCCCCTTATCCCACACCTCGCCTTTTCCCGTACACCTCCCCTTTCCCCTCACAACTTCCCCCCTTCCCTCCTCTTAACCCACCTCTCCACCCCCTCGACCCCCGCCCTCGCGACCTCCTCATCCTGCGCCGGCGTCCCCGCACTAACCCCCACCGCTCCGACAACCACACCGCCCACCACCACCGGCACGCCCCCCGCAATAATGCTAAACCGCCCCCCATTCGTATTATGAATCCCATACCCAGGCCCGCCGGGCAAAAAGTTCTTCGCCGTCTGCGCGTTCGTCGAGTAAGTGGAGGTCGGGGCGCGGTGGCCGGCGGCGGTGAAGGCTTTGTCCATGGCGGTTTGGATCGAGGTTAGTTTAGCGGTGGGCATGCGCGTGAAGTGGAGGAGGGCGGTTGTGCTGTCTGTGAGGGCTATGTTGACGGCTGGTGGGGGGGTTAGCTTGGGATATTTCGGAGGAGGGGTTGCGTGGGGGAAGGAGGCGTACCGATGTCCATGCTGCGGGCTTTTTCTTCGGCTGCTTCGGCGGCGATTTTGGCGGCTTCGAGGGAGAGGGTAGGGAGGTTTGTGGTGGCCATGGTTGGAGGGGAGGGTGTGATTTGTGTGAGTTGGTGTGTTCGAGTGGGGACTTGAGCTTGTGAATGCTTTGGATATGATGGCAAAGGTGTTGAATTAATGGTTGTCGCAAGCTACTATTCTCCAGATTGAGTATATCGTTCGACTTGACCTCAACTTTGAAGGTGGATGACGGGACGGGAGCTGCGAGGTCGGGGTGTTCGTCATGCCGAGGTCGTCTCGGCCCACCTTCCTCCTCTCGTCCGGCGATCTTCACCGTCACGTGACTTGATGCTCCTTCCTCTTTGGTCTAACTTTCACTTAGCGAAGCACGAATATTGACGAGAGGCACGACCAGACAGAAGCGAAATCAGCAAATTTTGAAACTTACTCCAGTGACTCGATTCGCGCAAGCTACTCTCGATACAGGGTGTCTCTAGCAACAAGCAAACGCCAGAAGGGTAGTCCGACCGGAGTCGCTAAAGTAGGTACAAGTCCAGACCGCCGTCTCCCCAAGCGCGATCGTCCGCTACGCAACAAATCTCGGCGCGTTACACACAGTTCGCCTCTCGCTCTTGCCATCCAACAGCCCGATAGAAGGATCTGAAGATCCCGCTGCGATTGGTCAGCCCTTTCGTGTGCAGTGATGAGCCTTCGCGAGGGGCCAGGATGCGTCAGCGCGTTCTTGCCGCGCCCTGGGTACGAAGACGCCGTATGCCGCACGCAAGAGACCTTCGCTCATAGCTCAATCAAGCGCTCCACAGGTATCTCGCTCTATCCCCTCAGCGCTATGCACGCAAATCTTCTGCCAATTCAACAAAGGAAGCTCGGCACGATACGATCTGTTCGGTGTCCGCAACGAGCTCCTTCAGCATCAACCAAATCACAACTCCTCATCATCGTCCTCTATCTTCGTCTGCGGCAATGGCTGTGACGTCGATCCGTCTGGCGGCTGTCCATCGGCATTCTCGACTTTGACCTCGGGCGTCGAGGCAGCGCGGTGTTGCTCTTCCATGGTGGCGGCTGCGGCACCTTCCGGTGCGGTAGCGGCTGAGAGACTGCCGAAGAGCCCGCCGCCGATGCCGGTGAGGCCAGGCATACTATTGCGCTGGCGTTTGTACGGGCTGTTGACGGAGGGCGAGGCGGCAGTGGCCGGCAGCGTGGATTCATCCGGGGGCGTGCCGGCGTTGGCGGAGGTGGAGCGGGGGGTTCCCGAGGGGGAGACGTCTTCGCCGTAGGCGTTCGCGGTAGTTGCGCCACGCAAATAGGGCGATTTACGGGTCGAGGCAGGGTCGGTGAAGGGCTCTCCAGAGTGCTGGCGTTTGAGCTGGTGCTGTGTCAGTCTCAGTAGATCTGGGAGTGGGGGGACTGTCAGCGTACTTTGATTTTCCCGACTCCTTCCGCCAACTCGCCCCGGCGCCTCGCTTCCTCTACGGAGAGTAGCTCGTCATTCTCAACCTTCACGTCATCCTCGTTCTTGCCGTTCGGAAGGCGCTCGTCATCATCCTCATCGTCGTCACTATCCATGGCATCGACGTCCTTGTTCGAGCCCTTGCGCTTGTTAAGCGCAGAGTCCCTGTACCCCGAATACCCAACAGTGCCAGTCGACTTCAGTGGTCCAAGCTTGGCGACATCGGCTCCAGGCTCTTTCTTGATCTGCGGCGTCTTGTCTGCGCCCTGATTGAGAATGCCCATCTTGCGAAGTTGCTTGTCGCCGCGGTAGAAGAAGGTGAAGACGGCGTAAGGCGACTCTGGCGGATCCAGACCCGTTACAGTCTGCGTGCTGATGCTCTTCGGGTCGAGTGATTTCGGCTTCGCGAAGCTCGTGGTGTGATCCACATCTGCGTCGCCGTTTGACTCGCCATTCTGACCCATGCCTTCATCGTCGTCGTGGGCGTCGAACTGCGGAGAGTATTCGCCGCGCTTGATCTCGCCGCTGGCCAGAACACGATAGAGCGCAACCTTGATTTGCCCCGCGGCTTCAGGCTCAGGTGGCTCGTCCTCCGAGTCGGAATCCTGGGTGAAGAAGCCGTCTTCTTGTTCCAAGCCTTCCAGCGTGCCATCTTCCCCTCCGTACCGCAACGCGTCATTCCCCTCGTTGCGCCCATCGACCTCCCCCTCGCTCATCCCGTCGCGTTCCCTCTTCTTCCGGCGCTTCTTTTCCAACCTCTTCTGCCTTCTCTCGATGCGTTCCGCCTTGTCTTTGCTTCCGTCCAGATCCAGCCCATTCAACCATCTCTCCAGGCCCACCTCACGAAAGAGGAACTCGCGCTCGGCCAGACCTCCACCCTCAGACTCCGGCACGCTGACCCACCTCGAATTGACCCATGTCTCTTCTCCACGCCTGAGCAGCGTTGCCACTTCCTCTTTCGCGCGTCCGTCGAAGTAGATGTATGCGGCAATCGTCTCGTTGGGGTTGGACGTGCGCGGGATGTAAGGCGGCACAGACGGCCCGAATTTCCCACGCTCACTTCCGAAACCCGGCAACCCTCCGACGACTCTCGGACGAGGCCATGGGTCGTCGTCGGTCGCTTTGGGCGTGGAGTAGGGCACGTTAAGCCCAGGAGTGAGGAGCGTGATCGAAATGGCAAAGTTGGACTGCTCAGGCTTGCCGGTGGTGGACTTTTCGGGGACCTTGGCTGCGGGGACGGCGATGTATGAGGAGATGCGGGAGGCGCGCGACTGCTTTTGGATCGAGTGCTCGCCAATGGGCCCGTCGGCATGGATGGAGACCGCAAGGCCCTTGAAGCAAGGCATCTTGCGGTCGTCCGAGGGTTAGTGGGGTGGAGGAGTGGTGGAGTAGGAAGTGAAGGCTGCGTGAGGTGCGCCTGCTCGTGTTGGTCGGTCGTGGTGCCGCTCTTTCAGCTTCCGGCGTACGTGCTGTGGCTCTCGTGTGCGTGTTGCGCGAGGTCTATGTGTGTGAGTGCGGTGGTGTGTGTTCCTGCAGCAAAAGCTCTTCTTTACACTAGCTGCGTCCAAGCCACAGAAGTTGAAGATGCGGCTAGGAGGCCGGAAGGGGAAGTGGAGGCTCTGCTTTCTTGTAGCGGCGGGCAGCGGCTCGCGTGTCCGTCGGGTGCGCAGTTGACATGCGCCGCGCGTGAAGAAGGGATTCGTGTATAGTCGAGGGTATGGCGAACGCGGGAAAGGAGACTGGCGCAGCTTGAGTCAAGAACGCGTGTGGAGGGTGGTGGATGTGAAGTCCGCCTGTTCAAAGTAGCGCGGGTGACGTACCGCCGACTAAGGCGACAGCCACATGGTCTGTGCGCCTGAGCTTTTTTATCGACGCGCTGGTCACGCGTGGGGGACAGATGGTACTTTGAACAGGACTACAAATGAGATGGTGTTGCGTGTGGACTTTTTACGTTGATGGTGGAATATTCCAGCACTTGGTCACCAATATCGAAGAACTACGAAGAAAGCCCATGTCAAACGGAATGGAATTATCGATTGATATGTCGTTCGACATGCTGAGAAGCACTTCGTTCACTTTGTTCGCCGGGTCGTGGAGCACAGTATAAGGAACAGCCTATGCCTTCTTCCGTTGCCTCGCCTTGCTTCTCGTCGAACCGGCAGGAGGCGCAACCTTGATCTCCCCCGCTCCAGGATCAACAATGTCCTCGTCCTCCTCGCTCTCGTCAGCTCCATCAACTCCAACACCCGATGCTCTCGCCCCACTCCTCGTAGAAGCAGCCCATGATGTCCCCCTCATCTCCTTCAACATTCCTCCGACCTCACTCTCGACCCCGTTCCAAGCCCCGCAAGAGCTGCATCTCCAACGTCCAATCTCCTCTGGCGTCGTTACCCCTGGTGCCGCCTGACCGTTCACTAATCGACACTCTTTGCAGATCAGTGCGATGCGGTTCTTGGCGTTGGTCTCGTCTTCACCAAGAACAACATCCAGGATGCGATCGTACCATTTAGGGCTTTCGGTGGCGTATTGAGAAGTAGCTGGGTCGGGGGTGTGGAGAGGCGGTGGAGGGTTGGAGAAGGCGTTGGGTGCGAACTCCTCGGACGGCTCGCTGGGGTTCGGCGGGAGAGGTTTGTTCATGGCGTTGTTGGGGGTTTGTGGAGCAGACGTCCACTGCGGCGCCGACTGCCCTTGTGTGCTCTGGGGCGACACAGGCGGTAAAGGTGCAGGCTGCCTTCCTGGGATATTCGCGGTGGGTGGCGGCCCGAACCCTGTCCGCGTGCCTTGTTGATGATGTTGCTGATGCTGTGTCTGGTGCTGTTGCATCTGCTGCTGCATATCTTGGCTTCCCTGCTGCTGCGCGCCCTCGTTCTTCCCCTTCATTTGTTGCGGCGCTTGGTCTCCCCTTCGCTCCCCGCCCTCGCCCCCGTACTTGTCCAGCAGTTGCTGAGTGCTGTTGTACTTGGTCGCCGCCTTGAGCTTGTCGACCTGTGTCCGCCTCTGCTTGTAAAGCTCGTTGAGGTATTCTTGAGTCCTGGCCTGCCGCCAGTTGTAGTACGCATCCACCGCAGTTCTGACGCCGAGCACCACCACCGGTCCGCCAGCTAGAGCACTCCACTCCACGGCCTGCCAACTTTGCCACCCCGTAACAAGCACCAGGATTAGAGCAACCAGGATGTAGGCGAAGCTCGAGTAGAGAGTCCAAAGCGCCTTGAAGCGCCGTTGTCTCTGGCGGAATGCGTCATTGCGGGAGCTGGCCTTGGTGATCTTCGTCGAAAGGTCACGGAGTGATTTCTCAAAGGCCGCGGCCGAGGTGTCGTCGCCCTTGAAGGGCCAGAAAGACACCATTGTGTCCGTTGTCTATCGCGGTAAGGGCATGTTGGTGTGGTGGTCGTTGGGGCAGGGAAATGAAGGTGTCCTCAAGGCCGCAGTAGCAAGCTGGTCGCTGCTGACGCTCGCTTTCCGGGGACGCGATGAGGCTTGGCATTCTGGTGACCTCACTCACTCCCATCTGGAGGCCTTCGCCTTCCCAGGTTGCATTCGTCGTCAGAACCAGCAATCACTGCTCATCGCAATCCATGGCGCGCAAACACCGATGGCGGTTGCGCACTAGGGATCGCTCCATTCAACTGGGTACGTTCAATTTGTGCACATGTGCCTCGCACCGGCGACGACTGGACGGCCACTACAACGGGAAGGGCAAGACCATCATCCGCCCCTTTCGCACATACGGCCGCATTGGGTCGACCACGAGGAAAACGGAATATTCTACTATTTATTGCAAGCCAATTCCTGGATCACTGGTCATGCCATGCGGCCAATAGCGTTACCGAAGAGGTACTTCGGCAACCAGCGACCGGGCGCTTACAGCCATGCAGTGGTGGGCTTCGGCGCTTGGAGGGTATCCATGTGCGCTGCACGCCCGTCACTGCGAGGCCTGGCGGAAGCACATCTTGGCTGCTTCTGTCTTCGTAGCTGGTGCCCCTTCTCATTCGCTGCCTTCTCGAATTTTGCACTTGGGAGGCCAACGTCTCGAGCGAGACGCTGGGCCGAGTCAATACTCGACCGCGCTGCAGCGACCCTCCATCACCCCAGCGCAAGCGCGAGGTAGGTATAACAAACTCTTGCAGCAACCCGGCCCTCAGATCCTGGGGCAGATTTCTCCTTCCGTTTCCTTCCACTTTCCACTTCTGTTATTCTCTTGATACCTATTGTTCTCTTCTCAGGTCTGGTACCATGTCTTCTTCCGCTCAGCTTCATTTGTTCCCTTCGACCGCGACTAGCATGCCTAGAAAGTCCAGCCTCAAGAAGCCGAAGCCGACAAACACCTCGACTGCTCCTGGAGAGCTGAAAGGTGTCGCTTTTCAAGTTTCGCCGCCTAGCGGCCGGTCTTCACCGCAAGTCCAGCCTGCGAACGATCAGATCAAGCACTCTCTCTTCTGCGACACAGCGATCCCGCCAGAGCACATCAGCCAAAAGAGCACGCCGACGCAACATTCGTACAAGCGGAAGCAAGGACCTGGCAGCGCGGCTTCGCCCACTCCCTCTTCCGCCACCAAAGTCTCGCCGTCCACGCCCTTATCAGCGTTCAAGACCTCGCCGTCCAGCGGAGAGGACAAGCTCACCCCTTTGATCGAGAGCGGCCACTTTGGCACGACCAACGCCCATGGACGACGAAGTCCGGCGCACTCCAAGCGACCGAGCGCAACTCAGAATGTGTCCTCCGAGTCGCAAGCTGGCAGTGAGCCCCCAGTGCCGGCGGATGCGGATCGCCTCTCGCCGCTCCCTGGCAAGGACCGATGGGTCGCCGATTCACCTGCGAGGTCAAACTACGCACCTTCGTTTCGTTCGCAAAGCCCTACCCTGGTGCGAAGCAACAGCGCTGCTAGCAGCAGACCACCGGCGTACCAGCCGCCGATGCGGTCCATATTCCCGCAATACAACCCCAACCGTCCGCTCAATCAACAACAATACTACCCTAGTAGCCAAGGCCCATCATCAGCTCCTTTCCCGGTAGAGAAGCCCGGATTCTCTGGCAGTCCAGCAGAAAAGCGCCCAGAATGGAAGCGCTTCGACTCGGGAACCGCACTGGTCGAGGGTTACGAGCATATCCCGATGGCTGACAACGACGATCTTCTGACTGTTTGGAATGCATCGTGTGGGCACACTTCTGTCAAGGGTCGGAAAGTGCAGTTCAAGCTTCATCAGCCCCCTGGTCGAGGCATGTCGCTCGCCATTGGTCTCTCGCCCGAGCAGCAACTCTACTCCATGTCGAAAGTCTCCGGCATCGCCACCGAGGAATCCCCAGCCGCAAACAAAGAGCTCGCAATCCGAAAACACTGTCCCCATGAGCCCGCCTCCACCCCCGTCGCGCAAATCCCACTTCCCGCCGCCACGGAGCCCTCTACTCCCCCACCTAAAGATAAATCCAAAGACAAGGGGAAATTCCCCGCCAAAGACGCCTCCCCAAAAGACGCCCCCCTAACCCTCTTCCCTCACATAGCCGCCATAAACGCCCTCAACGCAATCGCCGCCTCCCCCTCGACCCAACACCTCGCGCAAGCAGACCCCAACGCGACCTCCCCCAAGACCGCCCGCCTGGCCCGCACCGCCCTCTCCCTCGCCCACACCCGCCACACCTGCACCCTGACCCGCGCTTCCCGCCGCCGCGACTCCCTCGGCGCCGTCACCGCAACCCACAACCTCGACCATCCCACCCTGGGCCGCTTCCCCATCACTGTCACCAAAGCCACCCTACCCCCCGCCGGGCCAAGCAGCGCCCCGCGCCGCGACACGCGCGCGAAGATCAGTTTGCACCACCCCAGCGCGACGCCCGCAGCGATCGCGGCCGAGACGCTGGTTCTCGCGTTCCTCGACTTCAGCCGCGACGCGTGCGTGCTGGATGTGCCCGGGTTGCTGGCGCTGGAGAGTGCGTACGTGGTTGATACGGTGTTGAGCGCGCTGCTGGCGGTAGCGGTCGTGGAGAATGACGATGTGGTGCGCGAGACGCTGGTGTTTGAGCCGCCGCCTAGGGTCGCGGTGAAGGATTCCGGGTCCGGTGCGGGCGCGGAGAATAGGCTGAAGTTGCGGAGTGAGTATGGTGGGGAGAAGGGGAAGGGGAAGGGCATGGAGGTGGTCAAGGGGAAGCGGTCGAAACGGTGGTTGGGCGCGAAGAGGAAGGCGCCCGAGAAGCCGCTAGAGGAGCAGGATTTGCCCGTGGCGACGCAGGCGGCGCTGCTGGTGCTGGGGTTGTCGTTCAAGACGGCTGTGGCGCTGTTGGAGGCCGGTGTGAAGGTTGGGGCCGGCGTGGTGATGGGGGCGACGCATTTGGCTAAGAAAGCTTGATGTGGGGTAGCCGTGCATGTTGCTGTTCTCCTTTGTTTGACGTGAGATGTTGGAATTATTTATGCTGGTGGGAGTTGTCACTCTAGATCTTTCGTAATAAGAATTGTGCCTTCTCAACCCACACACTCGCATTGCGACAATTCCAGCATTCCTCATTTCTCCCCCGCAACATATTATTTTTTCTTCCCTACCAGCCCCCGAAAGAAATCAAAACTGTTCCCATCGCTCCGTACCTCCCACTTCCTCCCCGCCCCAATCCTCAAACTACCTCCTTTGGCCTCCTCGACAACCAACAATCCCCACTCTCCCGTTATCCCCTTCACCACCCCCTTCGCCGGCCCCTCTCCTTCAACCTCCAACCAAATTTCCTGCCACATATGCAACCAGCTCCCATAGTACATCTTCTCCAGCTGCGCATCGAACCCCATGCGCGTGAACCGCGTGTACATCTCCTCGAAGTGGGCCAATATGGACGCCAGCAGAGCCTCCTGGGACGGCGTGGGAACGCCCGCCGCTTTGCAGATATCGGAGAGTGACGTGTTGCTTGGACTTGGGTTGGAGAGGTTCATCCCGACGCCAACGACGAGCGTGTAGTCGCCGCCGGCGTAGGAGGAGTTGACCAGGACGCCGCCGATTTTGACGTAAGGATGTTTGTGAATTGGCGTATTTGGTCCAGGAGCCGGTGCAGTGGGATCGAGGGCATAGATGTCGTTGGGCCACTTGAGTTTGATGGGGATGTTGGCGTGGTTGGGAGAGTAAGTTTGGATGCCCGCAACAACGGCCATGGCTGCTAGGTATTGGACGAAGACGACTGGGGCGGTGTTGGAGAGAGCAAGGGAGTGGCGGAGAACGGTGGAGAAGATGAGGCTGCCAGACGGCGAGATCCAGACATTGGAGCCGCGACCGCGCCCGGAGATTTGAGTCGTTGCAGTTGCGGTCGTGCCGGTCGGCAAGGTGGCGAGGAGGCTTGGGTTCTTCTCAAGGATAGTGTTGGTGCTCGTCACGACTTCGCCATAAATGAGATGCGCGCCGAATGTGCCTGCTGATTCTTTGCCGTAGGTGGCATGGCGCTGCTTGAGGTTGGCGAAGAAGGCAGCGTGGTTGAAGTGAGGTGTCTCTTTGAAGTCGGGTAGGTCGGACTGGTGTGGCAGGAGGTGTTTGACTTGGGCGTCATAGTCGGGCGTTCTATCCGGTTGGGCCAAGGGGTCAGTTTGTGCCTTTTCGTTTTCTTTGTTCTTGCCGATAGGAGAAGACGATTTCGAAGAAGAGGGCAAAGCATCTTTCAGTGACTCGGGCAGCACGTCCGCCACAGCCTGCTTGACAGACTCAAGGTTCCACGTGTCTGCTTGCAAAAGACGGAACGTATCGTTCTCGCCTTTGATGAATTCCATGCCATGTTCTCCCTTCGTCACAAGATCGCTCTCATGCCAAGAGTGTACAAGTTCAGCAACATCAAAGTGCTCTGCCGCAGACAGGTGCAAACGAGAGAGGGAAGGTACCGAATCCGGATCCTCGCTCACGTCCAACCCCAGCTTGCGAAGGCAAGCCTTCATGAATACTATTCGGCGCTTGTCGTCTTCGATCAGGACGTCGACCAGTGCAGGGTAGGAGGGGTTGTTCGGTTGATCGTGGTTTAGATTTTCGCCGGAGAACCTGACAATTGCTGTCAGCACTTCGGCCTGTCGCGAGCAAGGTGAGTCTCATACTCTGGATGTGGCCCCGTCAGTATCGCGCCTCCTTCTCCAATGCTTCGATACACTACCGCCGCGCTCCCCTCACCCGGGTCCACAGCCAACTCGTCCGTGAAGCTTGCCAACACCTCCACTCCCCTCTCCTTCAGCTTTGGCGCATCGACAAACACACCACCGCCGTTGTAGTAAGACTTAAAGTCTTTCAGACCCTCGCGCGCGAATGCCTCGCCCACCTTCAATTCGACAGCCTTTGCACCCGCCTCGCTTTGATACACGAACCCGGAAAAAGCCAAACCTCTGCACACGCCTGGATAGAATGCCAGTTCTCTGTCGCCGATTACTTCCCAACCTTTCCTTCCCACCTCCCATTCACACCTTGCGCTGCCATAGTAACCTCCCGCACATAGGCCCAGGTACGCGCCTCCGCCCTCCACGTATCGCTTGATGCGGCGGTTCCCTTCGCCGTTCAGAGAGCGACAGTAGCCCATGTCTGCACCACCAGGAAACACGAGAAGAGCACAAGATGAGAACCATGGCTCGTTGAGCAGCTGTTGGGGTGTCAAGGGCAGCACGGCGTGTTGCGGGCTGCAAAGACGGCGCAGAGACCAGGTGGCATGGCGGATGGAATGCGGAGTCGCGCCAGGGCCAGTGTAGATGTGAATATTGGGGCGTTTCGGTTGCATCTTGGCTAGCTGGGAAGTTCTCGCTTTTGACTTGCCAGCAGATACTTTCTCGTAGGCCGTGTGTGAGCAATGGGGATGGTGAAGTCGAATCGGCCCTTATGGGATGAGGTGAGGTGAAGTGCGGGGTGGCGCCGACGTCCATGCGTTGGGCTCCGCAAGCAAGGATGATCGTCTGCTTCTCTCTCATACCATCAAGCATCTCATCTTGATAACTCGTTCATCATGTCAAACGCGGAGAAGGATCAAAATCGAGTCACTGTGGATGATGAAGAGGAGGAGGAGGATGAATGGTGAGCTCTTTACCGCGGCAGCTCCTTCTCCATGAAGGAGTCGGCCAAGCCCAGAAACTGACTTGCCATTCCACATTGCGCGATGAAGGGACAAGAGAATCTTTAGCACCGGATGTGCAGGTAGGTCAATTATGGTTCAATAGCTCAACTGCCGGGTTTTGCTGATGCCTCGATCCCGTCGCTGAAAGATGAAAACACGAAGCTCAACGACTGCTTCTTCGAGAAGAAGGACTGGAGAGCTTGTAAAGACGAGGTAAGTAAGAGTCGCGATGCTGCAAATAATCCATGAAACTTTAATGAAACATCTGATGGCTCATGGCGAATTCAGATGGAGTCCTTCAAGCAATGCTGGAAGCGCCAAGGCAACGACCAGAGGACGGATGCCAAGGACGTGTGAACGTCGAGGATAAATTGTAGGTCATCTTTCTGGACATTGGGGAGCCGCTACACTCCACCACCATTCTGACAAGCCGGTCGGGTTGCACAGCTTGTATCTGATGTTAGTCATGTACGGATATTGCCGAGATGGGATTTCAAGATCGCTCAAGGTTGAAAAGTCGACATGTTCACTCACAAAAGCTTTACACGTGACCTTCATTTGCCACTTACCTTACCTTACCAAAACCAGCGCATGTACGTGCACGTGCTCGACTGCACCAGAAATTCTACTTGCGAGCGACGTCACCCATCAGGCACCTACATGTAGCACCTTTCTTTGGCCCTCACTCACATGGCTTCTCCTTCCACACCTTCCAGGTTTTAAGAGCGCTTTCTCATAAGCGGCTGCAACACTTCAAAAACCGTCAAATAGTGGCGAGGAAGACACTCTCAAGCTCAAGCTCCACACACAGAAGTCAATGATCTCTGAAAAGATAGGCATATCCCGACAGACACACCCTCACCAAGGCAACCTCTAAGAGCGAAAGTGGCAAACAATTGCCCCACCGCGGGAAGACCATTCGGCTCACCAATTTATCGAACGTCACTGCTCTCAGCATGGGCGGCGAAAGGGGCATTCCGGTAGTTGTCTACGCTTGTGGGCACCTCTTGAACCCGGAGGGCTCTTTCAGGAAGGAGGTTGCTCTGAATTGTGCGGGTTGTCGTGTGGCAGAATTTGACGCCGAACCTGCTGCAGAAACCACATCGCAGCTTTGGGCGAGCGGCCCAAACATACTACCAGCGCTGGATCAATCGCCCCAAGACTTGGAGCGTGGATACAAGGAGCATGGGGCACAGCAACAAGAAGCCGTACAGGATCAAAACGAGGAAGGCGAGCAAAGCCGAAATTCAACGCAGCATCACCAAGAGCAACAGGAACGGTCTTCACAATCGGGCAAAAACCCAAAGAAGAAGCGACAGCGAAAGCTGCGTTCCCGTAAGCCTCCAGCGCGACCTCGGCCACAGCCTCAAATGCAGCTACTGTCCCAAGATATAATCGTCGACTCTGACGAGGAGGCTGAGCAAGGATTGGAGAACGAGCGCGAACACATGCAGTCGCGCCAGGGAAGGGTTTTGTCAATTTCACCCACCGAGCCAGACGCAGAATCGCACGAGCTCGCAGCAACGCGGCATTTGGGAAACGCCCTGAGTATAATGAAACGAGTTGCATCTGATTCACTTGGTCAAGCAACCCCGGTTGAAGGAACCGTAGAACCGGTGGATACAGACCCACCTGGACAAAACGCATCCCGGTCTCATGGATTGCAGCAACCAGCTTCACAATCAGATCAACCACCTTCTCAAGCGAAGCCCCAAGTTCAAACGTTCGTTAAATCGGCTCGTAAGGCACACGAGACACCGTCCGCCGATCAAGATCATGACACTTTCCGTAACACAGCAGACCCACGTTCTGCACCGCAAAGTGACCCGGAGGAAGAGTTTAGCCTTGGGCCGTATGAGGGAACCCCAAATCAGGGACGAGCTGAGCTCCAGTCCCTGCTAGACAATGCTGTGTTTAGTGAACGTTCGAACAATCCTTTCGATCCACCGCAGCAGCCTGCTGGACGAAGGCGCGGGATCATGGAGGACCGGGAGCAAATTGATCGAGATTATGAGCAAGATCAATTGTCCAGGCGGCGTTCATCCGTGTTGAAGGAGCCAAGGCAGCGAGATGGCGTACTGGGGTTATCGATTCAGAGCCAAGGTAGCGTCCGCCCGTCCACGAACGATAGCTCCATGGCCCAGCAGTCTCCGGATCAGCAATCGACGCAGAAGCGACCACCGAAGACGAAGCAACCGCCGAAGCAAAGCTTATCAGCACCACATCCTGCGCACCCCCATGCATCTCAGCAGCCAAAGTCAGCGAACCCCCATGCATTTCAGCAACAACAAGAGCTGTGGAGGCTTATGCCTCGGATGCCGCCTCAGCAACCGATGCCCGTGCATGCAAAACTTCCACAGCAGACCCTGCTGCAACAACAGCCGCAGCTGCGACGGACCGCCCAATACTCGCCTCAGCAAAGCCCATCGCAGCAAGTACAGCAGCAAAATCACGCGATATCGCCCGATCCGAGGTTGCCTCTAGCAACTCCGGAAACACGCCAGATAGTTCGTAACGTCCGCGATCAAATCGAGACGCGGCACCCGAGTGCCTCGATTGACCAGATGAATCAAATGGTGGTCGAGGCGTCGACCGCGATTTTCGACCGGCTATCTGCACAAGCTTCTGGAAACGCCGCGACGGGCATGGGTGGCGCCACCGCACTGGAAGTACCACACTTGCCTTGGCAGCAACTACAGCAACTATCCGGTGTCCTGATGATGGGCGGCGCGAGCATACCAACTCCCACTGCTCCATCTAATCAGCCGCCAGGCCGAAGAGGCACGCATAATTGCCTTTCGAACGTCAACGGGAAGTTGGTCAACGCGAGTGAGAACAATGCTGGACCGCTGCGAGGTTTGCCCTTGGCCACGCGCAAGGTTCGAGAACAGATTCAGACGGGCAATGCTAATGAGCAGCAAGCGAGCGGCTCGCCGCAATTAGAGCAGCAGCAGCAGCAGCCCGATCAAGAGATGGCGGATGTCAAAGACATGCATTCTTCATCCACACGGCAGTCAGTGCAGCAGCAACGGTACAACGGCCAGGAGACGACGGAGACCGCACGCATGGCGCCTCCACCGACATCGCAAGACGTACTGCAACGCTTTCCGCATTATTTCTCGTCTGGCAAGCCACTTGTGTTCAAGAAGCTCCGATCCCAGATCCAAGCGCACAACCCTGGAGCATCGAGTAGCGAGTTGAACAGACTGGCAATGCAGGCGGAGGATGACCAGATTTGGAGGGACTCTCATGCTAAAGGCGGCCCAACCCAAGTCGTCTCAAAAATAAGCAACGCAGATGTCCTTGAGGCATTTCAGCAGCATCGACAGCAGCCGAATCAACAGATGGCGAGCGCCTTAAGCGAGCCGCGTCGAGGTCCGCACTGGGAGCCGGCGGCGGCTCTTACGCCCGACGAGCGCGCAATCTACGACTCGGTCAAGGCGAAAATTCGAGCGGCGTCTCCTCAAGCTTCAGAGTATCATATAATCAGCTCGGCGATGGAGATGACGACACGTCTGATCTCGGAGAATCGACTTCGAACTGGCGGGCAAGCGAGCCAGAGATCAACCGCACCATTGGAACCGTCACACTCGCAGGACCCTTCGCCTCAGGAGCAGCAGCAGCGTCCGCAGGAACTGCAATATCAGCAATCCTCTCCACCTCCGCATCCTCCGCAAAAGCGGAAACAACCTCCTGGGTATCAGCAAGTCCATGCCCCTACGGAGCAACCCAGACAGCCCCAGCAGCTGACATATCAGCCGCAGGTAACACACGCGCAACAGCTTCAACCCCAGCAGTACCCCCCACAGTCGCATCAACAGCAAACTTTGACCCAACCGCTTTCTTTTCCCAATTATCCCATCCCCGACCGTCTCCGGCCTCCACTACCGCGCCGACCCCCACAACTTCCTCGGCGGCGCCCACACGACCTTCTTCTCCGAGCTCCTCCACAGCAATCCCCGCTTCGAATTCATGGAGCAATTGGCCCTCGCCTTGGAGGCTCGGGCACGCGCGCACGAAGCGAGGATGCGATTGGAAACTCATGAGCGGCAGATGTCCGAGGCGGAGCTGGCGCGGCAGGGGGAAGAGGAAGCGAGACGGCAGAGGGAGATGGATCTCGAAGGGAAAGAAACGGAACAGCAGAAGACGGGGAGGCGGCTTGCGGACCAAGGAAGGGTGCGGGAGTGGCAGCAGTGGCGAGAGTGGCGGCAGGCGGCGTTTCAGGCCAACGAGCGCGTCATGCAGCAGAGGGAGAACGGGAGGCGGCAGCTTGCGGTGGAATACGAGAGGGCATTTGCGTTGGACCAGGAGGCGCTGCGGCCGGAGGCTGCGCCAGCGGGGATGGCGGGGTCCGACAGGCTGGAGGCGGAGGTGAGGGCGCAGCAGACTCGGGGGTTGCTGGATCTGAGGCAGGAGATGTTGGGGGAGGTGGAACCGCAGGAGACGCTGGATGAGATAGTGTTGGAAGCGCAGGCGAGTGTGCCGGCGCAGCAGAATGTGCTGCACAGGCAGACAGAGCAGGTCCTGCAGAGGCAGGCGTATTTGGAGAAGAAGAGAGCGGCGACAGCGGCGTGGAGGGTGAAGGTGAGAGCGATCGCCGGACGAGAGGCGGCGAGATAGGGAAAAGGCGCGCAAGAGGAAGGAAGAGATGGAGGACAATGTTCGACAGATGGAGGAGAAGCGCCAGGAAGAGGCGAAGCGGCGGAAGGAAATGGGAGAGCAAGAGATGGATGGTGGTTGACGGTTGATTAGAAATTACGGTGCGATAATTGATCAACGAGAGCCCCAAGCGCCGTGCAGATGAAAGGTGCAGATGAAATTGCAATGACCGCCCGCAAGGTGGACATTCACCCATAGCACGCCTCACCTCTCATGCCTCCTTACCACGCGGTGTATCCGCCATCGATCACGAGGTGCGAGCCTGTCATCTGCAGACAATTGTCAGTGGCCATCATGTTGTGTCTCCGCGTCATATCCCGGTGTCCTTACAAACGAAGAGGCGTCAGAGAGCATAAACAAAGCCGCACCACGATATTCGCGCGGCTCCGAGATGCGGCCCATCATGTTCTCGCTCTCCCAAAGTGCTTTCAGGTTCGGATCGTCTTCGAAATTCTTCGCCACCATCTACGTCCACTAATCGTTAGCATGCGAGAAAAGACGACTCGTCCCTCTCTCGCCCAACGGTCTCACCAACTCACCGGCGTATGTATATTCCCGGGACACAACACATTGACCCTTATCGCCCTCCCGTCGACTACCTTCCCCCACTCCATCGCCAAGCTCCGCCCCAACTGGATCACGGCCGCCTTGCTAGAATTGTACACGGACGCCGTGAAGCCCTTGTTGGCGATCAGGCCGCTCATGGAGCCGACCAGCACCATGGACCCGGGCGTGCGCTTCGCGATCATCTGCCGCGCGCAGCTGACGGCGCTGAGGTAGACGCCCGTGTAGTTGATGTTCATCATCTGCGGGCCAGCGGGGTTAGACCGCGGTGGGTATGGCGGGGAAAAGGGGGGAAGGAAAAGCGTAAATGGGAGCGGGCGGAGTAGTACATGCGAGCTCACCTCTCGGATCTTGTGAGGCGGGTATTCGAGCGCGGGCGTGACATTCTGGACGCCGGCGGCGGCTATCAGACCGTCCAGGCGGCCGTGCCTTTCCGCGATGGTGGCTATGACGGAGTCGAGATTGGCGGCGTCTTGGACATCGACGCGACGATAGTGGATGCTGCCCTCAAATTGGCGCGCGAGGCAGCCTTTGGTTTCGTGGAAGTCTTCGGTTGGTTCGTCGAGGCGGTCAAGGCAGTACACTGAGAGGGCGGGGAGGGTAAGTTCGTCGTTGACAGCAGAATGGGGGTGGACGAGGGCGTACCGCTGCCACCCGCTTCGACCAGCGCTTCCGCCAGAGTTAGACCCAGGCCTCTGGCGCCTCCGGTGACGACGAAAACCTTGCCATCGAGCTGACCCCACAGTCAGATATGGAGCAGAAGACAGTTGCAGCGAAGACCGACTTCAAATTCACGGAATCGATGCGGCGCGTGAAGCGTGTCTGGATCCGGCAGCCTCTGCGAAATGGCCGAGGGCTTCCAATCACTCGCAGTTTCAGCGGTAGCAGGTGAGGTCGTGGTATTGTAAGTCAAACTAGAACGAGTCGCGTAGGTCGCGCGCAGAGGAGCGAATCGGCTGGATTGCAGAGCGCGCCAAGTGGGGCGAGCTACTGCAGAGTACCTGGGAAGCAGCTGTGAGAGCATGGCGTGGTATCAGTCTGGTCGGCGGGGCTTGGAGTTAAACAGTGGCGGTGCGAGATTGAAGGAAAGGAAGGGCTGAAGTAGCAAGAATGTGTGAATGAATGCCGGAGCTTCCGATGCCGTTGCTCTTATGATCACTCACGATCTTTGATCTGAGTACCTATACTCTGGGCGCTTGGGTGTGCCTCACGCCAATCCTCACGATGCCCTCAAGGCGGGGCTCCGTAGGCGAGGTCAGCTGTGCTGTGCCACTCACTACTAAGCGTCGCGGCCCCCTTCATTCCGTTGCCTCGCGTTTCCGCTCGAGTTCCCCCTCGCTATGGGTGCCAATCATCTCAATAGTCGTCGTGGCAGGCGTCCCGACTTGCGGGGAAGCAGCGCATTACTGCGAGCGGAGCCTGCGAAGCTGCAGTTCTCGTATAGCAAGCCGGGTCCGAAAGAGGCCCAGATCACATCCCATACCCATGGCATGCAGGCTCATCCTTGGTGCTCTGTTGGGCCGCTCCAGAGTCCAATGCCTAGACCCGCGGCGTTTGGTTGATTGAACGAGCGTACGGACGCGAATGTGTACCGCCTGAAAGGTAAGTTCATTTGGCTGTTGGGCGTGGTCCTCCTGACTTCCGGCGTTTTGACTACCGTGAGCGCGTACGTTTTGTGAATGAGCGGAACAGAGCTGTGAGATTAGGTGGAGATGTGAGACGCTGACTGCTCCAAGATGCCGCTTCTACAAGAAGCGATTGTGTCTGAATAATTACTCGCAAAAGTCGGAGTTGTTGTGCGCCGTCCAATCTCGGGCATGGTGCTGACTGCTACGGAGGAGTGAAGGAGAAGAGGTACCTCGTGAAAGTTTTGATGATGGTGTCGGAGATGAGGCAAGTGCAGACCTTGGAACGCCTTTAGTACTTCTGGTCATAGCTCCGCTACCCCGCCACGCCCGCCTTGTACGCGGCAGGGTTCCGTCACTCTTGCCCCATTTGATCACGATGACGTCGGTACGCCTCAGCTCGAGGCATTGGTCCCGTTTTGCCGTTCGAGGAGTGAATCCTGGGCAGCTTACACACTTCGTCACCAACCTCAATCCCCTCTCATCTCCGCTCCGTTCCTTATCCTCCTCCTACCTACCACAGAAACCCAACCTCGCTGACCTCGCCGACCTATCCCAACCCCTCCAACCCCCACCACCCTCACAACCATGGCCGAAGCCGCAGCAGGCGTAGCCTACGGCCTCAAAAACGTCGCCGAAGGCGCCGCCATCCTCGCCAAAGGCATCTACGACCCCACCCTCCCGCTCCGCGCGCACCTCCAACCCCTCACCTCCGTCGACCTCCCCCGCGCCCACCACAGCGTCTCCGTCGTCAAAGGACGCGCCTACATCTTCGGCAGTCAAACCTCGAGCCAGACCCACGCAACCTTCGCCGACAACGCCATGCACATCGTCATGTTACCGACCTCCGCAATGGAGAGCATGGACTACAAGCGCGTGGCGCCGGCGAGCGACGCCCCGGCCCCCCGAGCAGGCCACGCGGCCGCGGTGATCGAGGACCGCATCTACGTCTTCGGCGGGCACGACGTAGAAGGCGCGCCGCTCGACGAGCAGGGTCGCGTCTGGGTCTTCGACACCAACCACAACACGTGGTCATATCTCGACCCGCCGCCCAACGGCGCGAGACCTGGCAAGCGCTCCGCGTGCTCAGCGGTCGCGAGCGAGCACCCGCGCGCCATGGGCGTCAAGACGAAAGCGGATGAGGGCATTCTGCCGCAGCAGCCGCCTGACCCGGAGGAGATGGTGCCGGAGGTGCCGGCGCCGGACACGTACGGGACGCTGATTGTGCAGGCGGGGAAGGGCGAGGGCGAGGCGCCGCTGAATGATCTCTGGAGCTTCGATATCTCGACGCGGAGTTGGACGGAGCTGCCGGAGCCGCCGGTGCAGACGGGGCCGCGGCCGAGCGTTGCGTTCGTGGGAAATCGGCTGTATTTGTATGCGGCGGGGTTGATGAGTTATTTGGATCTTACGAATAGCAGTTTTGACGATCGGGGGGGAAAGGGGGAGTTGGAAGTTGCGCCGCTCGGGCCGTGGTCGAGTATGGCGCATAGTGGGGAGGCGGAGACGGTGGCGCACCCCGGGAGTCGCGTTGGTGCTGCGATGGTTGCTGTTACGACGGGGCAGGGGCGGAATTACCTATTGCTCGTTGGGGGAGAGACGCCTACGGGTGAGGTGCTGGAGGATGTCTGGTCGCTGCAGCTGAAGCCCGAAGGCATGACGGCGGCGAGCTTCAAGGATGCGGCAAGGCAAGCGATCAAGAAGGAAACCAACGAGGCGCGGTGGGAGGAGGTGAAGTATCTGGATGCGGCAGGGACGCTGATTCAGGAGGGGCAGAAGGGGAGAGGAGTCGGGATCCGGCAGGGACTCGCAGCGGCCAAAGGGGCTGAGATCGACGGCGCGAGCGTGTTGTTGTGGGGTGGGTTTGGGGCGGACGGCAAGTCGAGGGGCGATGGGTTGGTCGTGAGCGTGGATCGATGAGGCGATGCTTCATGAATGAAAGTACGAATTCACCTCGTCCGAGCGTCCTTAAGACAGGGCCTGGAACGGTAGACGCAGCACATCCCCTGCCAGAACGTCGGAGCTCAGCATCGAGGTTGAGATGCAGTGGACCCCTTCCTACATCCTACTGTACAGTAGCGCATCGACGTTCCCTCCGCACCAGCATCTGCGCTACGGAGCGGAGTGCGTCCTATGGCACCTGCGTGCACGCCCGGGTCCCCTCTGCCTTCAGCAGAATCGCCACTGTACCACCGTACAAGCGCCACATCTTTGCCCCCTCCATGCCCGTAAAGCGGTCCGATAGCGCGCACGACAGCATCACCACGCTATCGCTACCCGACACAGCTACAACAGCAATCTACGCAAGAACCATGCGCTGGTGCGTGTGCAACACGCCGCCCACGCTTCGCAGTATGTACTGTACGTAGGTGAGCTCGAGGTGGGGTGGCGGGAGATTCGGGCTGTAGCATGTGAGATTTCGTGAGATTTCGCGAGATCAAGGTCAAACGCCAGAGAGGCTCAAAACGGGTGGTGGATATGGCGATCGGCTGCGGCGGTGCATCTAAGCTATGGACAGGGTTGGCGGAGGCTTGGGAGGCTGGTGGTGGGATCCGGGTGGCTTGAGGGGGGTGTCTCGTGCTGCTTCCCGCGGGCTCGGGTTAATGCAGACTTGGAGGGGATATGAAGGTGAATGCGGTTTTAAGAGGGTTGGAGTTGGGCCTGTGATGTCGTGCTGAAGAGACGGTAATAGTCGGTGACAAGGAAAAAGGCGAAGTACCAATCAACGGTGGCGGGGGCAAATGGATGAGGAAGTGGTGGTTTATTTCGGGCAACGCGCATCGGGAATGGAAGCGGGAAGCTTGGAGCCGGCCCTGACAATGATGAAACATGCCCTTCACCTCAACCCTCGACCGGCCCTGTTCTCTTCCGGCCCGCCGCGATTGTCATTTGGTCCGTTGCCTCGCCATTCCGCCTGCCGCCTGCTTGTTCAAACTCTCTCCATCCACTTCATCCCTCCTCACGACCACAAACCACACACCACATACATACACGTAACCCTTGCTGCTTGTCAGGCCGGTCCGGAGTAGCCGAATCCCTCGACCCTCACGCTCGCTGTCTACAACGCGCCGACGTTGGACCCCTCCACGTACGAAGCCACACCGCACTGCGCCTCTTCCATCGGTCAAGATCGACACGCTCGCTTCGGATCCCCACGCCTCCATCCGATTCCCTGCCTTTCAATATGCCTCTGGCGTCCTCATAGACCATCTGGGAGGAGGCTCTTGTCATCGCGAGTCCAGACGTAGTACATACATGGCCGCCGCAGCCACAGACAGCATGCGCGGCACGCCCGACGCCCTGTCCGCCCGCGCACAGGAGCCCCGGAACGACGAGCCACGCGTGGCACCCGCTGACTCCACCAAAACGCCCTCGCCGCGCCGTCCGGCTGATCTGCCACGCTCCGCGTCCTACACCAACGTCTCGGGCGCGAAAGAGAAGGAGTACAGGAACCCGCAGCTGGTGACGATCAAGGGGAGTTTCTCGGAGAACGATCTGATCGCGCATGAGGAGGAGGGCAGCGATGATATCTCGCCCCCGGAATCTTCGGGGAGCACGACGCCGGAGGATGGCGAGGCGGAGCAGGAGTCGCAGCAGTCAGCGCGGAAGCAGCAGAGAGACTCGAAGATTTCCTCGAGTACCGGGCAGAAGGGGCAGGATGCGTCCACGGATGCTGCGAAACCGGCTGCACCCAGTGCTGGCCACGCGACCGAAACCCCTACGACTCCGCAAAAGCAGAAGAGAGAGCGTCAGTCGGTCAGCAATTTCTCGCGCAAAATCAATCGTGACTCGGTCGCTGCAGCAAACGCCGAGCAGCCGGCCACGTATTCACCAACGAAGCCGAACAAACCCTACACTTCGACATCGGAAAATGCAGGTGAAGAAGCACCCGCGCGTCCAGGACCGGGCGCCACGTCTCGAAGAAAGTCATTCATGAAGAAGGTTGAAAGGCCCAAACAGGCCAAGGTGAAGGACTCCGCCATCGAAGAGGTGAATGCGGATGGTGTCGCGACCAGGCGGCCGCAGATGCAGAGAAGGCCCACCTTGTCCGGCAGAGCAGCGAAGCGAGTCAGCGGGCTTTTCGAAAGTTCTTCCAGCGGCGAAAAGGAACAACCCAAGACCACTGCGCCGGATGCACCAAAGATGCCGACTTTGCCCAAATCGTATTCGACCGATCGACTTCCTTCGCCGCCGACCAACGGTGCCCCCCGAAAACATCTCGCGCCCTCTCCCGCGATGCTTGCGAGCGAGCGGGCTGGACATGGATCTAGCGGATTGGGGAAGAAGAAGGACGAGCTCCACAACCAGTTCCGCACGCTTGACGGCGAGTTCACCAAGTTTGCGAACAAGACGAGCGCGTTCAAAGCGACTGTGGTGCGCACGAGCTTGTTGCCTTTTTTGCGCGAGTTCGCGACGCACCCTTCGAACACAAGTCTGAAGCCGGAAGACCTGGATCGGAGAGCGACCATTCTGAACAAATGGTGGAACGGGCTGATCGAGATGCTGCACGGGAAGCACAATCAATCAATCTCAGGGACCGACCGACCTGTAATTATGGACGGCATCTCCGGCATCATGATCAGGCCTGAGTGGAGGCTTCCACCGTCGCCTTTTTGCCCCCTGAACGACCGCATGAAAGGCGTCGCGAATCGCTCAACGACTTCATTTTCATCAAGTGGATCGGAATTTGTCGCCGAGTCGGTCAACCATAATGTCCGCAACATCTTCATCCACAATCTGACTGCGCAGATGGCGTTTGTTGTGGACAAAATGTCTATGCGCAGCGCGCCTGCCAGTCTGGTCACGTTCTGCGGCAAGGCGTGCGCTTTCGCTTTCATGTTCGTGCCGGGCATGGCCGACATGCTGGTGCGGATGTGGCAGCTGCACACAAACACTCTCCGGCGAGTGCTTCACGAGTACGGGGTGGGCAAATTCGAAAATCTGGCTGAAGTCTCGGATCACATCGCTCCGGTCTTCCCGCCGGCATTGCAATCGCTCAGCTTCGTCTCCCTGATGAAATACGTCCGTAAGCTGCGCATCCACCAGACGCCACCTGTCGGGCTCGCACACATCGAGTGGAGCGGGCGCTGGCTGGAGCGTTGGAGCGGGCAAGAGAGCGATCTCTTCTACGTTTTCGCCAAGCATGTTCACATCCTTATCGCGGATTTCCTCCCAGCGAATGCCACCGACCAGGAACGTGTGTGTGCCCCTGGTCTTCTCCTCGTGCACTCGCAACTTCTTTCGAACCTCGACGCAACAATCCACAGAGATGCCAATCAGGCGAACCAGGAAGCCAACACTGGTGCCACCGAAACGACCTTTGATGATGTACTTGCTGGTCCTGATGCTTATGCTCCAACCGTTCCAACCCCTCCCAATAATGTCGTTCGACACATGGCGGAGAACAGGTTGATCATGCTGATCCGCGATTTTCTGTCGGATCGAGCTTCGGAGTACCCTGTCGCTAGGCAGATGTTCGCGGAAGCGACGAACAAGGTTCTGCATGCGGCTGCTCGCGGTACTTCGATGTACAACCATGCGGCCTGCTACACTCTTCTGGATTTCCTGGAGGAAGCTCTGGCGCTACTGATCCGGTTCGAGAACGTCCTGCCCGACGGCGCGACCCTGATCGATCGTGACTTCTGGAACGACGTCTGTAAGAAGATGATCGAGAGTCACAACACGATGACAGAGGTCCGACTGTACACGTTTCTGTACACTGTCTGGAACACCATCGTCAGCGACTCAGGGAGGAAGGCTGATGTGTGTCTCGGTCTCCTGCTGGACAAGGATGTGTTTGAAAGCAGGTTCAATCACTGGTGCCCGATGGTTAGAGCGTACTACATGCGTCTGCTCTGCTGGCGCGTGGGTCGTTTCGACGGCGAGCCCATGGAAGGCGAAGAAATCATTCTGAGCACAATGCTCGGAAGGCTTCAAGAAACATGGGCGCACTACCTCTTCCTCTACAACCAAGCCGAGCAGCACAACACCCTCGCCCCCGCCACCATCCCCTGCCCACCCGCCCCCGGTCGCCGCCTCCTCATCATCCGCACCGACGCTAAAGTGGGCAACGGCGGCTCCTTCTTCTCCCTTGATCAAATCGTCTCCTCCTCGAGCCCCGACAGCGACAAATCCTCGCCCTCGGAACCGGACGCTCACGCCGATTCCACCCCCTCCACCCCCGACTCCTCCGACACCGACCCCACTGAACACCGCGGCCGCAGCATCTCCGGCTTCTTCCGCAGCCTCCTCGGCTCGCGCCCGCGCAGCAAATCGCAATCCCAATCCCCCACCCCTGCGGCCTCCAAAGACCGCCCCGGCCCCCCCAAACGCGCCAACACCTCCGAAACCTCCGCCTCAAAACCCACCACCTCCGACAAACCCTTCGACGTCCCCGCGCGCCCGCGCCTCCAGCCCTCCGACCCACCCCTGCTTCCCGCCCACATCAACCGCCACCGCAACTCCTTCTTCAAATTCTCCCTGGAGCCCGTCCACCACCCCAACAACACCAACGCCTCCACCTCCAACCCCGCCGCCGCCGCCCCCCCAGCCGGCGCCAACACCTCCCCCCGTGTCCTGCCCCCCCGCCTCCCCATGCCCGCGCAACTCTACCTCCAGGCGCAGGCCTCCCGCCCCCCGACCGCGAGCGTCAACGTCGCGCCCGTCGCGCCCGCTGCCGGCGAGCCGCATGCACGTGCGCGATACGCGGGTCGCGCGCTCGCGGAGTGGGTGGGCGTCGTGGCGGAGTGCGAGAGCTTTTTCGCGAGAAGGCGCGGTGAGGGCGTGCCTGGGAATCGCTGGGTCGAGACGCCGACTTTGGGGATCGAGAACTTTCGACGGCCGGGGTGATTGATTGATTGATTGATCGGTGTTTTCGGGGACGTGGTGCTGGGTTGCTTTTTTGAGAGGCGTTCAATCGGGCAGAGGATGTGAGGGTATTATTACACTGGTGTATACAGGTGGACTCGGATGGGATGGGTACGGAGTGGATGGAGGATTGGTATATACATGGATGGGGTCGCGCGATCTGCGAGTAGATAGGCGCCGAGACGGGATGGATGGGAAGGAGCAAGCAGCGGTGCTGAAGCTCGGAACGAATCGTCTAGAATTAGACTTGAATGCAGCCGTTCGAAACTATGAACACGACCGCATCTTCAACCATGCAACGAGCCATGAGCGCCCAGGTGTGGCCTCAGGCCCTCCACCGCCCATCCGACAACACCCGCCGCCAAGCCCTCCGCTATCAGATCCTGCCTGCCTCAGACTTCTCGTCATATCTGATCCGCCGATTAGATCCCCATCGTCCCCATCTCCAACCTCAGCCCATCACCCTTCCGCCCTTTCCCCCTCAAGGACCGTGCCATGAGCACCGCCTCCCACGGCCGGGAAGTCCTCGGACTCGGCTTCGAAGGGCCGTTTCACCATGGAGGTGCAGAGGGTATGGTGGACGTGCAAGCCGCCGACGATGCAACGCGGACGATGCTCGAGGCGCTGTATTTCTCGCGGTGGTTTATCATCACGTTTCAGGGCGCGCTGGTAGGTATCGTGGGGATTTTTGCGGGGGCACACTGGTGGGGGAGGTGGAGGCGGAGGCGGCGTGGGAGTGCTGGCGGCGGTAAGAGGGGGGATGAGGGGAAGGTGGGCGGAGGAGCTGGTGAGAGGAGTGCGCTGCTGCCTTCGAGGGCGGCAGAGGGAGCAGACGAGGCTCTACTGTGTCGGCTGCACCGCACCCTCCGCGCGGCAGCGATGTACCAGCCGCGGCCACTCCCTTTCATCAACAAAGTTCTCCCCTCAAACGCGACAACGCTGCTAGTCCTCACCCTCCTAGCCCTAAACCTCTTCTACCTCTCCTACGCGGACCCAAACCCCTTCGACATCGAACTAACCTTCAGCCTGGGCAACCGTGCCGGCCTCCTCTTCGTCGCCCACCTACCTTGGCTCTACCTCCTCGCGGCCAAAACCCAGCCGCTCAAACCCCTGACCGGCCTCAGCTACGAGAACCTCAACATCCTGCACCGCCGCCAGGGCGAGCTCATGGCCACGCTCGCTGCCCTGCATCTCGTCGGCATGCTCTGTTCATGGTATGCGCATCTGCGACCTACCGGGATGGGGTTAGGGGAGTATTTGCGTTACCCGATTATCTGGCTCGGGGTGGGTGCGTTGTTGTGCTATGAGGGGTTGTATCTGACATCGCTGGCGGGGCTGAGGCAGTGGTGGTATGAAATTTTCCTCGCGACGCATGTGGGGTTGCAGGCGGTGGGTTTGGTGCTGTTGTTTCTGCATCATCCCATCACGCGGCCGTACACGGGAATCTCGCTGGGCATTTTCCTGGCGGATCGGGTGGTGTTCCGTGCCGGGCTGAAGTCGCGGACGCTGGGTGCGAGGTTAAGGGTGCTGGATGAGCGCACGTTGATGGTGTCGGCGGACTGGCCGCTGCGGTCGCGATGGCGGAGTCTGAGCACGTTGCTCTTCGGCTGCGACATCGTCTACGGCTGGCAGCCGAGCGAGCACGTCTTCCTGTCCGTGCCCTGTCTGGCGCCCAAGCACATCATCCAGGCTCATCCCTTCACCATCGGCTCTGCGGCGCCAGAGAACGGGCAGCAGCACGCTTGGTTCGACCTCATCGTCCGTGTCCACGACGGCTTCACGAAAGACCTCACGCACTACGCGCGCGCGCGCTCGATGGTGCAGGTCCGCGTCGACGGGCCGTACGGCTCGTTGCATACGCTTGAGATGCTGCGGGCGGCCGACCATGCTGTTCTTGTGGCTGGGGGAAGTGGGATTGCGGTTGCGTATCCGCTGCTCTGGACGCTTTTGCATGGGGACGAAGTTGATACCGAGGGTCAGCGAAGGAATCACTTGCACCTTATTTGGATTGTGCAGGATGCGCAACACGCCGACTGGATTGGATATGAGCGTTTGGACGAGCTGCGCGAGAAGGGGGTGAGAGTGTGTGTTCCGACCCCGACTTCGAAGGCCGGGAGGCCGGATGTTGGGGCATTGGTAAGGGGTGCGGTTGGGGAGTGCCGTGATGATGGCAACGTGGGTGTGATGGTGTCCGGGCCTGATAGCATGAACCGAACCGTGAGGAACCTCTGCGCTGATCTAGTCTGGAGGGGGACGGACGTTGATGTTGCGGTGGAGAAGTATGCCTGGTAGAGACGAATAGTTGGTAAAGGTTAAAGGTTAAAGTATCTATCCAGAGTGGATTCATAGGTACGCCCACGGACGGCGCACCACGGCGCTTGCACCTTTTCCTTGGCTCGTGGGTCCTGTTCTTTCTTTCCTGGCGATTTCTTGCAATTTCCCACCTCGCGCTGATCCCGTCGATTCTCCACTTCGCCAGAAACCGCCTTCCTCTTTCCACATTTATCGTCCGCTCGCGCCTTCCGCGCATCTTCGGCTACGCGCCACACACACATACATACATACATGCCCACGCACACGCACACACACTCACAACCCATCATGGAGAGTGCAAACACATCTGGATCGGCTTCGATGCTCGCCGCCGAGTGTCCCATGGGCGATATGCCCAACGAGATCATGCCTCTGTCTACACTCGCCGTCGAAGTCCCCATGGACGATGCTCCTATTGCCATGGAGCCTCTCGACGAATTTGCACGCTTTCCTGTGCCCGTCGTTTCCGGTGATCAACTTGTGGAGCACAAGCCACTGTGGCGGAGACCGCAGGAGATCGGGGTGCAGAGAGTGCACAACGGCCGCAGCGTCACCACTCGATACGCAGAGAAATCGAGTACTTTGACTGTGAGTCAGTCTACATTATACCTCAAAAATTGGGTGCTAGTACTGACTGCGATATTCAGCTCACACGCCAACTCTCCGCCATCCGCCTCGACACCTTCGACTCCGACCGGATGGACCAATCGGACGAGAAATCTGACACGGACGAAGACATTCACCACGGCAGCCAGGAATCGGCAAGGCCGCCGATCTACAGGGGCGCTGCAGGCGCTGTGGTCGCCGACATCACCGAGCTACTGGAGCACATTCTCATCCACCTTGACGCCAGGAGTCTTCTGCTTTCGCAGCGCGTCAACCACCAATTCAAGGAAGTCATCAGCGGCACCCGGACTCTGCAGAAGAAGCTCTTCTTCCAGGCCGCCAGCGCGGAGGAAGCGGAGTTTTTCGCCCAAGCTGAGAGCGAACAGACGCGCGCCGCCTGCGTCTACAGGGTGCACAAAGGGACGATGATCAAGATGCTGAACCCGCTACTGCTCCGTAAACAGCGCGGAGCCGGCGCGCAAGTCGTCGTCTACGGTCTGCGCAAGTTCCGAGCGGCGCGGCTCATGGGTTTCGCCAAGGGCAAGGCATCCGCGATGAACCGGGACTCGGCAAAAGGGAGAAAATGGAGGCGCACCCACAGTCCCAACCCGCCCGGCTCCTGGCAGCGCATGTTGCTGGTTCATGGTCCGAAAATCAGACTGGCGATGCATCAGTTCGAGACTCCTACTTCGAAGCCGGAGAATAGGATGACTCGTGTGGCGGATGGTGAGACGCTGGGGAAGGTCGTTGCCAGGCTGTCGCACAGCTACACGCATGAGTTGCAGTTGTCTTACTAGCGGAGGATGGGGTCGAGCTAGAATGTAAATTATAACAAGTGCCGTATGCGCGACGAAATTTACCCGGCCGGGGTATTTAGCAGCCCGGCTTCTGTTGAGAGCAAAGGGAGGCTGTCCAGTTTCCCTGACGTTTCCGTCTCCTTCTCGGTTCATTTTCGATTCCCCCTCTTCTTCCCCCGCATTCACAAGCAACATCACATCGACCACATGTAGGAGGTAATCCAGCAACGTCCCGCCGCGTCCCGATCCCACTCCCGCTGACCAATACCGCACAAGCTCAATTTCCAGCGCCAAATGGAAGAGCTTCTTGCAACTTCAACCCAGACACTGGCGAGTGCCCAAAATACCGTGAAGGGAACGACGTCATGTTCTTACCAATAGCCATCGTACAAAACTTCTACCTTACGGAAGATGCGAAGGCAGCGCAAACTGCGCCACTACCCTCACGCGATGTACCAGGGCGCGCAGCGACCAAGACGTTCTCTGGCCGCACGATGAGCGAACGCTCGCACGAATCCCGTCCTCCCATCTCGAAGACGTGCGGATCCCACCTCATCGTGCTTCCCCATCCCCCTCCAAACAGTCTATCCAAGCACTAACCAAGAACTCCCTCTCCACCCTCGAATTCCCCCCCAACCTCCCCCTCCCACTCTTCAAAAAGCAATTCCCCCCCTCCTTCGCCACCGCATCCGTCAAATTCGCATAGAACGTCACCGCGCGACACGGCGTTCTCCCCGGCATTCCAGCCCTCGCACAGCAGCGCGCACTCCGGCAGCGTGCCGGCGAGCTGCGTGCGCGTCACGTCGGTTATCGGGTCGTAGGGTGCGTCGAGGGAGTTGTTCGTGTTGGAGTAACCGCCGGGGCAGTCTTGCGTCCAGTCTTGTGTGATGAGGCGCGAGGGGAGGGGGGCGGATGGCGTGCAGGGATGTGGGAGGAGGGTTTTGGCGGTTGTCGCGGGTGTGGTGGTAGAAGAGGCGGAGGAGGGGCCGGCGAAATCTCCCTCGAGAGGCGCAGGGAAGGATCGTGATGGTGGTTGGTGGTCAGCCTCAGGGCGCGCCTGTGGTTTCGTTCAAGTCCACATGGCCGAGCTTGCATGTACATCAAGTTAGTAGCTTAAGCGATGAATACCTAGGGAAATACCTTGGGCGTCCGCGACTGCAATGCATGGCGTTACGTCATGGGCGCAAGTTGGTATACAGTAGAAACAGGTGATGTAGGTGGCCGCTGGCGCAGAGAGAGCGCGAATTGGAACCGAGTTAGTTTTGGTGTGTGGATTGGACTTCCGTGCTTTGAGCGAGTATTAATGGCAGCGGCAGCGGACTGGGGTGAATTTTGCAGGCCGCGCGGTGGTAAGATGACAAGTTCTTGAAGCTCCCCCGATCACGTCCTCCTTAATAGGCGCTGAGGTATCTTGCTGTGCAACGCGTCTTTGCGGCAAGTGTTTCGGCCGTTCGAGCCCCGATGTCCACGCGCAATGTTCTCCATTTCCAGCCAAAGAAGAAAACACAAAGCGCTCAAGACGCCGATCCCTCCTCTCCCAGACACAACATATACGCACTCGCAATAAGCCTCGGATTAGTCTCCGACTTATACCGCTTCCGCTGTCCCCTTCCGCTCTTCAAGTAGCAATTCCCTGACGACCGGTCGATAGCCGCCGTCAGATTAGCATAATAACTGACAGCCCGACACCCCGGGTCGCCCTCGACGTCCTGCCCGTTGGAGTTCCACTCGTCGCACCGATCGAGGCACTCTTCGAAGGTGTAGGTCACGCGCACGCCGCCGCCCACGGCGGAGATGGTGTTGCTCGCGTTGTAGAAATCTTCGCTGCCGGTCGAGTAGTGCGAGTAGCATTCCTGCTGGAAAACTGTGCCGGCGGTCGAGGAGATGTTGCCTTGGGGCTCGCAGCTGAAGGCCGCGATGCCGGTGGAGCCGCTGGTGACGGCCGAGGTGGTCGCGGAGCTGGTGGTGGAAGCTTCTTCGTCTTCGGTCGAGGCTTCGGGCGAGTCGGTCGATGTGGGCGATGGCGAGTCGGTGGGCTCGTTGGAGCTCGAAAACGTGAGACTGACGCCTAAGCCGACACCGAGAGCGATGGCGATGACGAGCACCGCGACCATGGCGGCGATGATGATGTTGCGCCTGCGCTTCTTGTCTGGCGGCGTTGCGCTCTCTTTTTCGGCATCGCCACCCTGGTGCTGCTGCGGCGGTGCCCCATGGACAGCCTGCATCCCGTCGTCGTCCTTCGCGATAGCCGTTGGCGCACTGTTGTAGTGCTCTTCAACTTCTCGGACTGATGAAACGGGAGGCTCGGGTCGGCGGATTGCCATGTCAAAAATCGTCTCGTCTGAAAGGGTATCTGACTCCTAGTGATTCCCCGCGCATCCCCTCTCCAAACCGCACAACCCTTCGCCCCTTCACAGATCAGAGAGCAAACAACAGTCCCCCACCACCCTCATCATCCGTTCTTGTCCAAACAAGTCATGTGCGCACTCAGCGTGAGATCCGGGTTCACCTTGTCAGAAAATCTGGCATGCCCTCTCGCAGTCCTCATAGAGCAGTTGCCGGCCCACTGATCATTCGCGCTCTCTGTCAAGTGAGCGTAGTAAGTGATGGCGGGACAAGGCTCTTCGTTTTCTGTACGCTCGGCTGCGTTGTGATCGTGGCAGCGTGCGAGGCGGTCGGCAACGGTGGAGAGGGTCTTCTTGTCGCCGAGCCTGATCATCTTGTCCGTCGAGCTGGAGAAGTCTTCGAAATATCGTTGATATAGGGTGGAGCGCTTGGGCTGATAAAACGGTGTCTGAGTGGCTGATAATGGTGTGGAATCCGTCGCGGCTGAGAGATGCGATACCGGTAGCCGGAGGTGACAGCGAAGGCGTTGGCGAAAGAGGTAGAAGAGTGCAAGTCAGCGTTGAAAGGACACGGCGGCGTCGTCAGTGTCGTGTTCAATCTGAGAGTTGTTTTTGACGGAGCCACTTTTCCAGGCCGACCTTCATGCCCATAGAGACACCAACGCCGATGGCAATGACGAGTGTGGCCAAAAAGACTACTGCAAAGATCCTCCTGCGGGAACTCCCGGTTCTCGGCCGCCCTGCCTCCTCGTTGGCATTCTGCTTCATCCTTGGACCAGGATTGGCCGGAGTGCGGGTGCGGTGCGAAGGCACCTCGTATACGGCCTGGAGACGCTCGTAGTCTCTTGAAACCACCGTTGGTCCGCTGCTGAGGCTCTGCTTCGCATGCACGACCTCTGCGGACTGCTGCGGATCCTCAGAGTCTTTTGAACCCCCCACAGGTCCGCTGTCATTGCTTTGCTTCGCCTTTACGACCTCGGGCGCCAGTCTGTGGTCGTTTTTTCCACGGCTGGAGCTCATCCTGTGGACTGGTGAGCGGTGTGCGGGATGAATTGGCAGGTCGGAGTCAGGAAAGCGAGGCGCGAGACTGTCATAAATAAGGGAAGAAGTAGACTTTTTTCGGGAGGAGACGGAAAGGAACGACTGTGAGAGGCAGGCCTTTACATTCGACTTGTTGAACATCACGATTTAGACACAGTACAGTACCTGGCGAAGCCTCCGAAGCATGCGGCTCTGTTTGTATATCCTCTTGGCCGATGTTAGGGTTGGTGAAACGCCTCACCCGGGTAACACGATTTCGATCGTTCTGAATTGGCGGCAGAATGTGTCAACAAGCACGCTTCCCAGCATGTGAGAATGCCCTTTCCATACATGTCCTGGCGGGGGCTTGACGTTGGGAAAGATTGGGCTGTTGTAAAAGTTGGACGTAGACCGGTGCGGCTGTCGTGAGGGTTGCGCAGGATGGAAGTTTTGGGGCTGCCAATCCTGGGCAACGATTGGCCCGTGGAAGTGGAGAACTCAAAATAGATAAATGGCCCGTGCTTGAACGGGATGTGCGCGGAAGACCTCACCTTCTTCTCTCCTCGAGCAGTAGTCAATAACCTGGAAGTGTTATCACGCCTGCAGGACATTTCCCTGGATTTTTTGATCGGAACACCTCTTCGACCAGCCGGATCAAGAGACTTAAGTGCGCATTTCGTCTCTCGCGTTGTCGTAACGCCTTGTCTCCGTGGGCTGCGAGGACAGATTTCTGTTGTTTGCTTCAGATCGAGCGGCAGCTCTGTCTGCCTTTTTCGAGTGTGTCCCGGGTAGAATGGAAAGCTTGCATCCTGCGTTACTCTGGAGTCCTCAATGCCCTGTCGAGAGCGACGCCTCACGCGTGGAGCAAAAACCAAGCGTCTCCCACGTCGACTTGAACGAGAAACCTGCCCTCCAGCAATTCGGTAATGTTGACGACAGCACCAGCCCCGGCGACGGCTCTACAGCGTCAAGATCTAGAAACAAAGCTCTTAGACGCCTTGTTTGGGTGCAGCCGAAGCCCTCGAAGCCGAATGGAAGTTCTCCCCGAAAGGTCAGAGCTCAAGGTCTCGAGAACGCCACTCTCGGACCGCAGTAATTGGAGCTGGAAGTTGGCTCCGTCAGACGTCGTAGGAGGAAGCAATGAGCATCGCCTGCATCGGCGCGAGGGCGTCGCACTGGGCGTCAGCAAAACCTTCGAGCGCGAGAATGGCGGGGTGGGGGGTGAGGAGCGCGTTGGTTGAGCCTTGACGCCACGAGGTGCGTACTACACAATGTAGTTCGGATTCACGCAGAGCATGGAAAGTGCTCCATGTTCCCTTTTCCCATGGGATAGAAGCTGTAGGCCTCCCATACCGGGGGGGGGAAGCCGCACAACCCCTCGAGGTAGAAGGTGTGGTAGATGGAACTGACGGGGTTCCAGCCACCCCGCTCGGGCGCCACGAGGGATGGCATGTCGCACCCCAGCTCCGTGAAATCTCAACTGCCGCCCCGTCTGGACCCAGCTCACTCGACCCATCTATGACGGCAAGCTATTCCACTCGGACGGGCTGGTGCCGGTCGTCTACAGGATATTGAACTCATGCACCTCCCAGATCCCTCCGGACCCGTGCTGAGATGGCTTGACATCAGCCGGGCGCCTGTCCACGACAAAACTGCACGTTTCCTACTACCCCGCAACCTGGAATTGCACAGGCAGCGACCGGCCCCTGCCCAAGGTGTCCTTCACAGCACGGGAGAGCACCACTGATTCCGCACCGCCGATGGTCACCTGCAGGAATATCAGACGGAGAGTTCAGTGGATAGTTACCACTTCACACCCCGAGATCTCATTCTCCTTGTTCTTCTCCACGGGCCTGACGGAGAGTTCAGTGGATAGTTACCACTTCACACCCCGAGATCTCATTCTCCTTGTTCTTCTCCACGGGCCGTGTCGGTGGTGCGAATTCTGGTGCCTCGCACAGATTCTGCGTCTGCTCCTTCGTCTCGTCTCGAGAGGGCTGGTCCTCTTTTTCCCGTTGCGGCAGGGAGTGTCAGGATGGAAACTCATGCCATCCGAGACTGTTGGTGGCACTGGGATGTGTATCAATACTACCAAACACACGGATTAGGACTCGGCGACGAAAGTGGCATTGAAGCGACAAGCATCGCAACACCGATACGACCGACGGACTGGACGTTTACGGCATGCCCAATCCGGCACGCGGACGTGGAGGCTCCACCCACTGCCCGAGCGAGTGGTACCCTTCCTTCAACAGACACGTAATGAGCAGGGTCATTTCTCATCGATGATCATGCTGGAGAAGACCCGCGAGAGGTTCTATCGGCAACATATGGCTTTTCACCGGCGTGAGTACGTACAGGGATGCCTGCAGTGAGACGAGACATCTTACATCAAGCCCACTCAAGATGTCCCCAGACACCTCTTTCCAACCCACCACGCACCCCGCGCACGAGACATTGTATATCAAGCCCACCCAAGGGGGCGGGTTCTGGGTGCCAGAATTGCGGGGGTGGAGTGGGGGGGGAAAAAGGATACGAGTGGCTGGAGAACGAGGGAGGTGGAGGTGGGAAAAAGGGGAAAAAAAAAGAGAAAGGAGCCAGAGATGCGGGAAAGGGAGCCGCAGCAGGAGGAAACGAAGGAAAGGAAAGGGGGAAGTCACGTAACGACAAAAGGAGGAAGCGTCACAGCGAAGCAAATGAACGGAAAAAAAATCATCATAAAATCTTCTCGGACGTCATGGTAATCCAACCCCGGCCCCCCCCTCGCTTGACCACCACCATAACGACCGTCAGCCCCCCCAGCCCCCCCCCCCGCATCCATCTACACCCTCTCGATATCCCTCCCGCCCGCATTAGCGTCCCCAGCCTGCCTCATATCCTTACCCATGATATTATCGAGGGCGGCCTGCTCGCCGCCCACCTTGGCGACATCATCATCCGTAATCCCCGTCAGATGCGCCATGACTTTGGTGCAAAACATGTCGCCCGAGACGTTGGTGGCGGTGCGGAAGCGGTCGATGAACCAGTCGATGGCGATAACGACGCCGTACATGCCCGTGATTTCGATGCCGACCGAGTTGCAGATCATGATGGTCAGGACGAGGGAGGAGGAGGGGATGGGCGTGGTGGCGATGGAGGACAGGGTGGCGAGGAGCACGATGATGACGTAGTCGCCGGCGTTGAGGGCTTGGCCTTGCGTGGCGGCCATGAAGACGACGACGACGGGGAAGTAGATGGCGGTTCTGGAGGGAGGGGGATTAGTAGGGGGGTGGGAGAGGAGGGAGGGGTTGGATTCGACTCACCCGTCCATGTTGATCAGCGCGCCGAGCGGGGCGGTGAAGCGGGAAACGGTCTTGGGGATGCCGCGGTCGTCCATGCATTTCAGGGTGACGGGCAGGGTGGCGGCGGAAGAAGCACTCCCCCAGGCGGTGATCCAGGCGGGCGAGTTCTTGAGCCAGAAGGAATAGGGGTTGCAACGAGTGAAGCCGAAGAAGAGGATCGGGATGACGATGAAGAGCTGGACGAACATGTGCGAGACCGAGGCGCCGATCAGCACACCCAAGTTCTGACCGACCGAGGCCATGTCGAGCGTCATCAGGTTGGCGAGGATGAGGAAGAAGACACCTGAGGGGGGGGGGAGGTCGTTAGTCAGGGGAGGGGGGAAATGGGTTTCGACTGTGGGAGAACTCGACACTCACCAATGGGAGCCAACTTGATCAAAAAGGAGATGACGGTGAAGATGATCTTTTCAATCTCGGTGATGGCACGGAGCAGGGGCGAGTTCTCCTTGGGACCCTTGATCAGGCAGCCCACGACAATGGCCGACACGAGCACGGCCAACAGCGAGTCCTCGGCCAGAGCGGCGACAATGTTGTTGGGGATGAAGGACTGGGCGACCTGAACGACAATGTCGTGGGCCTGCTGGCCGGCCTCCTCGCTGGATTCCTCGATATCGGCCTGGGCGTCGTTGGTGTCGCTGAGCTCCTCCTCGCTGACGACCTGCATCAGGCCCTTCCAACCGACGTCGACGATGATGACGGACTGGACGATGGCGATGATGGTGGTGCAGACGTACCAAGAGACGGTGTAGAGGGCCAACTTGGAGCCGCCTTCGGCCATGGATTTGAGGTTCTGCACGGCCAAGATGATGGCGCACACGATCAGGGGCAGGACGGTGGCGCGGAGGGCGCGCAGCCAGAGGTCACCGGGGATCTCGAGGATGGCGGGGGCGGCTTCGGGGATGTCGTCGACGGTGGCGTTGACGGCCATGCCGATGGCAATGGCGATGACGGCGGCGAGGACGATCTGAAGGGCGGAGCCCGGCATGAGGAAGTAGTCCCAGGTGCGGCGACCAAACGACTTTTTCGGCTCGGCCTCGTGCGTCTCGCCGATGTAGGTGGCGTTGGCATGGCCGGTCGAGCTCCGGTTGGACTCGCTCGACTCGAGCGGCTGGCCGTGCTGATCCACCTGGGTCTGCATCTTTTCCGACATGATGCTGGGGAGGGTGGCGCTCGGCGGGATTCGGTGGGAAGGTGGTCGAGGATGCGGGCTGAGGAGGAGTGAGGGGAGGAGAAGGGGGGGGAGGAGGAGATGGAGGAGACAGGCACGCGCAGGCCGAGAGAGAGAGAGAGAGGGGAAATAAGAAGGGGCGTGACAGATGGGGAGGAGGATGCTGCGGAGGAGGAGGAGGAGGAGGAGGAGGGCGAGGTTACACGCGGTCTTGGGCGGGCACCTTTTTAATCCTGGGCGGACATGGGAGCGGGCACGGGCGACGCCGCCAGGGTCCAGACAGGTGATGGCGGCGGCATTCCAGGGCGGGCGAGCAGCAGAGGTGTCGGGGCGGGCGGGGGCAGACCAAGAAGGGGGGCCAAGCAGGTGTTTGGCGGGGTGAGGTTGCAACACCGGGCGGGAGCGCGCCGCTAGTGAGCAACGGGGAAGGAGATAACAGCGTTCGCGAACCGTCTATCTACTCGCCGCCCATACTTCCACGCTTTTTCCCTCCGCCCTCCCACGCCGCAGCTTCCTCGTCCGAGTCGTCCCACTCCGACCGCGCTCCCATCATGCCCTCGGCGCCCACCACCAACCAACCGCAGGCGCGCTCCTGCAGGCGGCCGGCTCAAGCACGACGGCGTCGATGGTCGCGTGCGAGAGCCGAGCGAAGGTTCCTGGGCTCGGCGGGCCACGAGCGGCGCCGAGAGATAGCCAGCTCTTGTCTTTCTCACACACACACACCCAGGGCGAATGGCGCCACGACGGCTCCACGTGGGAGGAGGGAAGACATGCAGAATCCGGCCAGGCCGGCGCGGCGATAAGCATCCCATCCATGTCCACATGTGTCTGTGTGTGTGTGTGCGCTCAGTTGTGTTGCTGTCGCCCTCTCTCGCTTACAGGCGAGCGAATGGGACCCCGGTGGCGTGGGAGGGAGGGGAGGTTATCAGTAATGCCGAGACTGGGGTGCATCTTGGCATTGGCCTGGGCGCGCCCTCTCTTTGGACCGCGACTCGACTCTGCGAACAAGTCTCTTGGCGCGCGCACACGAGAGCTGCATCCTCGGCGAGCAACAGCAACAAAGCAGGAGCCTCCCCGCATCATTCGATCGACGCCACAGCAAGGTGGGGGGAGTCGTGAACGGCGCAGATGGACCGTGATTTTCCTGTCGGAAGAGATACCATCTGTATGGGACGGCCAGCCTGAGGCCGCGCGAGACGACGGTGGTGGTGGACGACGGTGGTGATGTGTGATCCAGACTCACACCTTCCCCGCCAAAATCTCGCGTGCGGACCAAGTAGTGGGCGCACGTTTGGGGTTTCGACTCCAAATCCCCCCCCAAGTCGCCCCACCGCGACCAATCGCCGGCGTGCGTCCCCGAGGCCCCCCTCCCTCCCCGGTCGAGCCAGTCTCCCCCCGACGGCCGAGACGTCCAAGAAATTCCCCCAAATGGCAGAGAGATAAGCTAATCGCGCCTGCTGTTTTCCACGACCGGCACACCGGGTCGTGCCCAAGACGACCCCAAGCGAGGACCCCAGCGGACCAGGAACCAACAACAGCCAAACCCAACCGGGGATTCGACTCTAGTCCCTGCTCTGGCGCCTCATGAGCCCTACTCGACATGAAGACGCCACGACCCGGGTGAGAGGGCAGCCCGTCCTTATCGTGCACAGGTCGTTGTAGTCGTTCAATCCTTCCCATCATGTTCCCCCTTCGCCGCCCAACCTGTTGTTCTTCCTCTCGTCCCGCGCGTTGATATCTTGAACGATTTACCAACGAGTGTTTGGTTGCAACATCGAGGTCGACTCGAGTCAAAACAACGCGGGGCCGGATTCTGTCGCCTGTTCGAGCCTCCCGAAGAACCCTTTCAGAACAGCCTTTTCTTCGCGTTCGAGTTGGACTGACAGAACGTCGAGAACGGCATGCAGCGAAAGGCACACCCACAACAACGACCCATCTCCTCGATCCAACCGCGACGCCTCCATCACATCGGTCCTTCGCCCGTGGTCTTGGTGTCGAGAGTACCTGCAACACCCATCCCGCCCTCTTATCGTCCGCCCTCGTCGCCACACAGGCCAAGCCCGTCGACGCCGTGCTGATCCGGTCGTCCGCACTCTACGCCATTCGACTGCTCTTTCTCCCGTCATATCCTTCCCTTCCAGCCCTTCGGTTCGACGTTCGCCTTCGCCGCTCGACGATTGAAGAAGACAGACCGAGCAACGTCTTGAGGGTCCCCTGCGTGCCAACCTTGCACCAGCCCGCCGACTCGATCAAGTCCCCCTCCATCCCCGTGCCCTTCAGACTTCATTCGACGCCCCGCCACGCGTATCCACCCCGACATGTCATTCCGTCGTGTGCTGGACCAGCCAACGTCCATCGTAAAGAGTCAGTGAGTGAACTGTCCTCTTGTCGCCACCTGGTGTATCGTCGACATGGCGAGCGCACCGCCCACGCGCCTGGCTGCCGCTCCGCCCGTCACATCTCCCGCCTTCACCCTCTTGTATCTTGCCCATTTTCAAGTTCTCGTTCATCAACGGCGTGTCAATCATGCGGATGGCAGCCATTCTCATTATAACACTTTCCTGTTCGTCCTTCCTCTGATCTTCCCACATCTTTCCCCTTCATTCCTCTCAACCCAGTCTCCCCCTCTCCTCCAGTCTCCACACACGTCCCCGACTCCTCATCTCGACAAAAAGCAACGACCAGTGGAAAAGGGACGCGTGGAGAGCAAGCCCATTTTCCGCAGCGAATGCGACGGGCCAACCTTTTTCAGCCAACGGAGAGCTTCTCGAACACTTCATGACCATCATCACCTCGACGAACGCCGGCGCGCATGCCTCAGTCGTCCGAGAGCCGTCTTTCTTCATTCCCTCCCACGCATCAACCGCTCTCCCATTTCCATATCGTTGGCACTTCTTTCCCATCTCCCGCCATCTCCCGCCATCTCCCGTCTTCCCCTCCGGCTTCAAAACGCAAAAAGTCCATCATGCACCTGCCCATCTTCCCGCCGGCATCTCACCCCCACTCCCCCCCCCTTCCCCCCAGACACTCCCCTTCCATATCTCAATCTCCTCAATCCTCAACCTGTGCATGATGGGATCAAACGGAAAAAAGGAAAAGAAAAAAAGAAAAAAAAGGGCAAATGCCCCCAAAGTGAAAAACCGACACACCCCAAAGGACACAGTCAATAAGAAAATAAAAATCTTCATTCAATCCGTTCTTCCCGTCATCATCGGGTTCCGACAACCCTTCCTTCCTTCCTTCCTTCCACCACACCACCCAACGCCTTCAGCCCCCCCCCCCCCCCCCCCCCTTTTGAATGCATCCGTCGACACGCAGTCGACGCGAGTTCCCGTTGTTCCAATGGCCCGCTCGCGCGCGCAACCACCGCCCGACGCAACCGCATCCGCATCCGCATCCGCATCCGCACGAAACCCGCCCGTAAGGCCGCGGCCGCCGCCCACACCGCGCACGCGCACGCGACCCGCGACCCGCGACCGCCCACGGATTTCCACAAGGCGACATGACATAAAAAGACAGCGTCCGCGTCGCGGCGAGCTTGCATTCGACTCGGAAACGCAGACATACATACCCCGCCCTTCCCTTTTCCCGCCCTTCCCTTTCCCGCCCTTCCCCCCGCCCGCAACCCCCGCCCCTTCCCGCACCCCTCCCCCCCCAAGCCG